>VZTJ01002441.1:3940765-3956864 GCA_013397795.1 Orthonyx spaldingii | reverse complement strand
GGGCGGGCGGCGGGGGGGGTCCGGGTCGCCCCCGGGGCTGGCGGGGCGCGGGGAGGAAGCGCTTTGTGCCCGGCGGGGGAGGGGGTGAAAGGGCTTTTGATAAAGTGTCTGTTCCACCGCCCTGCCGGGGGAAGGGGAGTGGGGGTAAAAGGAATTAATGGGTTTAATGTTTTTAGAAATTAAAGTGTTAAGCCGTTTTTGAAAAAGAAAAAAGAAGGGATAGGGAAGGAATGGGGATAGGAAAAGGATTGGAGAACCTGGAGAAGACTTGGAAAAGGAAAGAAAAAGACTTGGAAGAGGAATAAGATTTGGAAAAAGACTTGGAAGAGGAATAAGACTTGGAAAAGGAAAAAGAATTGGAAGGAATTTAGAAAAAAGTTTTAAAGATTAAAAGGAAAACCCCCCTAATTTGGAAAACAAAAATAAAGAATGAAAGGAAAAAAGAAAGTTACAAAAGAGTAATAATAAAAAAGATAAAAATAAAATGCAATTAAAGCAGACAAGAGGAGGCGGAGGCTGGAGCAGGAAGGAAAAGCCCCGGCGCGCCCCAGCACCCTCCTGCCCCCCGCCCTGGGGCTGCGGCCCCGCAGGACAGAAGCCCCTTTGTGGGTGCAGGCCGGGGTGGGGGTCCCGGACTTCACATCCGTCCGCAGCTCCCAGGGGACGCCTCCGGAGGAGGACGGGGACGGGCAGCCCGCAGGCAGCCTGGCCCCCTGCCAGCTGCCTTCTCCCTGGAGTCAGGGCATCCGGCAGCAGCCCCCCGAGAGCACCAGATCCCACCTTGCAGGGCAGGGCAGGGATCCTGTGCCCTGCTGCCCCTGCCGCTGCCTGCTCGGGAGTGGCCTTTGCCGCTGGTAGCTGGCACTGACCCCTGTGAGGGGACACGGGTACAGTCGGGCAGGGGGACGGGTCCTTCCCCACGGGGTGTTGGGGAGCTCCCGGTTCCATGCCGGGGCTGACGCTGGGCTCTCCCGGGCAGGCATGGCTGCGGCTCTACGGGTACCTGCCGCAGCCCAGCCGCCGCATGTCCACCATGCGCTCGGCTCAGACCTTCTCCGCCGCGCTGGCCGAGATGCAGAAGTTCTACGGCATCACCGTCACCGGCGTCCTGGACGAGGAGACCAAGATGTGAGTTTCTCCATTGTCTCCTTGCTCGATCAGATGGCAGCTCTGCTCCTGGGCTCTGTGGTTTTCTCTGACAGCCCGAGGGTGCTGCCTGCACCTGGAAAAGTGGGTGCTGTCCCCCCTTGGGAGCTGCTTCTCCCCTTTTGGGGGCTGCACCCCTGCAGCCAGGACACTGTTCCTGTTGTCTGTGGGTGCTGTAACTCCTTGGGGACCTTGGCTGTGGTAGGCTGAGCCCTGGCTCGGTGTCCTCCTGGCAGGTGGATGAAACGCCCCCGCTGCGGGGTCCCGGATCAGTTTGGAGCACGGATGAAGTCCAACATGCGTCGGAAGCGGTACGCGCTAACAGGGCGGCGCTGGAGCCAGAGCCACCTCACCTTCAGGTACCCAGCAGTGCCAGGGATTCCCTCCCCCCAGCCCATGGAGAGCCATGGATCTCCTCAGGGAGCGAGTGCTGCTCCGGGCTTTCCCTAGCGAGTTCTGTATCCCCAGCATCCAAAACTACACGGAGAAGCTGGGTCGGTACCACTCGTACGAGGCTGTCCGGCGAGCTTTCCGGGTGTGGGAGCAAGCCACGCCGCTGGCTTTCCGGGAGGTGGCCTACGAGGACATCCGGCAGAAGAGGAAGAAGGAGGCTGACATCATGGTGCTCTTTGCCTCTGGATTCCATGGAGACAGCTCTCCCTTTGATGGCCTTGGGGGATTTTTGGCTCATGCCTATTTTCCCGGCCCTGGCATGGGAGGTGACACGCATTTCGACTTGGATGAGCCCTGGACGCTGGAGAATGCGGATGTGTCTGGTGAGTTGAGGGTCAAGGAGGTGGTAAAGGTGACCAGAGGAGTCTGGTGGCCTTCTGGACTGGAGAGGGGGCAGGAGGGAGCTGTGCTGGTATGTACAGGAGTGGCAGAGAGACTACGTCCACTGTGGGTAGTAGGCAGATCCCACTGGAGCACCCCTGTTGCAGGGTGCTGGGTCCGGGGGTCCACCTTATGTTCATGTCCTGCGTCCCCTCTTGCTCATAGTGCCTCTCCATGCAGGGAACAACCTTTTCCTGGTGGCCGTGCACGAGCTGGGGCACTCGCTGGGCTTGGAGCACTCAAGCAACCCCAGCGCTATCATGGCCCCCTTCTACCAGTGGATGGACACCGAGAACTTCCAGCTGCCTGAGGATGACCTCAAGGGCATCCAACAGCTCTACGGTGAGGAGCTGGTTGGGGGATCAGCCCAGAGGTGGGATTCTGGGCATGTGTGTGGGGAAACTGAGGTGCAGGTGCTGCGGTTCTGCATCAGCACATCCCTTCTCTCACCTGTCCCATCCAGGTACCGCAGATGGGCACCCTCAGCCCACCAAGCCTTTGCCCACCGTGACACCCCGCAGACCTGGCAGGCCAGACCAGAGACCCCCTAAACCTCCCCCTCCGGGAAAACCAGAGCGACCACCCAAACCTGGCAGCCCAGACCGACCTGACCAGTATGGCCCTGACATCTGTGATGGGGACTTCGACACGGTGGCAGTGCTGCGTGGGGAGATGTTTGTATTCAAGGTACCTGCCAGGACCCCCTCTTTGGGGATGTAGTGGGTCTGTGGGTGGGAGGACCCCTCAGCAAGGTGACTGTGTCCCTGTGTCCTCCCCATCCTCTGCTGACACCCTGTTTCTCTCCAGGGCCGGTGGTTCTGGAGGGTCCGGCACAACCGGGTGCTGGACAATTACCCCATGCCCATCGGACACTTCTGGCGGGGCCTCCCTGGGGACATCGATGCTGCCTATGAGAGGCACGACGGGAGGTTCGTCTTCTTTAAAGGTGAGCAGGGAAGCTGGATGGGAGGGCTGAGGTGGAAGTGAGACCCCAGTGTTCTCCACAAAGCTGCTGAGAGCTGGTTGGCTTCATCCCATCCTGATCTACCTCCCCAGCCTGAGCTGCTGGGTGATCCAAAGGCGTCAGGGTGGCCACAGGCATCTACCACTATCCCTATCCATGTGTGTACCTGCCACAGCAGCTGGGCAGGATCTTTTCATCCCCCTTCTCCAATTCTTTCGCCTCTAGGTGACCGGTACTGGCTCTTCCGAGAAGCCAACCTGGAGCCTGGGTACCCACAGCCCCTGGTCACCTATGGGCAGGGCATCCCCTACGACAGCATTGACACGGCCGTCTGGTGGGAGCCCACAGGACACACCTTCTTCTTCCGTGGGGACAGGTGAGTGTCTGTGGGGCTCTCCCTGCTCTGCTGCCTCCTGGACCCTCTCGGGGGGAGAGTGGTGGGCAGTGGGGACCGCTGTGCTCCTCACCTACTCGCCACCTCCGTCCCCAGATACTGGCGCTTTAACGAGGACACGCGCTCAGTGGACCCCGGGTACCCGAAGCCCATCTCTGTCTGGGTGGGCATCCCTCCCTCGCCCAAGGGAGCCTTCCTCAGCCCAGACGCCTGTAAGTAGGGGAGGAGAGGGGTGGGTCGTGGTGGTGGTGGGGATCTTGGGTCTCTGATTATCCCTCTGATGGCCTGGCTACATGGCATAGACCTGGGGAGTGTCTGGGAGTCAGCAGTGAATCCCTTTCTGAAGAGTTTCACCAGTCCTGGAGCAAAACCTATTGTCTTGGGCATCTGCAGGGGTGCCCAGGTTCTGCAGTGTCTTGTGCCCACCTGCTTACCCCTTCCCTCTGTCTTCTCTCCACCAGCCTCCACCTACTTCTACAGAGGCACAAAGTACTGGAAATTCGACAATGAGCGTCTCAAGACAGAGCCAGGCTATCCCAAATCAATCCTACGGGACTTCATGGGCTGCCACACGGAGCTGGTCCCAGACCCCAATCCCCGCTGGCCCGATGTGGACCGACCCCCCTTCAACCCTGATGGGGACGGGGGGACTGAAGGTGAGGAGGAGGAGGAGGAGGATGAGGATTACGACGAGGGAGATGGCCAGCCAGGCAGGGACGTGGACGTGGTGGTGCAGATCGACGAGTACACGCGCACCATGAGTGTGGTCATGGTGCTGGTGCTGCTGGTGCTGCTGCTCTGCATCCTGGGCCTCATCTATGTCATCGTGCAGATGCAGAGGAAGGGCGCACCCCGAATGCTCTTGTACTGCAAGCGCTCCTTGCAGGAATGGGTCTGACCCTGGCTCCCTCCCCCAACCGCTCCCGCCACCATGGTGCTAAGATGGACCTGACACCCCCTCCCCTTGTCCCTCACCACGCCCTCGGCCCCTCTGCCCCATTGTTGCTTGATGGCTCCAGCCTCAGAAAAGGGGGGATGCCCAACCCCCCCAGCCCCTCCAGAGCAGCCGGGCTGGGACCGGGGATGGTCATGGGGGGGCTGGAGGGCATCCAGGCCCTGCCTGCTCCCCAGTGCCTGTGCGTCCCCCCCAGCCGTGACCCTCAGGCTGCCACCCATCACGTGCCTGCCTCTGCCTTGGGGTCCCTGCAGGGTCCCTCGCTCCTGTGTGTGCCCTCTGCAGCTGGGGTGGTGAGCTGGGCTGGGGGCTGCTCACGCGTGCTGCGGGCTGGCAGGTCTCAGCCTCTGGCACTTGCAGTGGCGGGGAAGGGAGGGCTGAGCTCATGGCTGTGTTTCCTGTTGAACCACGGGGATACAGGGATGTGGTGCCTACAGACAGCATGAGTTGGGAGATGTCACCTTTGCAACCCCGCTGGTGCTCAGCTCAACCTGGGCCCTGCCGCTGCCACCGTGGGATGAAGCCCTGGGGCACGTGGCCCCGTGGGCAGGGCAGTGGGCACAGCCACCTTGTATGTCCATTAAACGGGTCGGGTGTGTGGAGAGCTGTGGTGCCGTCGTCCTTCCTGCCGCGGGGGTGCCGTGGGAGAGGTCGGGCAAATTTTGTGATAACGGGGCTTGTCTGGGGGGTCATCCTGCTGGGGGATGTAGGGATGGGGCCAGCGTGGCCAGTGATGTCCCTGCAGCAGTCCCTGCCCTGAGGTTGCCACTTTGGGGGGCGTCAGCTGAAGCAGCCCCGCCGCCCCCACCAGTGGACAGAGCGGCCTTTCAGCAGCTGCACGCCAGTGACAAGGGCCTGGCTGGAACACAGGGTGCCTTGTTCTCCCCGAGCCAGTGCAGCCCCGGGCGGCCGCCTCCCTTCCCCGGGCAGGGGCTGGCAGCAGCTGGGGGACCCTCCTGGAGCCTCTTCGCAGGGTGCTTCAGCTCCCTGTCCCCACGCAGCCCTGGCGAGTTTCCTGGGGGGAAGGGGTGGCTATATCCTGTCTCACCACTGCTGTCTTGGCAGAGGAAGGCAAGAGGAGTCATGACTGCTGCAGAGATCAGGGAAATAATCATGGGAGTGGGCAAGATTAGACTTCAGGGGTAGGAAACTGGCTTTATCTGGGGAAAAATGTTGCTCAGCCATTAATGGGAAGAAAAACCAAACCATTAATTTGGCGGTGTTGGAGGTAGCAGCGTCCCTGCCTCTGCTGGTGATGTGATGATCACAGAGGTGGCAGCCAGAGCCAGGCTTGCTCTGCAGCTGCAGGTGCAGCCTTGGTGTGGGCAGCAGAGGCCTGGCACAGTTGCTGCACTGGTGGGGAGGTTGGTTGTGCTGTGCTGGGCAAGGGGGTTGTGTGAACCTGACCCATCCCTGTGGGGATGACCCTGTGGAACTGGGGTTCTGTTCTCCCCTCCCCATGTGGGAACAGACTCCAGCCAGCATCCTGGCTTCCTCCAGCCTCCCCTGCAGCAGGACCAGGGCCAGCACTGTGGCAGCACCTGTGCCATGCCTCTTTCCCCTGGGCCCCTCTGTCTTGGTGCATGCCTGACCTGCTCCCCTCATGCTCCAGCTGCTCCTTCACCCCCATCCCCTCCTGCCAGCCCTGCTGGGAGAGTTTCCCCACTTCATGGATGAGGATGTGAAGCCTTTGTGCTTCCCCCATCCTTCCCCCTCCCCAGGGCCCAGAGCTGCTGGCTCAGTTCCCAACTGCTACAACCACTTCCCAGCACTGAATTACCTGGAGCTGCCCGGCCACTCGTCAGTCACTAATTACTGTAAAAGGGAAAGACTGATGCTGGCTCTTGCTGCACTTTCCTGGTGCTAGGGGGGAACCCTGTGGCCTGAGTCACCCATCCCCTGCCCCAGCCTCCCTCCTTGCCCACGCTGGGCAGTGATTTCCAGCCATGAGCCGATTCCCTGGAAAACATGCTTGGCTCAGACTCAGCACATCACTGCAGCCAAGCAAGAAGTCAAAATCAGGAACAGAAAACCCCTGAGGAATTGGGGGGAGTGGGTGGAAAAAGGTTTCCAAGTGGCTCAGGGCTGTTGTATTCCACCAGCCAGGCCTTGCTGGGTCACATTCCTTGGCTTTTAAACTCCTTTAAGTTCGATTTTGACCATTTTGACCAGATTTGTGCTTGTGTGGGTCTTCCCTAGAGCTGAGGGAAGATCCACGGCTCTGCTGGGCTGGGAGCCCTGCTGTAGGGCAGCCCAACACTCCAGCCTGCCCTGAACCGGGGCCAGACTGGCACCAGGAGCTGCCAAAAGCCATAAACCTGGCCAAAAGGCGAGGCAGGAGGAAAGCACGGCTGGGATTTGCTCTCCCCACCCCCGCAGAGACTGCTCCAGAGGCCGGCGCTGATGCATTTCCCACGGCAGATGCATTTCTCACACTGGATGCGCTTCCCGGGGCAGATGCATTTCCAACAACAGTTGTATTTCCCATGGCAGCAGTGTTTCCCTTCTCTCCTGGGGGTACACAGTGCTCCAAGAGGTGCAGGGCTGGGACCCCAAAGCCTGGAAAGACGCCTGGCTTGCAGGGAAAGCCAGAGCTGGACAAGGATGCCCAGGGCCAACTGCTCATGGTATCCTTGCCATGGCAGGGGAGGGGCCTCCTTGCTGATTCAGGGTGGGACAGGGGCTGGAGCAATTCCCCAGCGGGAATTAGGGATGCTGGGAGCAGAGGCCCAGGCCGTGAGCTGGGACAGCACTTCCCACCCCCTCCCGCTTTTCCCCGGATGCTGCGGCAGGGCTGGTGCCAGGAGCCCAGGGCCATCTGGAAACTCTCATGGACAGCAGTAAGGGACCCCGCTGGAGACAAAGCCCAGCGTTTCAGTAGCGCCCAGGCGCTGCCCGAGGCTCCCGCGCTGCTCTGCACGCCCACAGTGGGGTCAGCTCGCCTCTGACCATGGGTGTGAGACCCCAGGGAGGGCAGGCAGGCACCTGCTGTGAGGGACAGGGCTGTTGAGAGCTGGAGGAGTGCGAGTCCGGCTCAGCCTGGCCCTGGCAGGCACCAGACTGCCCTGCCAGGATCCACTCCTGCCAGGCAGCTCCCTGCTTCCCAAAAATAGGTTGGAGAAGCCTGACCTGGAAGAGACCCTGGGAGCTCAGTGTCCTCCAGGCCCTGCTGGTGTGTGGGTGAGAGGGTGACCAGGGCTGGCAGGGGCTCTCTGCCTGATTGGCACCATCTCAGGAGAATCCTCCTCTTCCTCTGCAAGCCAGGGCACGATCCCCTGTGCAGCGCTGAGGAAAGGACCCGGAAAACACAGGAAGCCAGGCTCAGTGCAGAGGAAGAACTGGGATACAGCAAGCAGCAACCGGCCAGCTCAAGGTCGGAGGAAACAATGCTGCGGATGGAGGGAAGCGCCGCGGGGCCCTGGGAGGGGTTGAACCTGCTGCAGGCAGGGCGGAGGCTCCGGGTGCTGCCCGGGGAGGGGTCGGTGCCAGCACAGCCCCGCTGCAGGTGGGATGCACCCACCAACCACACTGAGCTCAGCACGTGTGTGTGGGGCTCATGCCCCTCACACCCACCAGGCAGCCCCCAGCCTGCTCCCAGGTGTGCTGGGACCCCTCATCTCACAGAAAGTAATTTCTGGAGCTGCAGGGGCAACACATGAAGTGATGGTGAAGCAGATGGGCTGCAGGTCTGCTTCAGCACAACTTGGCATCCATCATCTTCTCACCTCTAGTGGCCCTGAAGCTTTCCCCACTACATCCCAGGGTAGCTCTCAGGGTGCACAACTGTTTCCCTCACCCAAATAAAATCATGCTTAGGTGGTCCCATCTTGCAGCCTGCCAGGGGAAGCTCCCACTCCTCTCCTGCAGGCGCCAGCAGGGCAGGAAGATCAGCTCTCTCTGCATACAAAGTGGCCAAAGTCCCCACTACTGTCACTCAGTTTTCCTGGGCGGTGGCCAGTGGTAAAACTCAAAATAAATATTTCCCTTGCCTCCAGCACTGCCTGCCCCACATTAGACAACAGCTGCAGAGGATTAACGTCGCCCTGGAGGTGTAATCCCTTTATAAAGATGACAACATTTGGCCCAAGACATCCGGGGAGATGCAGAATGGACAAGGAGCAGAGTTTGGCCCAGATTTTTTTGATTCCTGCTTGTCACCTCTGTGATCACAGCTCTGTCCTTCTGTGTCAGGACCCACTTGACAGGAAGGTGACAAAGTGCAAGGGGACAAGCACAGGCAGGGACAGAAGCCTGTCCCAGTGTCCTGCCACTCTGATGGGCTGGACACTCACACAGGATTCTTCTGCCTCGGCAGCAGAGCAAACGGAGAAAGCTTTCCAGGAAAACCCCGTCGCCTGCTTGCCTTGCCAGCAGCTGCCACCTGCCCAGGCAGAGCGACCGGAGCCACGGGATGCCCCAGCCTTGGCTCACACTGCAGTGACTGCCAGCTGCTCCAGCCCAAGCCTGCTGCTGCCTGGCCCAGCCCAGGGAGCGTCCCTTGCTCTGAGGAACTGCAGCCTGTGCACTCACCGTATCTCGGCACCCAAGCTTTCAAAGGGAAGCTTTGCCTTTGATGTAGACAGCAGCTCCCAGCACTGAAGTCCTGATCAAAGTGCCCAAGTGCAGGACCTTGCCCCAGACAATGGAAGACAAAAGGGAAAAGCTGGTGCAGGGGAAGGAAACTGATGTTTGGGTGGGCCCTGCTCTGCCCTGGGCTGAAACCAGGGTTCCCCACAAAGATTCCTTTCTCTCCCACTAGACATGAACTGCAACAAGGACTTACACAGGAAGGAAGGAGCAGGCCACCCACAGAAAGGTGAATAAGGAGATATTTTAGATCTTTTCCCCACAGGCTGCCTGCACTGAACCAGGGCTCCTCTCTGCGCACCCCTCACACCCAGCTGGGGCTGCCCTGGAGCAGGCAGCCAGTAGCCATCCGTGACTCCCATGTCTGCACCCACCTCCCTCCTGCATTCCTCCACGCTTTCCATGTAGGAGGATGTTGCATCCCAGCCAGGTCAAAAGTCATAGCCAAAGCAGTAAAAAGCTGGGTGCTTCACCACAGGAGTTTTGCTTGTGCACATTTAGGAAATGGCTGCTGACAGGATGCCTCTGACATTCTGGCCCATCTGCCAGCAGCATCCTCTTCTCCCACAGGGAAAGCATCCAACTTGACCCACCTTCAGTGAGATGGTTAAAGGTTGGATGGGAGAGAGGGATTAGAAGAGGAAGATTTTTGAAGAACACTGTGTAAATCACCAAGCTTTACAAATCTGGCCCTAAAGAGAAGAGCCAGTATCCGATGATGCTCCACTTTGTGCAGCAAGTAAACAGGAAGATTCAGTATTTTGTTTTGTATTAAAAAATACACAGAAGGTCCATATGGATGTAAGGGTTTGTGGCTGGGAGTTTATTCCAGCAAATCCGCTGGCACAGCTCCTAGAGGTCGGGCAGGAATTGGCAGCAGGGCCCATCTGATCTCTGCAGAGCCAGCCAGCTCGGGGCCCAGGGGAGCCCAGCCCCTCCTAATGCATTGAGGCCAGTCACTCAGGGTGAGCTCAACTCCTCAAGGACAAGGGGCAACTACAGCAGGGCAGGGAAAGGCAGCAGCAGCTCCTGCTGAGTGTTCAGCTGCCAAAGACTGCCAAAAACACATGGTGTTGAGCAAGGGCTTGCGGGAAAGGATGCACATTTTACCCTGCTGGGGTCTGATGGATCTGCTCAGCAGCTCCCCCAGCTCTGGCAAGCTTTGCAAACGTGGAGAAAGCCTTGCCATGGACTTCATTATGGCCAACCCTTGGCTCATGCTCCAGTGCGATTCCACTTAACAAAACAAGCCCAGCCAAGCCTTGACATATGTCAATGCAAGATGGATGGTGCTTTTTCACGTGGGCTTCCTTGGCTGGGCTCCTTAGAGCTACCAAGCTCAGCTGGTAGAATTGCAAAGGTCTTCTCCAGAAAGCCTTCTGCAGGTGCAATCCCGCCCCGCGTGGCAGCACCTCCAGTTCAAAGCCCAGCAGCTCTAAAGGTGCAGGTGAGGCATCTCCGTTACAGGGGTCCCCAGAGCTTTGCCACAGAGCAGCAGAGAGAGGGTGCACAGGCAAGCCAAACCTTTAAACCAGGTGGGGACTCAGCATCAGGATTAAACCCAGAATCTAAGCCAGCTGTCCCCCAGCAGGCTCTCCTCCTCCTGGGAGGGACCAGCTTTGTTCTACACAGCAATAAGGGAAGTGAAGTCTTCCCCATTCACTGCACACCCCAGGGAAGGATCAGTCCCAGCCTTTGGTACTTGTTCTCCAGAGTTTCCATGGGGGGCTTGGCTACTCCCAGGCATCAGCTACTCCCAGACTCACCCCACTACTGATGGAGTCTCTGGCCTCCCCTTTGCAAGCCTTTCTACAACAAAGGCAGATTGGTTGGAGGCAGGGAAGGGCAGCTCCAGCACAGGAAAAGACTTCCGCTCCTGTTAATGCTGCTTTGCTAAACCTCGCCTTTGATCCCTGGGGAAAGGGACAATTTGGCAGCTGGAAGGCTATTGTGTGCCTCGTGCTGTAAGCAGCTGCTGAAGCCTTGGCTGAGAGCTAGAGTGAGTTGGTAACTACACAGCCAACGGAACTGTGCCCTAACAGGCAGGTAAGCCTAATTTGTCACTGCTGGGGAAAATGACTTAAAGGAAAAAGGGAATGAAAAACCCATTTCCATGAACAGCATGAGTTTTTGTCACAGTACCACAAACTTCATGGACTGGAGACAGATTCTGTCTTCTCTGTGGAAACCTCACTAATTTTCCTCTCACCAGATTGCTGCTGTTCATGTCTGTGCTATCACTTAAACAGTGAGGGTGCCGATCAAAGTCAAGTTCAGAGGCAAATTTTAACATCTGGATTCTCAAAGAAACTCTTTGGCACTTTCTGAAGCACTAAAACGTGCAAGTTAATGATCCATCAAAGGAGGAAGAAGACAGAAGCAGATTTACAGAGCCAAATGTTTAATAACTCCTCAAGAACAAGTATTACATCCATATTTAGAGCATATATAAGAGATGGAAAACAAGGAAATAAAAAATAAAATTGCTAACTTCAAGAGGATACACTTAACTCCACAATTCCTGCTGAATCCCTTCTTTGGAGGCACAGTGGCCACTTTGAGCAAGACAAGACTGGGTACTAGGCCACCTGCAGTGTTTAGGCTCAGCACTTTAGGAACAGCCAGGAAAACTCTGACTCTGTACAATTTTCACGCCAACAACATCTCTTCCCAATGTGGTGTTATTGCTGGACAGAGCAAGGAGAAGAAAGGAGACACTTACAAGACTTGGCAGCACAAGACAACAGTACTAGGAGGGCTCCAAGCACTCCCCAGACACCTCTGTGGGGCTGCTGCAGCCCAGAAGGCAGCGACAGGTTCCCCAGAAGTGTCACCTACAGTTAACATTCCCTTCTGCCTCCCACTACGATCAGCCCCCAACATCCTCCCTCAGCAGCTTGAAATTTTGCCCAGGAATTGTGTCTGCTACAAGAAGTGTCTGCACTGGGACAGGCTGGCCCTGGCAAAGAAGGTGCTTCCTCACAAGCCTCAACATTGCTGCATGTTGCTCAAGATTTCTCAATGTGCCAGCATGTTCACTCCTCTCCTGCACTGCAGGAGCAGAGCTAGGCATCTCCTCCTGTGGGCAGCCATGGTGTCTCCTTCCCTGCATGGCACCACTGTCTGCACTAGGCAGAGAAAAGATCAGAGTGGACTCATTTTGGGCTGCAGGGACACAAACAGCATCTCTCCTGGAAGATAAATGTGGAGCTGCAGCTGCTCTGAAGAGCAAAGTTACTGAGCTGAGTCACGGATGAAAGCTCTGGAGAGATGCCGGGAGGCTGCAACTGCCCAGAGTCCTTCAACACAAACAGCGAGGACATGGGGAGCAGCTGAACAGCTCACCCTGCTCCTGGATGGGAATGACAATTTCCATGTGTTTTGGCAGGAAAGCTACCCAACAAGGCACCCCAGACACACTGCTCACCCTGGCAACAGAGAGGGTGCTCCCTGGCTGGCAGCCAAAGCTGGCAAGAGCTCTGCTGCCAGCAGAAACTCCGGGTTGTGAAGGCAGCAGGAGGAGGAAGAGGAATGCCAGTCTGGCTCACTGTTCTCCCACCCTCCTTGCCACATCTAGCTCACCTTGGCCTTGTTCTGGACAGGCAGATACAGCTTGAACTCGGCTGGGAGCTCATCCTCTGAGTACAGCCGATCAGAGAAATACACCCGTCGGATGCGGCAGTTGGCGTGGATCTGAGAGTCAAGACACAGAGTCAGCCCATTTGCCATATGCTCTTTCCACATCCAGCTTTGGTGTCATGCAGCAACATGGATTCTTTGGCTCAGCAGCTGGAGATCTGCCTCACTGTCTTGCTTTGAATCTGACAGGGCAGCAGAGAAATGTTGATCTCTGCCCTCTGCTTTGCGTTAGATGCTCTCTCCAGTGAGGAACACTCACTCAAAAGATTTGGCCAAGCTCTGGCATCTCTGCCAATAGAGATCTGTTTTAGTTGCTGAGGGGATTCTCTGTTGTGAACCCACCTCTGCTTTGCTGGTATCAGCATTTGCCAGAACACCCACAGCCTCAGCCTGCTGCATTTTTAACACGCCCACTTCAGGGCCTCCCTGAGGTCAGGAATGAGCCTGTCCAGTCTGTGCTGCCTCCACTATCAGCTGGCAGCTAAGGAGTTGCTCTGGTGCCCCTCACGAGTATGTGAGAAGGCAGACAACTCTCAGCTGACTGCCTGCACCTCAGGGCAATCCTGCAAGAACTACAGCACTCCCCTCATACTAAGGAGCAGACACGCTTCACACACAGACAATCCTCAAAATAACAAACACCACTGGACACTATGAACATGACTCCCTAGCACATGGAACAAGTTCCATGTCCTCAGCAGGAACAAACACTGCATCAGCTCTGTTACAAGGGACTCAGGGAAGGCAGGCTCACTCCACTACCACTAGGAAACAAGCCTGACCAGGGACATGAATGGTCTGTACACCCTGGGTCTTTCCCACCCAGGCTCCCATTCAGCCAGTCATTGTCTGGCCTACATGGACAGTAAGGCAGCACACAGCTAATTCCCAGCAGACCTCCACCTTCATGGCATGCCACAGGGAACTGCAACTCTCACCCTAACCAACAGCCAGCCAGAGAAACAAGATGAAAATGGGCTCCGTCATCCCAGTCTGGTCAAGTAAAGTCAGGCCTCAGTTGGGCCTTTGCTCCCCTTCCACAGTGCTCTGCAAAGAGCAGGGCTGGCAAAAGCATCACGCAGGGCTAAACCTGAATTCCCAGTCAGCAGGAACATCCCCAGCCATTGCTTCCCGTGGGCAGGCCATGGCTGCTTCTCACCTGCACTCTCAGGGTTTCGATGTAGTTGGTGCCGTAGGCGCGGCGCGTGAAGTCGGACAGGTTGAACTGGATCTGGTTCCAGCCGTCGTCCAGCCGCATGGGCATGGTGCAGATGAAGGGCTTCACCCGCGTCGTGCTCTGGTAGTTGCTGGCCCGGAAACGCCGGCGCACGTTCTTATCATCCAGCACCTGGGCAAGGAAGGCAGGCTGCTCACACAGCGCCAGCGCCCCTTGGCTCCCAAGGACAGCACTAGCCCTCTCCAAGAGGGCTCTCTACTCCCACCCCTCCGTTCCACAGCAGAAGTCATTTTAACACAGGAAACAGACCCGTTTTCCAGAATAGCAGCGATGTATTTGTGAGCTGACTGATGCCCCCATACCAGAAGACCTGACACACCACATGGCCAAGAAAGCAAAACTGTTTTGGGGATCACTCACTGCCTGGGACAAGTTCCAACACAAGACTGCAGGCTCTCTGGCGCCTTCCTCAGTGGTCCCTGGAGGGGCCTCCCCACTGCACACTCCTCACCTGCACTTCAAAAGTGAAGTATTTTTTCAGGTTCTTGATGATCATCACTAGGAAAGGTAGTTTGATGCCCAGGGTCTTCTTTGGGTCAGCAGGGCACGTGATGTACGTGGTACTGAGAGGTGAGAGAAAAACACTTTAGGATCTCACACAGCACAAAGTGCACAGCCCGAGGCAACCCCAGTCTCTCCCTTGGCTCAATGCAGCCTTGGAGGGCAGGCAGAAATGGGTAACTGATCGTAAGATCTCAGCAACAACCAGGGCTTCCTGTAACAGGAGTGAGAATTTCAGAGGTAGCTGCAGGCAGAAAAAGATAAAAGGCACAAAGAATGCATCTCAAATCCCACTTTTCTCATCCAGGGCATGAAACACCTTCCTGGACAGCTTCACCTCCGCAATTTCAAGGCCATATCAGTGCTGTTTCTTAACACAACCTCCTCCTACCCTTGACTGAACAGGTAGAGCCCTCCAGAGCACAGCAGAGGCCCTGTGTGCTCTGTATGGCTGGGAGAACAGAGGTCATGAGCCCTACAAGTACACATCACGCCTGGCAAGCTCTGTATCAACACTTCTTGGAGGAAGAGAAGCGTTGGCTCAGTCTGTCTGCAGGAGAGGAGTCTCCGCTGCCCTTATAAGGAGCGCCCTGCTCTGAGTCACCCCTGGAGAAGCCTTGGAGACTCTGAGCCCACTCAGAGCTGGCGTCTGTCTCCTGGGGCGATGGAGACGAGGTTGCTAAGAGAAGCTCCATAAGCAACTCCCCTCATAAATCTCCCTTTGATCTTCCTGATGTAGGCAGAGCAGCCGTCACGTGAGGAGAACAGGCCCAAGACAATAGAAGAAGCAGCAGCTAGTGCTGCTTTTTCAGTAACTGGCAGTGCTGACTGGGGCTAGATATTAAATATCACTTTTTTCCCTTCAAGTGAAGGAAAAATAATGGGATTTTACTTTTTATCCCTTAGCCCCACTGAGGATGAAAGAGAGAGCTCTACAAGCACGTCCAGGGAAAGGCGTCTGACACTGCCACAGAGGAGTATCAGCGATCTGACTCCAGATTATTCAATTTATCGACAAAGACATTGCCATCACATTGCAGCAGAGTTCGAAGATAATGTCTGCTGGGCACTGAGACCTTTCACTCCGCTCCAGGGCAGAGTCCTGTCCCCCCAGAGCAGCAGCAGAGGCCTTCTCCTACCTGACATTTGTTCCTTCAATCTCCAGCACCAGTGACTGAATGTCATTGTCCGTGATTCGCTTGATGTGGCCATTGCGCACCTGCAACAGAAGTGGGGCAGACAGCACAGACTTGACTCAAGAGCGAAAAAAGAGGCACACACAGCTCCATTAAGAGAAGGAAAAAGACCCCAGGAAGACCCATCTACATTCACTTGGCTCCTGCTCTCCTGGACCTCGCTGTTTCCAAGGCTTTGATCACTGCCCCACAGCGCCAGCAAGAGTTTATGGCCCAGCATGCTGCACATACACTGAGTGCAAGACTTGCATCTATCAAAATACGCTACAGTGAACACAAGGGACTTAAGCCTCATGTCAGAGGCCCAAATAAACAAACATAAAAGAGCAAGAATCAAACTTGAGTGGAATAAAGGGTAAAAACAAGGACAAACCATACAGGGGAGTCACCAGCCAGCCACTGGTCACCAAGAGGACTTGGTCTGTGCTGCTGGGCATGGCTGACTGCCTCTGGGGAAGGGCTGGACACTCACAAACACACTCTTGAAAACTCACACACACACCTGCACACCCTTACACACACTCTTGCACATTCTTGCACTCTCACACACACTCTCTCCACCAGCACAAGCAGTACACATCCTACTAAGGCTGAAAAACAAATGTTTTTTTCCATGTCACAAAAACTTGAGATATTCCCTCAGATC
>VZTJ01002441.1:3858239-3940730 GCA_013397795.1 Orthonyx spaldingii | reverse complement strand
AAAAAAAAAAAAAAAGGAAATCACAGTCTGCTGGTTCTTTTTGCAAAGATATGAAAGTCTACACTAGGACAGCTATGAACCCAGTACTGCAGGACATGCACTTAGGACACAGGAGAATGTCAAATACTGTTTCCAGTTCTCACCAAAATGACAGGGGCATTTCATGCCCCGCTGAAGAGAGCGGGGTGCTCACAACAAGCACATCCAGGCTGGCAATGCTTCTTCAGGACAGGAAGAGAGACTATTGCAGGACTACTGCAGCTGAAAGGACCATTGCTGAGACCCACCCTGCAAGCAGAGCTCCTGTTGGCCACTCATGGGCCACACAATCGTAACAGTATCACCCTGCACAGGACAATTCACGTGGGAAGGTGCCTCAAGAGGTCTCCAGTCCAACCTCCACCTCCAAGCAGGGTCAGCCCAGCCTGCTCATGGCTTATCCAGTCTGGCAGCACACTACATCCCTTCATCTGAGTCTTTAATGCGTCCCGTCCTTGCACCATCCAAATAAGCTGTTGATCCTTTTTTAAAGTCACGAATATTTGTGCAAAACACAGACACACACATGGGCAGTGTGAGGCATCCCAGTTCTTCACAGAACTACATGGGCACCCCACCGATGGGAAACAGGATGAGTTTATGCTTCCTGTCCCCCATCTCACAACTTGCAAATGCTCACACAAGCCCACTCAGGTCAAACATCACTGTTGTCTGAACTGCCTTGAAGGCTTTTGTTCCTGCTGACACCACAAGAAATTCAGCTAAGGCTCATGCACAAGCAACCAAATTCAGGTTGTAGCTTTGGTCCCAGAGGTTATAACAAGCATTTTGCAGAAGCACTCAACCATGGGTGGTTTGTGACTGGGGGGAAGGCAGCAAAACTCAACATTTCTAAACATCCTGAGGAGGCTTCCTTGATTCAAGATACCCAGGAGAAGGCACAGGGCCTGAGCAGAACCACTCTAAAAACTGACAGGCAGGAAAAACAAAGTGATGAGACAGTCACAGCTTCTCCTACACCCTACAAACCGCCACACAGCCCACCCTGGCATGCCTTTGGCAAAGCCTGTTTGAAAGGTGGGTCACACATCAGGAGATCCCCACCTCAGTCCCACCAGTGGCCAAGGGGCCATGGGCAACCTGCTGCCAATGGCCAGTGCTGGACACTTCTCCAACTTTCCCACAGTGCTGCGGTTGCTAACGCCGGGCAGGCTCTTTTGCCCAGCAAAGGCACAAAATACTCCTAATAACACATCTCCCTCACAAACGCTGGCCCCAGGGGGAGTCCCGGTAACCAGTTCGAGATTTCGGTAACCCGACCGCTGCAGCTCCGGCCCCGGCGGGCAGAAGAGCGGCCCCACAGTGTCCGGAGCGCTCCGGGGGTTCCGAGCGGCCCCACAGTGCCCGGAGTGCCCCGGGGGTTCCCGGCGGCCCCAGAGGTGTCCGGAGTGCCCCGGGGGTTCCCTGCGGCCCCACAGTGCCCGGAGCGCTCCGGGGGTTCCCGGCGGCCCCACAGTGTCCGGAGCGCTCCGGGGGTTCCCGGCGGCCCCAGAGGTGTCCGGAGTGCCCCGGGGGTTCCCTGCGGCCCCACAGTGCCCGGAGCGCACCGGGGGTTCCCGGCGGCCCCGGGCCTGCCCCGCGAGGCTGAGCTGAGCCGAGCGGCCGCGCCGCTCTCCCCAGGCCGCGCCGCTGCTCGGCCCCGCCGCCTCCTCACCTTCTTGTCCCAGATCTGGAGCGGTTTGCTGCCGATGCTGTAGAGCACCGAGAGGAAGCCGCTCTGGAAGGTGTTCTTGAACATGCCGGGGCCGGGCGGGCCGGGCCGGGCCGCGGCCGCCGCTCTGCCAGGACACGGCGGATGCTCCGCGCCGCGCCGCCGCCGTCACCGAGGAACTGCTTGGGGCGGCCCCGGATCCACTTCCCGGGTGACGGTGTTGCGGGAGCGCTGCCACGGCAACCGCGGCGCCGGCCCCGGCCTCGGCCCCGCCTCGCTCGGCGGAGCTGCTGGAGCCGAGCCCGCTCCGAAGCGTGCCCGGCCCCTGTGGTTGTGGTATCACATTCCCTGAACGCCCGGGCTGTAGCTGGGGACACTTCTGAAACATCTCAGTTCTCCCCTTGCAATTCGCGGCCCTCTGTCCGAAGGGCACGTCGTGGTTTGCTTTTGCCCAGGATGCTTTTTGCTCGTGGAGTGTTTCTCAGCCTGGGCTCTGCGCTTTCCTCCCTGTGGTGCTTTTACAAGACTGGAGCATTCGAATGGTGTTTGCTCCGCTTCATTGCTTTCTTTAGCCTCGCTCCTTCCTGGATGCCCTAGGAACCTCCTGTGTCTTCTTGCTGCTCAAAGCCAGGCAGGGATAAGATACAGAACCCCGGCAATATTGAGGGGGTTGATGTACGGCTTTACGGGTGTCAGAATGTCTCTGAGTACAGACAAGGCCTTGGCACAGCTGAAGAGGCTTAACAGGAACAGCTTGGGCTAGAAATTACATTTCTAAACTGACATATATTACATTTCTTCCAGCTGTAATAACACCTGTTTATATAATCTATTTTCAATGTACAGACACTAAGCAGCGTAAAAATTACCATTCTGCACCAGCTTTATGGTTATTGAGGTTTACTCCAGGCCCCTGTTGCTAACTAATACCCCATCCAAACTGTAACAGTGTTGTCTCCTAGTTGTTCTTGCCTCTCCAATGGGCTACAAGCACTCCCTCACAGCATCTGGGTTAGCAGCACTCTTTCCTTCACAATGCATTGCACAAACAAGTAAAGCACACAAAAAGCAAGGCATTAGTTAGAAATGATCAGCTATATTTAGTCAGTGGGTTAGAGTACACTTTATATGGCACGATGAAATAACTTGTTCCCCTAATCAGATGGTAGGAGACAACTGGGACAAATATCCAGCTGCCATTCCTGAACAGCCGGCTTATTCACACGCTCTCCGCTTACGACTTTAATGTCATGTTTTGCTGCACACAGAAATAGGTTGTGGTTTCAAATTGTCCCTATTTCTCAATTAATTTTAACAAAATATAGTACCCGTTGCCCCTCCTCCTTCCCCGGACATGTGTGGGCTAGAGGAGAGGGCAGAGACAGAGAGCCCTGTAAATCATTAACCCATATTAATAATCGAGGCTGGCATTTGGGAAGAGGTCTCTGAGAGATGCATTTCAGAGACTCACACCCTGATGTTATCCACCTGTAAGATCTCTAGGAAGATGTTGGCATGTTACCTCACCCCTGCTTCCAGTTCCCAGGGTGTAGAGGGATTGAATTTGGGGGAGCAGTTGGAGGAAAAAGCCCATCCTAAGAAAATAATCTGGTCCAAGAAGTGAGCAGAGGTTGCCTGCTCCAGAAATAACTGCCCACTAAAGCATTTCCTTCCCTTCAGAATTCTCAGCAATCTGATGCCTTCGGAGGAATGAGATTTTCAGGAAGCTTCTGCAATGTTGCCCCTCTGAAGTGTCAGATTGCTGGGTGCAGTTACCAGACCAAAATGTAGCAGGTCTCTCCAGTGTCACCAAGTCTGTGCTTGCCTTGGAGCACATGGTCCAGGTTCATGGCCTGGGAAATCCTAACCCAGGCCATTGCCCTCTTGGCTGAGGCTGGAGAGCAGATGCCTGGGGCTGGGCCAGCTCCAAGGACAGCGCTTGGACCAATAAAACCAGCACCAGATTCAGTCAGTTCCTTTGTGAGCCAAAAGCTTTCACTACATGGCCAAACCAAGAACAAAGTAATAACTCCTGCATGGAGTGTGAGATTCTGGGATTTGTCCACATAACTCCAGCCAACTCTTCCAGCCTGGAGTTTCCTACAGGAGCAGCACTGGATGAAGGGCAGCTGTAATGGGAAAAGTAAAAAGAAAAGTGGGCAGGAGATCCATAACCACATGCAATGGGAAGCAAAGCCCAAAAGTGGCTTTGGGTGCTGAGGCAACCCAAAGGCTTTGGACCTTACGCTGGCTGAACTCTGAGCAGTGCAGAACGAGGAGGAGGAAGAGGAGGAAGCTGGGCTGCTGCTGAGCAAGGGATCAGAAGAGAACAAGGGTGTAAACATCAGTCGGTGCAGAAGGAGGCAGGGCCAGCGTGTACTGGAGCAAGCTGGCAGAGAAAATCAAGGAAGAAGGACACACTGCCTTGGTGGGACACCTGTGCAATGGATGGAACAAGGGGCCAGGATGAGCAAAACCTTTGTGACTCCAGACAAACTGTCTGGCGACAAAAAAGGGTAGGCAAAGAAGAGTTTATTTCTGACAACAGTTAAAAGAGTCACTGAGAACATTCTCTGGAGACAAGTTGTTGACTTGGAGAGGACATGGGCTGCAGGAGGGAGCAGGTGGCAATGGGGAACATGATCCAACAGCGTCAGGAGATGGATGGACGGCTCTAAGCAGCACCAGTGCTTGGATGTGGTACTGTGCTGCAGGGATCTCAGCTCAGCGTATGCTCACAGTGCTGCTTCTGCCTCAGGTGGGCTCTGCCATGGGCTCTTCCCTGATCTCACTGCTGGCCAGAGCTACATCCACCAAAAACAGTGTCCTGATGAATTTAGATGCCAGAGATCAGCACAGTCCTGGATACAACAGAGCTGTCATTAAACTGTTCCTTGGCAATGGACCGAGCCCTGCCTTACAGCACCAGTAGGTTAAACTTACCTGATGCCCACATCCACATCTGGCCCCAAATCTCACCAGGACAGTATTGGCTTCTACCTGTACCCATTACAGGCTTTGTACAAGGACTCACTCCTGCAATTCCACTTTGGCCAGTGCCCAGGGCAGGCTCAGAGCAGTGCTGAGTGGTTCTGTGCTGGCAGGAGCCCACGGCTGGGCTCTCCTCCCTGGGAACCAGCAACAGGTCTCTCCCAGGTAAGAGCCTTGTCTCAGAGGTACCCTTTCCCCTGGACAGCTTCATTATATGGGAAAACTGTATAGGGAAAAACATATGGGCAATGAAGGAATGGGACAACACAAGGGAAATGACCATGTGCAGTCATACAAAGTCCAGCTGGAGGCTTTTAGACAGAATTTCAAGTGGTTCATTAACACCTAAGACCAGAGACCAGCTTGGCCAACAACCATCACTGCAGCCAGACCCTCCTGAGCACTGCCAGTGAAGCATACGTCTGCGAGGAATTCCTGCAATGCAGCAGCTCTTGGGCAGGACCTCCAAGCTCATGGCTTTGCAGTGGTGGTGCTGGGGAGGAGGAGGAGAGTCCAAGTCTGAGAAAGAGGAAGAGATGGGAGCTCCAGTGGCTGAGACAGAGCCATGCCCAAGGCTCCCCAGGTTGGGAAAAGCAGGTACTAGCATCGGCACTCAGGCCACCACTCAGGCAGGCACCTCAGAAGAGTGTGGGGGCCTAAGGAGAGACACCCCCAAAGGGGAAACATCCCCAAAGGTGGCAAGTGGCTCCTTTGCCTCTGCCCACAGTGATTTTGTACAACCTCCTGCTCTCCCCACCCAGCCTGTCCTAGCAGGGCACAGGGAACAGCTCACTCTGCCAGCACTCTCCAGCTCCGTCTCCACTGAATACTCCTCCTTGCATGCTTCTTTTAAAACTTTTATTCAACAATATAGAATTCTTTTAATTATAGTACAGAACTGTCCATCATGAAACTACATCCCCTGCAACCCCCATGTCCTGGAAGAGACAGGCACAAGCTGGCTAACCATGGTCCATCAGAGGTTGGGGGAGAACAGCCGGAACAGAGGAAGGAACGACTAACCAACAACTGCTTTGCACACCCTTCACATTTCCACGCTTTCTGGGTCAGGAAGAGCTCAACAAGGAAACAGAGGCAGAAGAACCTTTAACACTCGGAGGGAAGGGTCATGGCAAGGCGAGTGCCGTCCAGCCAGGCGTGTGCCCCGCTCTGAGCCCTGCCCGCGCTGCGCAGTCCGCCCGCCGTCACTCTACCGCGCCGATAGACGTTTGATTTGGTTCTCATTCTGCTTATGGAAAATTGGGAGCAACAGCATCGGACCTGAGGAGAGACGGGAGGAGGGAAGTGAGCGTCGCGGGGCACTGCCAGCTCAGCACAGAGCTCCTGCAGCGCCGTGAGGAGGTGATGGCTGGGCACGCTGCCCCGAATCTGCCACCCACCCCCAGCCAGGCACAGGTGCTCCCTCCGTGGCCCTCTGGATGTGGGGACAGCAGGGGAATCTCAGCCTGCTTTGGAAGGGGAAAGAAAGGAAGGCAAGGCCAAGCAAGGTAAGGGAGAGACGCAGTCCAGCAAAGCAGAACTTTCACAGACAGCCAGACACAAGTTTGGACTTTTTTTTCCATGACCTACTGTTTTGAGTTTCCCTCCACTCCCATAATACCACTAAGAGCTCCCATCATGCCTAACATACTTGCAACAGCCACAGACAAGCTGGCAAAGCTTCTTACTGCACCATTTCCTACTGCATCCCTCAGTGGCTGCTGGAGCTCAGTTTTGAGCCTTTCCTCTTACAAGACATTCAGCCAAAACCATGCTCTACCTCTGCTAGAAAACTGGAGCCAGGCCAGCTGAAAGGCCAAGAACATGCACTAAGACTCTCCTAACTTTGTCCAGGAGAAAGCAGATGAAGATTCATGTTCCCCAGTCCTCTTAACTTCCCAGGGACAAAACACTCTTCCCCAGCTCCCAGCTGTCCCTACAGGCAGGAGAATGCTTTGCTAAGGTCCAGAGGAAACGTTTCCTGCTCTGAGCACTGGAAGAGCCACTGGCTGCAGAGATAAACTGGCACAAGCTGCAGTCAAACATCCCCACTGCCCTGGGATCAGGAGACTCCACACCCTCCTCTCGCCCAGACTACTCTTGCTCAGCTGCTGTTTCCCTCCAGGATGAATCTGTCACTGCTCATCCTACCCTAGAGCTGGGATAGGGATGTGGGGAGATAAGGGGCAGGTTGTTCCAGCCTCTCTGCTTACTGCAACCAGGGAAAGCCATTTTAGTTGCTGGAAGAGCAACTCTCTTCCTCTGCTTGAGGGTACCAGGAAAGAATTCCTGACTCAGGTTTACAGAACAGATACTTCCTCAAGCACCACCTTGAAATTCCACCATCAGGTTCAGACACTGCCAAGCACTCATATGCAGCACACTCATAATACAGTGATCAACAGTGTTCACCTATCCAAGTTCCCCCATTCAACTCATTTTATTTCTCCCCATCTCTTCTGCCTTGCCCCTCCAGAAGCTGGGAATGCCAACACACAAGAGCTGGAAAACAGACAAGCTTCTCCCATAGCAACTTGGACAGGCCATGAGAAACATCCACTTCTCAATGGAGCAATTCAATAGATATTTAAAATCAGTTCAAAACTCAATATTAGAACCCCAAACCAACCCTGCTGGTATTGGCACAGCACAAGAGACTCCCCTGCCCCTCAGGCCAGGCATCCAGGAGGGTGGGCAGATGGAAGAGAGTGCTGGGAACACTCGCCAAGGCCTTCAGCAGCCTCTGCAGGAGAGCAAATGTTAGTGAGGCCCTGCAGGATGGCAGCAGTCACAGGCTGCTCCTCAGCCCGGACACCCAGAACTGCCCCCATGTCCCTGGGTGCAAGGAAAGAGCTACTCCCTGCTCAGCACTTCTTAGACAAAGCCATCCACCCAGGCTGAGAGCAGGCGAGCATGGGGAGAACCCCAATTTCCAGCCATGCACTAGTGACCGGGTCTGACCCACCAGGTAATGGCAGAGCGAGGTCTGCCCCTCAGGCAGCGCCTGTTTGAGCCCAGCTGACCACAAGAGCTGACCCCACGCTGTGCCCACACCTCACACCTCCTCTGCGGCCCCGTGGCAGTGGAGAGCACCTGCCACAGTGAAACTCTCAGGGCTGACAGCAGGAACAACTGCAACCAAAGACTGAGTGAGAGATCCCAAAAAAACACAGACAAGAGGGGCTGGAAGAGGCAACCTGCCCTCCTGGAGAAGACAAGGCCTCCAGCTCTCAGGCCTTCTGGCTATCCCATAGATTTGAGACGGCAGACGTTCAGACGTATAGATATTTATTGGTTTCAGTGAATTATACAAATGGATTGACCTGCTGTCGATGCCAATAGAACTTTATTGGAATATGGAATGTAAACAGATGTTTCAAATAGAAACATTGCAACCTTATAAAAAATTAACTATTTCAACAATGCCGCAGAAGGAAATTCTGTGTTTAGGTGCTGGTGGGAAAACACTATCTCCAGCGTCTAGGTTTGAGTGTCACCAGAACCACTTGATGAAGTTACACACAGAACAAGTAGAGGAGGCAACTGTGAATTGTGGGGCTATTAAGCCATCCAGGGATCTGATGAAAGAACCCATAAGACGAACCCCCCACCCCCCAACAGGATCGGCACCCCAGAATTCAACAAATGGCTGACTTTGTTAAAACACCGCGTGGGATCCCAAGGCCTGGATCAGTAGCTGCACAGCCCCCGCCCCGACGCCGCTGTTTGTTGATCCTCCCCCCTCCCTGTGCTCTCCTCCCCGGCCTCCTCTCCACTCCTGCTGGAGTGCTGGATTGAACCGCTCCAGAGCTGTGCTCTGGCACAAGTCTGCATCTGGCACGAATTCTCATGGGAGCCACGTCATGAGGTACGTGGTTGCACACCTATCACAAGAAATCTTGCAACACTGACTTTCCTGAGCTCGGTGGGAAAGTCTGGATAGTCCCTCCCCTCTCCTGCCACAAGAGCAGCCCTCACATTCACAAGTTTCCAAAGCAGGTCTATTGAGTTTCTTCTCAGAGCGAGCCTTTGTCAAACACACTGGAAGGGGGGATCTCCTCTCCCCAGCAACTCGGATCAGTGCCTTCGTTTTAATGCTCCAAACCAATCCCGAGATGCTGCTGGGTTTGTGGGTTGTTTTTTGTCGAACTCCCCCTCCCTCCCCCCCAACCACCCCGGCATTCACAATTGAGACTGGAATTCAAGGGCCAAATTCAAGCCCAGAGTGAGCAGTAAAGACTTGAACCTCAAAACAGAGTTGCACCTGCTGACCCCCAGCCTGAATTTGGTTCATTCAGAGTCTACAAGTCAGAAAGGCAAGTTTAGAAAGAGGCATGCTAAGGGCTGATGGTGGAACGACCAATTTGTCCCCACCAGCGTGGTGGGGAAGGCTGGACTGAGAAGGAAGAAAAGGATCCATAGAGATGTGAACCAGAATCAGTTGTGTGGAGCCCTGGGGATATCACTACATATTTAGCTCTTGCAAGACCATTTGCCCAGGGCTTTGGTACCACAGGGTTAGAGTTACATTAACCACAACCACCAGAGAGGAACTGAGGTTTAAGACCCCTCCCCAAGGTTAGATTTCTGCTGAGTATAAAGGGGAAGGGAACGAGGGGGGGGGTCCTTGGTTCTTTTCCCTTCACTGTGTGACCGAAGGTTTTGCTTTTATTTGTAAACATCTTGAATTACCCGTCGTTTTCCAGTCCTCATCGTGCTGTTGTCATGCCACTGGAGAGCACAGCATTTTCTGAGCTGGGCTGGGACTGCTCCTTCACCACTGGATCTGCAGGAGACAGACCAGGCAGGAAGAGGAAACAGTATTTAATAAAGCGGAAGCTCCACCCAGGCAAATCCTTCCAGAGAAACTGCCCTCAAAATCCACAGAGCTCCTAAGGCTTTTGCAGAGTGGGTAGCCAAAATCTGCTCCCACAACCCACAACTCCACCCCTGCTGGCCCCAGCTACTCCAGAGACTCACAGAAATAGGGGTGATCCATCGCCTCCTTGGCAGTCAGCCTCTGTTGATGGTCATATCGCAGCAGCTTGTCCAGGAGGTCAAGGACTTCAGGACTGACCAGGTGTCTGTTCTCACTGTGGATGAAGTTCTCCCAGCGCTTCCGGGAATGCCTGCAAAGGGCCCAGCTGTCACTGCACAGCAGCACCCCCATGTCCCATGAGAATCACCTGCCACCAGCACTTCTGAGCATAGGTGGCTGTGACAAACAGCCCACAGCTCTTCCTTGCACGAGCTACTGCCCAGCAAACACCTGCCAAAGGTGGAAAATCCTCTTCTTTATGTACGCAATTGTATGGATCTCCTGTGCCAGGAAAGGCACAATGTGGCACATTCCCTTCTGTCTACATGGACTAGATAACAGCATGTGGCAGGCAGGGTGACACCCTTGGAACCAGAACTGCTCTGGCTTGCCAGCCAGCCTCACAGAAGCTGTCCTCACTATTTTATCCATTCCTCTTGCCCTTTTCAGAAATCTCAACTGGAAGACTCTGAGCCACTCAGCCCACACTTAACTGCAGTGTCTACACCTCCACTTTAAGGAGGTGAACAAGCAGGAGAGAAAAGAAATAGGGGATGGCTCATGGATTATGGGAGAGACAAAAGGAAAGAGCCTGCATTTCAGTGACTTCCTGAGATGACATGAGCAGCTAGATGTGCAGCCTGCAAGCAGCACTGTTATCCAGAACATCAAGCAGGCCTTTGTTCAGAGTGCCTCAAGGGTGTAGACATGAGTTTATCTCCCTCTCTGTGCTTACAAGGAAAAAAGGCAGCATTTCACTTCTCCACTTACTGGCCCAGGATGTCGTTGAAGTGCGGGTCCAGTTCTATGTGGTACTTCTTGAGATACCCATACAGCTCATCTGTGCCCAGGACCTTTGCGATGCGAACCAGCTGGAACAAAAGGCAAGTTCAGAGAGCAGAAGGGCAGCCCAGCACTCTTTTGCAGAGCCAGCGCTGCCCAAATCTAAGAGCCCTCCTTCTGGAAACATCCCAGACAGAAGGATTATCTCCCTTGAAACCTGCTTCTGCAACACGTGCAGAAAATAAGTTTCCTACACAAGGCAGCAAAATCACAGATGGTTTAACCAAGCATGCAGCAGCATCCTCCCAGCCTGGCAGCCCCATCCCCAGAGCCTCCCCACTATACACACAGAGATGAACTGGGGACAAACTTTTCACAAAATAAGCCAGGTGGCAATGTCTTTACTTGGTCATAATTGTCCTGGCCGTGGAAGAAGGGCTCCTTTCGGAAGATCATGCTTGCCAGCATACAGCCTAAACTCCACATGTCTAAGCTGTAGTCATACATCTGAGGGAGAAAAGGAGAAGCTGTCAGAAAAGGCACACTCACCACAGCCTGGTTCCCCACCAGCACAGGCAGCCTCAGCCTTTGCACTTCACAGCCAGCCTCTCTCCAACCCAGGCAATGCCCTGACAGGCAAAACCAGACAACCCAAAGGTGGCTAAAGTGCAGCCACAACTGTTATCACTGGATAGCAAGGAGGAGACAGACTCTTACTTGGTAGTCCACAAGGAGCTCTGGTCCTTTGAAGTACCTAGAGGCCACACGGACGTTGTATTCCTGAGCGGGATGGTAGAATTCAGCCAGACCCCAGTCTATGAGCCGCAGCTGGACATGCAACAGAGACACACGGTCAGCAGCCAGGCAGGTGAAGCCACACTGGCCAAACTTCAATCCCTTGATGCAAGGGTGGAGCCCAGGGTGGAGGGAGGCCCTCTGTGGACAGGGGATGTTCTCAGCAGTTCTCCGATCAGGTTCTTCCCTTTCCCCTAACACCAGCTGGTGCGACAAAGCCCAGCTTAGAGAGCTCCTTTGCCTTCTGAGTCCAAGCACACTGTTACTGCTGAGCAGCTGGCTCCTTACCAGCACCACCAGGTCCTTGAGTACTAGGGAACAGGCAAAAGTCTTATCCCACTGTTTAGAAGGGCTGGGCTGAAGGCAGTGTTGATTTTACCTGGGGACTGAGAGCAGAAAATGGTATAGGAGGGACTCAGCACATCCTGCAAAGTAGACCATCTCCACAGCTGCAGGGATGGACAACCTGCTTACTGAAGGACACAGGGTCCAGTAAGAGATTCCCTTCCTTATAAACCTTGCCATGCCTGTACAGCCACGGCTGATTGACAGAGAGGGATCTGTGGACCAGGACCCAGTTCCTTGACACAAATTCCAGGTCCCTGGGGCAGGCACACACAAGTACCATGATGGGGGGGAGGGGGTAGGTCCCTGAGCTGCCCGTTTCCATGGCAGTGAGCTGGGAACAAACATTTCCTGTGCTCTAACCAGCACACCCCTGCAGTGAGGAAGTCATGGACTCCCACGGTGGTGCTCCCCTGTGGGACTTTGACCATCTCCTGGTGCTAGCACAGGTGGAGGGGAGCCAGTGAAGAAAGGTTAGAGGGGTATGTGCAGCTGCCAGGGCTATGGGTACAGAGGAGCAGAGTTTCAAGTTTCCCTGGAAAAACCCTGCTTATAAGCCCTGGTGTCACAGTACCTTTTTCTGTTGGTGGTCTATCATGACGTTGTGGGGTTTGACATCCCTGTGCATGATTCCCATGCTGTGACAGTAATCCAGGGCCTGGCAGACACACACACACACATACATTAGACATGGCTGAAACCACAGGCACAGCATTACCAATGTAACAGACAGTTCTCAGCCAGAAGCAAGAGTTCACAAGAAGTGTCAAACCCCTGGCACATGAAACTGGCAGTTGCAGCTCTTATGCTGCACATGATGAAGTGACAAGCTGGCAACAAGGCTGTATGGACCTTGTGCCCTACTGCACTCACAGGTCCTGGAACTTTATTCCCTGCAAAGTTGTTGAAGAACACGATGCAAAGAGGTGTCCCACCTGGTGACAAGCCCAATGCTCTAACCTGGGTAGCCCTGTGCTTCCTAGGTCAGGCCCTCTTCCCTAGAAAGGGAATGATTCCTACATGCAGGCAGTTTTATAGCCTTCCAGGGCAGCTTTCCATTTGTGTCCCAAAACACACTCAAGCTAGAAAGTCACTTCTGCCCTGCTGATTTAAGCCAAATTGCACTTTAAAAAGGCAAGTGATAGGACATGAGGGAGAGCAAAGCTGCTTCAAGTTTGTAAGCAGGAGCACACATAAGCTCCCCAGCTCCATGACCTTGCACCACTTGCCCCCCCAGCGCAGCTGTTCCTTTGAGCAAGGGGGTCAGAATGTTGTTTTCTCATCTCCAAGGGGAGGGAGATCCATCCATCAACATCTATCAGATGCTATGAGATCTCCAGCAGCATGGAAAGAGGGTACAGCCTGTAGTCATTCAATATCCAAGACATCAGTGCCAGGGAAGCAATGCTGTCCTTGGGCCCATGCCACAGTGGGAAGCAAGGAGGCAACAGCTTCCATCACAGCAAGGCCTCAGACAACAGCCCTGCAGTGACATGTGGTCTCACAGCCCCCAGGACTCACAGCACACCGTGGTCCTGGATCTCCAGTGCAGGAGGTCTGTAACAGGTTACACAAACTGCTTCCAGGGATGAAGCTCTTCTAGTGTCCTGTGTTGCCAAGACTCAAGGATCATCTAAACTTCATCATCCCTCCCATCCTAATCCCAGGCTGCCTCAGGCTCACTCCAGCATCCAGTAGGAAGGTCCTTCCCTTGCAGACAGGTGGGCAAGCTTGGGCATGCAGAGAAGAAAGCCTCCCTTAGCCCACTAGATCTGTTTCAGGAAGTCTCCTGCAGTCATCATGTCCTGGAGCACAAAGGGCTTTTCTAGCCTGTCCCACTCATTTCCAGAAGCATGGGAACGGCAAAGTGCCAGCCCAGAAGCGCCAAGGCCCTGCTAGGACCTGACACAGCCCAGCTGCTGCTGCAGCAGGTCAGCACAGAACAGCCCTGGGATCAGCCAAACCTGCCAGCTCCCCCTCGTGCCCTGCTGCCTGCCCTGTGCTGCAGCTGGAGACCCCCAAGAGCCAGTGCAGCACATCCCACAGACCTGCCATGGCTCCTTGAGGGAATTTCCAGGGGGAAGTGCAAGCTAGGCTAGTTAAAAGGAGGTATTTAGGGCACTCCTCACCTTTCATCAGAGGGACAAGGAAAGCTTTGGCTGGGAGGTGTCAAAGGAAAAGAGCAATGTTATGTGTAACAGCTGGCGTAAGTAGTGGGCAGAATTCACCTTCTGGGGCTGCATCTCAATACTGCAGCAGAGGAAAGCTGGAGCTGGCCATCCCTCTCTTCCACTCTCCCTAGCATCACAGTTCCCCAGCCCCGCTTCACGGGGCTTGTCCTGGGTCTGGCTGTTTCTCTGGGAGGTGATTTTCCTCACAGCAGCACAATGGTGCAAGAGACACAGGGAGACCAAGCACAGCTCTACCTGGTGACTAACAACCACAAACACTTCAGACCCCAGAGAGTCACAGACTCTCTGGAGGTGACCACAGGCGTCCAGTTTGGCTGTAAAACCTCACAGCAACAAGCCAGGTAACCTGATCTCTTCCCAAACCTTCCCAGGTTATGAGACTTGGATTCTGCACCGAACACAAGAGAAGTAACCTCTCAGCAGCAGTGCCCCATGAGCCCCACTACTGCCACTCTCATTCCTGGTCTCCCCATCCAAATTGTCATGTGCAATGCCACTCACCTTAAGCAGCTCATACATATAAAACCGAATATCAAAGTCTGTCAGGATCTGGTACAGTTGCTGAAACAGATTTAGGGAGCGAGGGAAAAAAAAAGAGAGAAAAAAAAAATACTTCAGATTTGGATTAATTTCCTGCACCCCACCTGCCTTCAATCACTGACCCCATTCCAGATTCCCTATGAATGCTACCATTCCCGAGGGCTCTCCTGGTCTCAGACCTGCCAGAAAATCTAGAAAGGATGCAAGAGCTCCTCTGAAATGTGTCTGGGATCATTCAGACTTGTCACAACTTTCCCGCAGGAGATGGGCAGGCTGTCTGTCCAAAGAGGGCAGAGGAAAAGCTCTGGAAGAGGCACAGGCAATTGTGACTTTCCTTCTGTTGTCAAGTCCCTGTGATGACTTTGCATGTCAGCGCTGACAACAGCATTCAGAGCAGGCAGGCTGGGAACACAGGAAGGTGTCCAGGTGTTCAGGGTGTGGCAGGGAGAGGAAAACATCAATCTAAAGGAGCATGGGGTTGGGAAGCACAAAGAGGACAGCCAGCCCTAGAGCCAGAGGCTCCCCTCTATCACAGGATAAAGGCTAATGCAACTCAAGAGCACAGGAATGCTTGTGGAGCCAAGGAGAGCACAACTCAGAGTTGTGGGGAAGTGCTCACTGCCACCACTCTCCTCTGTCCTTCTGTGGCTGCTCATGTGGAAGTGACAGAGCTCCAGGGGACACTTTAACCTGCCCTGTGCCACCAGCACCATCACTGGAAAACTCATTATCCTGTTGCTCCCACACCAGGTCACAGCTGGCCCCAAAATTTGCCTTCTGCTCTGTATCTGTCACTGGCTGCAGTGTCAGCCCAACCTCATTGAGCTGTTCTTTCTTCCAGGGAAAGCAAGGCAAAGTGCCAGGGCAGGGCAAGGAAGGACACTCACAGGGCAGCACTGGCACCAGACCTCTCTGCCTTTTCTTACAAACAAGGATCATCTCATAGCTCAGACAAATCACCAATTGCATCAGCACTGGAGCCCGCTGTCCATCACAGGCACCACTTGGCAGCTTCAGGAAAAATCCCAGAGCAAGGGATTGAAATTCACATTCCAAAAAAGCAGCTCTGGCCCTGGATTCCCTCCAGGCCCATGCTGAGATCCTCAGGTTCCTGCCTTACTTAGGGCCATCTCCAAACAACCCTAGTACCGCTCTCAGAAATCATCTGACAACATACAAGTGTCACTTACACACACACAGCTTTAACAGCCTCCAGGACACAACTGCATTGTATTCTCATGAGCTGGGATGATCCTAACACTTTGGAGCAACCCACTGAAGCAGACAAGTGAGCAGGGAGCAAAAAAGACATAGCCACAAGCTACAGAGCCACAGCAGGGATGGATTTCCTGACTTGTGCACAACTGATGCAGGATGCAGGGCCAGCAGAGGACAGCTGACTCCTTCCAGAAGTCTGTTTAAATGGCTTGCTAGGTAACAAACACTGTAAGAAATGTGTAAAACATGTCTTTCTGGAATTCACTGCCCTGTTCAACTTCACCTGGCAACATCAATGCACCTGGGGAAGGAGGAGGGCAGGAAAGGCAGTGGCAGTACAAGACTAGACCTCATTTTCCCTATTCCCTGGCTTTCTGCCTCTTGCTGCCTGTAAGTGGGAAGGGGATGGAAGGGAGGTCACCAACGTCTTTCTTCTCAGACCTGCAATGCTGTTGCTTCTCTGACTTGTGGCCTTCAGCACTGGGCCGTGACATGCCCAAACACTGCTGGGCAAACAGTATTCAACAGATTTCCCTAGCAGAGCTGCCTGTGAAACCCAGCCCCTCTGACCTCTGTCAGTGCCGTGGCCAGCAGTGCCCAGCTCTGCTCACCACAGGGAACAGCCCCTGCATGAGCCTGCTCAGCCCTGCAGGCAGCTGGTGAACGCAGACAGCTTTGAAGGACAGAGCCAAAGTTTCCACTGCAGGTGGGTCCTGCACAGCAGCTGCCTCAAGCAGGCTTTGACAGTGGACTCCAAATCCCCCTTGCCCAGCCTAGCAGGGCAGAGCAGACACATCCTTTGCAGACATGCCCCATGCTCTGTTCTTACAGATGTCTCTGTGGAGTAGGATTATCAGAAACATCACTGTGGGGATCACTCACACCCAGCTCAAACATTTTCTCAGCACTCGGGATCCCACAAGGCCCCAGAGACCTGGGCTGGTCTCCTTTGTTCATAGAGAGCACTAGGAAAGGCCAAACCCACCCAGAGGCAGCCACTACCCCTCTCCAGCTTTCGGTGATATTTTGGCACACATCACAGAACCAATCATGAATGAATCCTGTTAGTGCCCGAGGAGGCAGAGACACGCTGCCCCCACCGTGGGGCTGACAGGAGTTAAATGCTTATTCCTCTCCCTTGAGTGAGCAACACAGCTGGCTACGTGCAGGAAGCAGCATCTGCAGAGCAACAGGGTGGCTGTGAGGAGAGACACTGCTTTGGGGTGCAGGGCAGCAGCAGCAAAAAAAATAAAAAACAGTTCCCAAAGCATCCCAGTCTTGGCAGCCACACAGGGAGGAGAATCTTTTATACTTCTGCACTGCTTATGCAGGGCAGAAACTATTTTTTAAACAAACCTTGGATGTAACAAGGATAAAACCCATGCACGTATTTCCCTCACAGCAATTTGGCCTGAAAATTCACCAAACTGCAGGTGAAGTGGAAGACTTGACTCAAAAGCCCACTGTACCCACAACTCCAGCAGGCCGAATATCCTGAAGCAACCTTCCCTTTCTCACCTTTCTTGCCCGTCTTGTCTTCAGCTCTAAACCTGCTAGTGTATTTTAAGCATGAAATAGCAAACCCAGCCCAGAACTGCTCCTTGAGACCTGTCTCTGCCCATTCCTTCCTAAGGGATTTGTCCCTTTGGGACAATGAAAGGCACAGTACCAAGTATGCTTACAAGATACATGACAGCTGACAGTGGCTGAAGTACAGGCGTCTCATTTCTAGTTTGAAACCAATTAGCAAAAGACATTTAATTTCACTGATGGTTCCTCAATTGCATGTGGCTCTGCAGTGCAGCTTTCATTTAAGGCAAATTACTGTGGGGAGCTTGAATGCTCTCAGATGACAAGTAATGCAGCAGGTCTGAGGAGAAACACTAACCCTGTACACAAGCTGCTGTTCTCACACAGCAGAACACACATCTAGTCTGGCTCCAGCTCATCCTCCCGGCGACTACAGTGCTGTCACTTCCACAAGGGACCCAGACAGGTAATTTAAGAAAATGTAATCAGCTCTGGGGAGGTATCACCTAAGTCTCCTGTTTATACCATCATTTTAAAATAGTGAAACAAAAGCTTGTGCTTCTGATCTGGGATCGTCCACAGCCAAGGCTTAGACCCCACAGAACTGCAGCTTCTGCCCAGGCACAGAGAGCTGAGGAAACCCAGCAGCCACTTCCATGGGTGCACTGACATGAACACTGTTCTGCCATTTGAACAGACAAAGGGGTCAAAGTATTAACATCAAGCAAAAAATAATAATGCTGAAGGAAAGGAACTTCCAGAAAGGAGACAACTGAGCAGACATCCAAGCTTGTAGCAACTACTGCCAACAGGATGGAGAAAAATGAAATCCTGTGGAGTGGTCAGCAACCATCTGCTGCCTGCAAAACGTGTCACCAGGAGCTCAGGCCTCATAGCCTTCCTCACAGGAGGAAGGTCAGCCAGGACTGCCAATGCTGCAGCAGCATTTCCTCTCCAGGGCTGCCAGCAGGCTGGGAGTCCCAGCCCTCAGCCACATGAGCTGCCCTGGGAACCCCTCACACACCCTGAAGGTGATATGCCAGTGAGATGTTGGTTTCCATCAGTACTGCAGAATCCAGATGCCAACACAGAGGTGGGCACATCAGCAACAGCCATGCCCAAACAAAGAGAAGAGGTCCCTGTCACCTGGGTTAGCTCATGTGGCACTGAAGTCCAGCAGAACTTGGCTACCCATGGAGATAAGGACTGTGGAGCTGAGGGGACAATGACTGGGTGCTCTCCAGCTGCTTCATGTTTCAGAGCAAGCTGAGACCTCCAACACAAGTGGTCTCACATACTCTGTGCTCTCTGCTTGGCACTTCAGAGCAAGGGAAGAGACATCTTGGGAGTTTCTACATAGAAGACACCCACAGGCACCCTCAGTAGAAGCAGCTCTATAATCTGCAATTAGTTGCAGCCCCAAGAACCTACTCAAACAGGCAGACAGCTCATGGGAGTGGAGCATCAAACAACCCACACACCCCATACACAGCTAGGGAAATTCAGGTTACAAATAAGCTCTGAACACAAGAAGCCACACTGCATACCCTAGGGACACACCTGCATTCCCAAGACAAGTTATTCCTGCCTTGTACCAATCAGCACCAAAAGCATCAATACTTTCTGTTTTGGACTTGTACAGCTGTGAATCTGGACTTCCCCGAGGAGCCAGGCATTCTTCCAGGAGCCTGGAAAAGTCTGTTTCAAGCTCATGTAGTTGTTTCTAATGCAACAGCCAGAGCTGAGCACTGTCACTTCTGCAGTGGCCAGTGCTCCTCACTGACTGCAGCAGTGCCTGCCCTGGCTCTCCATGTGGCCAGGATGGCCAGTGGACCATGGGCTCTGAGCCCAGCCTTTTTCAGTTACGAGTTCCTACTGGCCACCAGCCTCAGTGTACTGCTGAACACTCCATGGACACATTTCAGTTTCTAGGGGATATCCCTGATGATAATGTTTTCCTCTAAGGACATGATAGAGTCGTGTAATCACATTTGGACTTGGAGACACAGAAAGCAATCCTCAGCAAGGTGTACCACTGCCTGAGCAATGTAGCTTATCTCAAGCCATGTATTAAAAATAAAAATCAATGAAATAATTAAAAAGTCTCTAAATAGAAAGTTAAAAACTTTTAGGACCAGTCTTACAAGGAGGTTGTGGGTCACCAGGAGAAGCACAGGGGCACATTCCCAACACACGAGGCACTGGAACAGCCCAGGGGATGTCAACCAAGCCCAGGCAAATCAAACCTGCTTTAATTAGCCCTGAAAGGTCACCACAAAGCACTCCTCTCATGGCTGTTTACTTGATGGAGGCAATACTCCCCACGCAGAGTTGTCAGGGCAGATGCTGCTGCAAGTTGCTGTTCCTGTGGCTCCTGCAGTGTATCTCTACATGAGATTAACAGCACTCAGACCTCCACTGCAGCATGGCTGCAGCTCTGGCTACACACACACACCCCACCCTGCAGCATCCAGCTCACCAGGCCCACCCCAGAGGGACAGAAACTACGTGTACTGCCCCTCAGCACCTGAGCCAGCTGCCTCCTTTCTGTCAACACCACCCCAGGATTCTTCTCTGAGTGTCTGATACATCTGCTTTCTACAAAACCTGCACCTACATAATGATCCAGTACAGAGAGGAAGAAAAAAACACCATCCCATAACATGGAACAACAGAGATCCCCAAATGGTGCAGGAGGGATGACTGCTGGCTTCCTAATGGCAACTGCTCAATTAATTCTCCACCACTGACTTAGTGACTTAGGGTAAAGACTCACATGGGGGAAGCAAAGATACCATTAAAATAGGCGTGGCTGCTAATTACAGATCCCTTTTGTCTAGAAGCATTTTGGAAGCAAAGGCAGTTGTAGCTGCACTCAGACAGAAGGACCCTCATTTTGGGAACAGGTAATACCCCTTGGAGCTCCCCAGACACCAGAAGAGCCAGGGAATATGCTGCAGCTTCAGATAAGAAAAAAAAAGCTGTTAAGGTGTATTCACAAATGTTCAATCCCCCACTATCAGGCCCATTAACAGTGGGAGATGAGCTCTCCAGTCTCTGCCACCCCACAGCCCCAGGTCTGAAGGATTCCAGAATAAATCAGTGTCACCAGCTCCATCAACTGCACTGCTGTAAACAGAGCACTACAGCTCAGGGATTAACTGGGGCTGAATATATAGCACAGCAGTGATTACTAAATTGAGAGGGGAGTAAGAATATCTAACCTGTTGACCTTACTCCTCAGAGTTGGGACATTCAGCACACAAACTTTTTATTCCTTTTCATCTAGAGCCTATTAGCAGGTTTCTGATTTACATGGAGAAAGAAAAGTGAAGCTGACAATTATGAAAACTCTGAATTCCCCCCACAGCTCTTGAGGATTATCTGAAAATCACAGCACTTTACAGAAATGGCAAGCCTCCCTCCTCCACACACAGGCAAACTCACCTTAAAATCTGTGTTATTGATGTACTCAAACACCAGAGCAGGGGTCTTCGACTGCAAGAGAGAGAAAGTCATGGTTTAAAACATCCACTTGGCCTTTCTTTGGCTCCAAGAGAAAGCTTTTGCTTCCTGCCCAGCCCTCCCTAGGGAGAGCAAGGGGGGAGCAGGACATGGAAAGTGCAGCCCTGCTTACACCCCATACACTGAGCACCAGCTCGGCATTTTGGCCAGTGCTGCTCCCCCCATGCCATGGAACAGAGAGAGCACTGGGTGAGGCAAAAAGCGTCACCAGGAGCTCAGGCCTCCTCACAGGAGGAAGGTCAGCCAGGACTGCCAATGCTGCAGCAGCATTTCCTCTCCAGGGCTGCCAGCAGGCTGGGAGTTCCAGTCCTCAGCCAGCTGCCAGTCAGAGCAGACTTCCCGGGAATGGGGTAATTGTGGCAGTGCAGACCATGGCATGAGCCCTGGGCACTGGGTAGCACAGCAACCAGAAGGATGAAAGTGCTTAACATCCAGTTGCCCTGGCTGGTACTTAGGGTCCAGATGCCGGACAGAAGCTAGAAGTCTACAGGCTCTACTTTCTTACAGAAAATTTGTAGGACTTCAAAAGTTTTCCCCCATCAGCTGTGGCAACTTACGGAAAACACAGAAGGGGTGTTGAAGAGTCTTGAGTAACATGGAAAGGAAGAGGAGCCCATCCAAACCAACCAGGCCATGCCTGGAGCTGGCAGGAAGGCAATCCCAGCACACCCCTCACCCACCACAGGCACCTACCACTGGATCCTTGACAGTGTCAATCAGGTTAATGATGTTGGTGCCACCACGGAGATTCTCCAGAATCTTAACCTCGCGTTTTATCTTCTTTTTCTTCACTGGCTTAAATAGACAAAAGAAACTAGAAGTGAGAGTCCTTTCAGAAATTAACACTGATTTCTGCCACTGATTTTGACTGGAACACATCACCTCCCTTCCTCTCTTGGCTCCCACCCTCACATGGGAACATTTTTAGCACCAAAGAGGAGACAGACACCTTGCATGAACTAGGATTTCCTTCTCATCCATGAAACCTTTCCACGCATCAGGGGAACAATCAACCCACTCCAGACAAACACAACTGCGACTCCATGACCGTGGTTAAAAGTGCCTTGGACTGCTACGTGGCAACCTCAGCACACTGACTCATGTTGTGCATTCAGAGCCACAAGAAAAGCATGCTGCACCTATCTCTGCTTTTGTTTACCAGCACTAACCAGTTTTTCACTTTTCAACCTGTTTCCCAATGAGTCGAATGAAACGTCCCATGAAACGATAACCTGAGAGTCTCCAACACCAACGTTACTTGTAAGCTCAGACACTGCTGTGCCTCATTTGCAACCACCTCAAATGCACAGAGCCAACTGCACTGCATGTCACTGCATCCATAACCATGATTATTTTTAAAGCCTACAGATATTTTAAACAGTTTTGACTCCTCCTCTAATCTGCTCAGTCTCAGGAGCCCTCTTTGCAAAGTAAGCTTTTCTCTGGACATCACCCTGCAGAGAGTGACAAAGAACAGCTGCTCCCAAGGCAGAGGCTCAGAGCTTGGGTTGGCTTTTACACTCTGCTGATCCAGTGGCTCACTTCAATGCAAATGATCATTTCTGTAACTCATCCACTCCCAGGACAACCCTAGCTCTGTGCCTGCTGGAAAGGAAAGGCAGTTTAGAGCAGATAAGAGGTGAGACTTTTTTAATGAGCCTTGGCTAGTGACCAGTGTGGGCAGCACCAGCTGCAAGTCACCAAGTCTAGCAGTTCTTCATTCCATAGCTGGAACATCCCCTCCTGCCCCACCAGTACCACTAAAAACAACTGCAGAGACATCTTGAAGGGACTGGTAAAGCCCTTGCCCTGTCTCTGAGGCTGCTGATGAAAACACTCCTCTCCAGACTTTTAGCTTTCTAAAACATTCATCATTTGGCACTGAGTCTGGTGTGTGTAGAGGGGTGTGATGAGGAATGGCAAAGGTATGAGGCACCTTCCCAAAGTAATACACATTAGCAGATGTCTGTGTGAAGGACAAGGAGCCACAGGAGCTCAACAGCTCATTCTCACCACCTCACCTCTGCCACAGCCTCCCACTTCTATGATGGCCACAGAGTGACGATGGGACAACTCATACTCCCCTTACAGGCAAATCCAAGGCAATCCCTGTTTTCAGACCCCTGGCAGAAATGTAAGAGCAGACAGGAGAAGGAACAGAAGGTTTTATATAGTGGGAAAATATGGTGTTCATGTAAGTGATAAAATATGCTGTCTTTCAAGGCTCTTCAGGTGCTGAAACCTTCAGATTTGAATCCTGCTCTTCTCCTCTTGCAAGTTAAAAGGCATGAGCTAGACTTTAAAGCCAAAAGATGAGAATCTCAGCCTGAAGCAAAGTGCCAAAAATAACACCAATGCCAGCATAGGGAGCGTCAGCACCTCCTTAAAGCCACTGTGGAAAATGGCAGCAAGGCCACAGCAGCTGTCAGAGCTGGAGGATGCGGGCAGGGCTTGCTGGGGAGTGGGCGACCAACAGCCCCAGGGCAGCACCCAGACAGTGCTGGAACTCCTGGGAGCTTGGACAGAAAGGGAGAATCAGCCACAGCAGGGGCATGTAAACCAGCAGAAGTGAGGGCTATGTTTCAGAACCTGAGAGGAGGATGCTTCATTAGGGACTAATTTAATTTATGTCAGCACGGAGAAGGACACCGCCCTTGTGTCATCCACATGCACAGATCTTACCAGAAGGCCAAGATGGAATTAGGGGATGTAATTTGGTTACTCTGCTTGTCCAGGGAGGCAGATGCACACACAAGCTGTTTTCCAAGGAACTTCAAAGAGGAATTGAGGCACTGACATCCTGAAGGTGCTCCCTGAATGGCCTGACTATGACAGACATGCATGACAGCCTCTCTGCTGCAACACTTGCACCTGATTGGGAGTTCAAACAGTGCCTGAACACGGCCAAGAGGACCCAAAGTCCACTCTGAAAAACCTTTCCTTTATACTGCAGTTATTTCAGGGGCCTTTTGCATAAGCTAGGTAGGGGAGGATATCCCTCTATCCCTCTGAGATTTCCTTTTCTCCTTTCATAGCAACCACTGCTTCCACTGGGACAGTTGTTGTCTTCCAGTCCCTTCCATGTTTCTTTCACCTTCTTCAGGATGGGAAAATGATGCTCTACATTATCTCCATCAGAAATCTATTCTCACCCACTACAAACTTACTAAAACACTAGAGCAGACAAAACCAGTGACTTTTAGAAAAAAGGAGAGAAGAAAGTTGGTCTTTTTTTAATGAAATGCCTGCAAATAATCACCACCAAGGGAAGACACTCCGGTGAACACTGTCTCAGTAAGAGGTAGAATTAAAAGCCACTCGCTATTTGCACTTCTTCCTGTTAAGCTGCAGGACTGCAGAGCTCTGGCCAGGCTGTCCACACTATTTCCACATCAGCTGTGAGCTGAGACGAGGGTCCCACAAGCCTCTGGGCTGGGCTGGAGATGGGAAGCCCTGCTCAGCACAGCTCAGACGCTCTCCCTGCACACAGCCAGCGCTCCAAATGGGGTTTTTCACCACCAGGTAAACAAGGATGAGGCAAAAGAAATGCCATGGGCTGAAGTCATTTTAGAGGAAAAGCTATTGCCTAGGAGTGTCCTCAGAGAGAGCAATGCAGGGGAGCAGCTTCCCCATTTCAGAGTTGCAGGAGAAAACAGTGGTGACTGCTGGCCCTCACCCCAATCTGCACAGCTTTCACCTACCCAGCCTCACACCAGCTCCTACCCACACGTCCCACAGCACTGCTCCAGCCACAGTGCAAACACCATGTGCTGCCCAAGAGCACAGCACTGGGGCTCAGGTTTTGCACAGTAACCATTCCAAGCCCAAGAGACTGATTCCATGCCCAAGTCAAACACCTTGGTGCAAACCACGCCAGCACATGGCCAGCACTGCACTGGGGGTGTTCAAATCACAGGAACTCTGCTGGCTTCCCTCATGACCCACAGCCCAGCACTGCTGAAGCCACAGGCCAGCAGCAGCAGATCAGCCACACACCGGGATTATGTCTGGGTTGCTACAACTGTCTCTCAGAGTCACCCTATCTGTCTCTCCAAGGATGTTGACTCCAAACACACATGGATTAAATGTGAACTGAAGCTATTATGGCCTCCAACCATCTGCCTCTCCCAGCAGGGACAGCTTCTAAAACACCAGCCCTTGCAGCCAGAGTATTTTTAACAATACTCATTTAAGGCTATTTTATTAAACCAGGCTATGAACAGCAGCATTTCAGGGTGTGCTTCCTACACAGGCCAGTCCTCCTGCCCTGGGAGGGGGATTTCTAGCAGAGGAAAAGGAGCAGGCACCTTGACAAAATTAACTGCTCCCGAGTTTGATCTGCCTGTGTTTGCAAGGCAATGTTTTACACAGGTACAGCCTCCAACTCCATCTGTTCCCATGCCAGAGGCATTTCAAAGCTCTCCTCCATGTTGGGGTTCTCCAGTGACCAGTACAGGTCAAAGCCTTTCCCTCTGAAAGGAGCTCCAACACAGTCCCTCTGCTCTGTGCAAACACCTACTTCCATGAGATCTGTACAAACTTGACAGCTTGGAGACTTCTGTCGCATTTGGTTGAAATTGGCCAACCAGTGCAAAAACTACTGGGGGGGAGGAGGGGGAGAAAGGCTGACAGACAGCAGGATTGCATAAGACTCGTTTCCATAGGAAACCAGGCTAAAAGACATGTCTCAGTTTAACCGTGTCTACACTGGGAGGGGTTTAATTACTTCAACTGCAGCAGTACCCTTAGAACAACATTCCTGTCTAGCACAAGCCAGTTTTCCAGTTTCCCAGAAAACTGCTTCCTTCCTCAGGCAAACTGGAAGTGAGGTGGCTGTAGGTTGTGAAGACAAAACATGCAGCTCACATCTGTCCACTACACTGAGTGCCCAGAGCAGAGGGGCAAGGGGACCTCCAGCCACAGGAGGATGGTCTCTGCTGGACTCAGCAGCTCTCACTTGACTGTCCCCAGCCACCCATGCTTTGTTGCAGGTTTCCCACCCTACCAGCCAAACGGATAAGGATGCTTCAATCCACTTGAAAGTCAGGCAGAAGAGGCAGTGGCAGTGGCCAGAGATATCCCAACTCTCTTTGCCCAAAGCCTGGGGAGCATCATGCAATGCTATCCCTCTGCAGAGGTGAAAAATGGCACAGGATAAGCTTTGCAGTCAGGTAGATCCAGAAGAAAACACCTCTTTGTGACCAAAAGAACAGATCCTGGGTCATTTTCCACAAGATCATGTAAACTTGTAAGCAGGGAAGGAGTCCAGATGCAGCAAACACCAGCTGGGAGAATTAACATTGTTTGCTAAAATAAACCTTTAAATAAAAGACTGCAACCATCACTTCCTGTCTTGCACGAATAAATGGCTGCCTGGTTAAATATCGTTTTTGCTTGGTTTCTAAAGCAAAGGGAGTACACTCTTCTGTCAGAGCTCCAGTTCCAGCCTTCCCCAACAACCTGGGGGCCCATTGCTTGAATTCAAGCAAAGAGAGAAATTAGATTTGTTATCCAAAATTCTCTACGCATTTTCACACTGTGAAAGAAAAGCAGTGACCAGCAAGGCATGTGAAATATGAGTTAAGTCCAAAGTATAAAAATCATTTTACACTAGCCCAGAGCAGGCAGCCCGGCAGCGCACGCTCACTGCCAGCTGAGGAGCACACGTGCTGCTCTAAAGGAATCCCAGAAGGTGCTGGGTTTTGCCCAGCAGGTGCTCTGAAACAAAACTGGGGTTAGCACAGTAGGGAAGAAGGTTTAGCAGTCAAAAGATACAAATCCATGAGAAACTAAAGTAATGTATTCCATCATCCCATTAAAAAAAAAAAAATCAATTCTTTGCTCACCAAGCCTGAACAGCCTGGAAATACGACGATGTTTCCAGTGAACAAGCAGGGAGATCTGAACACACAATATCCAGGACCAGCGAAAGGCTCGAGCAGCATCCCTATCACAGGCTTTAAACATTTAAAAGCTGGCACCAGAAGCCCATTTGTCTCTAGCAAGTATTATCAAAAGGATCACAATAATCAGCCTGTAAAGCCCAACGCCAATTGCTCAATAGGAAAATTGGCTTCAGAGCAGCCCTGCTTATTTTGCCAGACATCAGCTGGGAAACCAAATAATCGTATTCCAAAGACCTACTAAATCAAGGAGCCCACTTGTGTTAACATTCTGTTGGTTGTTTGCATTTTACCACTTCCATTGTGGGAATTCAAACTTTTGTGAGCTGCGCTTGAATTTTAGGAAAGAGGGGGGGAAAACATACCTTGAAACTACTAAAGTACTACTGTTTTTTTAGTTAAATAAAATATACTTAAGTTGGGTAGAATATCCCAGCATGTGTTGTGAAGGCAGTTTCATTCTTTCCTTCAGAATCCTTTTCCTTCCAACATGGCACACCCCGAAACCTCCTGGGGCTTCACAACTGCCTATGATACATCAAGAATTCTGCAGTCAGCTAAAAGGGAGACGCACGAGGACCAAGCTCTGATCTCCAACACCACCATTCCATGGGATGGGAATCATTCCTTCAGGCCCCTGTGAACAGACACAGTGCTGTATCTCACCCTTCTCCATGCAGGAGCTGCAGCTTTGCAGCTCATCAGCTCCTTGGTGCTACACCATCACTACCATAAGAGTCACCAGCTGCATCTCCAGGCCTCTGTGAGACACCCAGTACTGTCCCAGGTGGTCTCAGCTCACACAAGGCTGGACTCCAGCAGCCAACTCTGCCAAGCTCACTGTGGGCAACTGGTGTTTAAAAGAGAAAAGCTGTGTACCCGTCTCTCTTGCAAAAGGGCTCATTTCAAGACTGCCAGAGGAGGAAGTGGGCCAAGGGGAGCTGATTCAATGCATGCAAACGCAGGAGGAGCAGGAGACACAGAGAGCTACCAGGAGCAGGCATTGAACGGCTTTGGTGGAAGGTCACTGACGCAGTCAAAACTCCAGCCTGAGGGACCAACAGCATCCAATCCTATTTCCCTGTGCAATCCCTTCTGCACACCAGCATGGGAGTCATTTCAGCCCCCATCTAGAACAAGCTGATGTATGTGGGCTCCAAAGCTTTTAGAGACAGAAGAAAACCAGAGCCACCATCCCAACTTGGTTCTCTAGTTACTAGAGCGATAATTTGAGTGCAACACTGGCAGGACCTTCCAGGAGTGCCTGGTATGAGCAGCAGCTCTGGACGGTTCACACAGCCCAAATGGGGGAACAGGGGAAAAACAAAGCCAAACAAACAAGAATGCCCTTGTGAAACCATGTACATGGTTGAAATTTCCAGTGCATGGACTCAGCATAGAGGGACAAAAGCTACCAAAGGAGAAAAGGGCTATTTCATCACTGCTGCAGGACCTTCATTTCACTGGTCCCTCTCCTTGTATCTGCATTCTTCCTCTACCTCCACACACCTTGTGCCTAGGTAGAGTAACCACACAAAGAAAACAGTCTCTTTCTGATGGGTTTAATGCTTTGCAGGCAAGTAGAGTATAGACACACACGTGCATCAGGAAAGCAGGAGGACTCCTGATTCCTGCAGAGACCTGCCAACATGGATGCTGTAATCTCCATCCAGAGGCACACTGGTATGGAGGCACTGCAGGAGACTGGGAGGGGAAGGATGCAGTGGTACAGCCAACACTGAGCAACAGGACTAACTGCAGCTAACTCTGACAGCACCATTCTCACTATAAGGTATCACCTGTAGCACTTACAAGCAAGGTGGAAAGTTTGCCTTTGGCTTTTAGAGTGGCAACTTGCAATACTGTTCACATCCTCCAGGAACACTGTTACCCCAGAACAGAGGATTCACTTTAAAGGCATGCTGGGAGACATTCTGGAGCTGCACTAGCAGAAAAACAAAATGAGAAGTTGACCAAAGAGACAGCACAGACTGACCTCAGAGGTCCACCAAAAACCTCTGTGTGGTAAGACATGGAAGAGCAGAGCTGTGCTTTAGATACCTGCACTGGATGTAGAGAACACACGACTCACTGGCAACAAGGATGTCTTAAACTTCCTTTGCACGTGCTGAGGAATGTCAGACCTCATCCTGGGGGTCAAAGCTTAGCATCAGATTCAAGCAAGACACGAAAGCAGGTACAGAACATTTTCACACCCTCCCCTTTCCTGGTGTGGGTTGTCCCAAGGCAGGCATGAAGCAGGGCCACAGCTGTACCCAGGCCAGCCAGATGGAAAAGCCCACAAGAGCCTCCAACACCAGTGAGGCACTGCAGCAGCACAGTCAGCTGCTGGCTAACTCCATGTCCTACTAACCTGAGGGGTAGGAAGGTCAGTACAGCGCAGAGTCCCCCACACTTCAGATCCTCCTCACTCTTTGTTCCCTGAATAGACTGAAAAAGTAGGGAGTTGCCCTCTGCCTCACTGCTTGATAGAAGTTTCTGGAGGATGTTTGGCAGGGGCAAACCAGGCTCCTGCCCCATGGCTTTGCACACACCATCCTACACAGTGCATCCTGATGTCCTGCTGCAGTGAAGTGAGAAGCAGCTTGCTTCCTTTGCCTTTTTAAAAAAGAGTTGCAGAATTTTCCTGGGAAAAGTGACATTAAGAGCATCATATTTGTAAGGTGCTTGATCCAGGAAATGGTAATGTCATAGTCATTTGTATGATCTTAATTATCTTCCCTTGCTGATACATGTTATGACCACAACTAGCAACATCCCGTTTTCCTGCAGGATTATGCCTGGTCCTGCACTTGGGGTAGCAGAACTGAAAGGAAATGCTGGGTACTGGCCAGGGAAACAGGACATCTTGCTTTATACAAGTCCAAAAGGCCTAGGGCACTGTGGTACCACCCAGAGCCATCAGCTCCCTGGCCTTGTCCAATGCTAAAGTCTTCATGGGGCACTTGCAAACAAACCAGGAGAGCAGCTGCCCAAAGAGGGAGAGCTGTTATCTTCCTCATGCAGCACTAAACCAGGACCTGGGCTCTAGTCTCAGCTTTGTTGAGGCTAAGGGACTTGCCCAAAGTCACACAGGAAATCTCTGTGGCTCAGTTCTGCATCAGACAGAGGGTGATAAAATTTCCTGACCTCTGTGGAGGAGGGTACAAGATGTGCAGGTAGCACAACACCAAAGCAGGGGAAGTACTTGCTATGTGTGAGCTTGAGCTCAGGAAGGACAAGTTGCTTCCAAGAGCAAAGCCTAGGAAGACACACCAGTGACTTCCCATGAAGCTGAGCTATTAAAACAGTAACTCTTGCTAAAACTCACTCTAACACCTAACATGAATTGTCCTCTCAAAAAACATTACTGAGAAAGGAGCAACTGTGCTAAACAGCCATATCCATCACCCAGCCACAGTATTGCCCTTTGTCCCATCCCTGCACCACACAAAAGCCTGAAGACTTTTGGTTCCGTTTCCCACCTCACAGGACCAAAATTCCTCCCCAGTTAGGAGGAACAGAGACATCTGGCCCCTTTGCTAAGGCTCCACTGTAGATACATGCAATTACATTTGCAATTAAGTTTTGAGTCTAGTTACAGGAAACCAGAGGCACTTTCCACAGATCAGAGTGATGTTATTGCCACACTTCACAGCTTTTCATAATGTACACAACATGGTGCTCTGAAACTCCCTTTTCACTGACCCACTTTCCACTGAGGAGAAAGTTCACCTTTATTTATCTGGACCTTCTGCTTTTCCTTGCTCACTCACAGGAACGCTGTCTGCATGTTAATGCAAGTGGGGACAGCCAGGGGAACCAGCGGCAACACCATCCGCTTCAAATCTGGGACAATCCAGTCTCCTGCTCGCTGGGCATTAAGGCAACACATTCAGGCCCCAAGGAGAAGGAGCACCCAGCTGCCCTCGGATGACTCCTGCCAGCTGACTCACCATCCAATGCTGACAGGCTCCCCAGACGTGACAGAGTTCAGCTGCCACACGGAGAGGAGCATCGCTCCAGGGGAGGCTCTTTGGGCTGGGAAGAGGCAAGGAGCAACATTTCTGATGACTTTCCCTGCAGCCTCCTCTCAGCCTCATGGTGCCTTTCTATGTGGGACAAGACCTAGGATCTCAATACACCACAGCAGTCCTGAAGAGGCCATCAAGGGCTCCTGAGCCGCATGCACAAGTGCACAGTTTCCCCAGGCCAGGCACAAGGCATTTTGCTGTAAAATCCAGCTCTGCACTTGCCACTTGCGACTACTGTCTCACAGCAAAAAGTCCTGCCTGCATCTACTTAAAAAAAGACAAAACCCCAACCCACAAAAAGCATCCAAAGGAGGGGGAGGTCCAAACAGCATGCCAGAGGAACTCTGCTTGGCAAGGACACGTGAACCTCACCACTCTGCCCTGACGTTAGGCTCAGCCACAGAGGCTCTCCCAAACAGCTCACCTGGCCACCTCCTTGCCCACAGCCAAAGCGGGGGTTTGTGTGCCTCCTCCCAGAGGCAGATGGAACATCACACCTTTCCGAGGAGTGCTGGCTGGACAAACCATGACAAGTTCTCTCAGAAGCTAAGGCACAGTGAGTGAGTGAGTGAGTGAGTGAGGATGTCAGCAGAGACAGCCAGACACGCAATCCGAGTGGATCCAGCGAATGCCTTAAGGCTACAGGCCTGCAGAGATGCATGTCTTGGAAAGCTGCTCTTCTCAGAGGCTGCAAGGGCATGTTAAGCTCAGACTCCCCTGCACACTGTGGATGAATGTGTGCCCAAATTCTTAGGACACCCATGGTCAGACACTGGCTCCCATGTGCTCTTGGGGAACAAGTGACAAGTGTTGCTGGTCCAACAAGTGACAGCCACAAGTGTCAGCCAAGCCAGAAACAAACATATTGCAACTCTAACCTTTCATTTCTGTCTTAACTCCCCTGCCTACCCCCAGATCACCAACAAACAGTGCTGCTAGGACAGTTACCACAGCTGGAAGTGAGCTGTTGCTTCAGTGTCAACCATGGCAAGACATGCCCTGCAGTGGATAACCCGTGCACAGCCATCCCAAAATGCAACCTCCCAGTGCTGCACAAAGGTCCCCACAGGCCGAACCCAACAGGGTCAACGCACCAGCACACACGTCACCAACACTGCCAAACTTTGGAAGGCCTCCTTGAGTCCTCTCAAGTTTCCATTGTGTTTATGGTCTGACTGTGATGAAGTTCTTTTCTACATCAGATCCTCTAAAGGACTGAATATAAAATGTTGGTGCTTTTTTGACCGCTGAGCATCCTGCAGCCTGGCTCTGGAAAGGCCACATGCCGGCTGTCTAGAGGTTATCAGAAGGATTCCCCCCCTCCAGGCTTTGCATTCCTGTTGACATGGCAGTCCCCGGGCTGTTTTAGACAGGCATTGCCAGATACAATTTGCCAAACACAGGCAGAACAAGCAACGCTGTTCAAATGTCAGGACTCACAGCTCTCCCCCTCCAGAGGAACTCTCAGCCCTGAGCTATACTGGACAACGAGGGGTGGAGACATCAAAACATCGCTACAGCACAAAAAACACCAAATCCATTTCCAAACACACCATCCCAATGTCCTTAACGGAAAAACAGGAGTTTTGGGGTGAAGAAGGACATCCAACACATCTCTGGCCCCGCCAGTCCAGCTCCTCTCCCTCCCTCTCCCAGCCACCACAAGCCTCTACATCATCAACGGGATACTCACCTTGAGGATCTTCACGACGACCCTCTCGTTGTTGGTGATGTTGATGGCCTCAAAGACCTCGCTGTACTTCCCCCGGCCGAGCTTTCGAACCAGCTGGTAATCGTCCTGATTGCTGCGGGCACCAAGAGGAGAGAGGCGGTGGTGGGGGAAGAGTGGATAACCAACAGGGCAGCAGGCCGGGGAGGGGGATCCTGTCCCAGCCTCTCCCCCTGCGCAGCCCCCCGGGGACAGCCCAGCACGGGAGCGGGGGATCAGGAAACCCTCCCCACGGGCTGAGGCCCTCCCGCGGGAGGGAGGGCGCGTCCCCGCACGGCGCTTTACCCCCAGCTCGGGACGTGCGACTCGTAGTCCCAGTACTCGCGGCTCCTCAGGCTGTTCACCTCCGCGTACACCCGCGCCCGGCTGCCGGCGGCCGGGCCGGGCATGGCGGCGCCGGGCGGCGGCTGCAGGAGGAGGAGGAGGAGGGGGAGGGCCCGGCCCTCCCCTCCGCTCCCGCGGTCGCGGCTCCAGGGTCCGGCGCTGGGACGAAGTTCCTCTCCCCGTAGGAAAAACCAAGTGGGAAAATAGGGGTTTTCCAAGCGCCGTGCCCTCGCACGGAGCCTCCTCCGCGGGAGAGCAAAGGGGTGGTCGGGTCGCCCCCAGCACCTCCGAGGCCCCCGGCCCACCCTGCCCCTGTNCCCCGGCGGCGCGGAGGTCCGGCGCTCGGCCGCTCCCGCCATCGCGCCCGCCCCTCAGGCGCCGGCTCCCGCCGCGCCAACCTGCCCGTCCCCTGTCACCTGCGCCGTGTCACCGCCCCGCCGCACCCCGGCACCGCTCTTCAGCCGTGCCGCCCGCCCAGCCTCCTCCTGCCTGCGCCGTCGCTGCCTGTCGCGCGGCCGCCACGCCCTGACGCCCTCGGCACCCCCTCACGCCGCTGCAGACACTGTCACCTCTGCCACCCTCACGACCCCACCGCAGCCTGGTCACACCGTGTTACACTGTCACTCTATTGTCACCTCCAGTCACACTCCCTCGCTATTCCTGTCACCCCAATACCTCTTGCCAGACCTAAGATGGGGCCTGGGGTGAGCAAAAGGCTGCATGTTCCTCTGGAGGAAATCACAGAGCCATGGCTGGCTGAGGTGACGCACCTCCGGAGGTGACTTGGTCCAAGCCCTGCTCCAGCAGCGTCATCCAGGGCTGGATGTCCTGGACACCTGAAGATAGAGCCTCCACAACCTCCCTGGCCAGCTGTGCCAGTGCTCAGTCGTGCTCACAATGAAAAAGTGTTTCCTGAAGTTCAGAAGGACCTTTCTGTGTTCCAGTGTGTGCCCATGGCCTCTGGTCCTGGCACTGGGCACCACTGGGAAGAGCCTGGCTCCCTCTGCTTTGCACCCTCTCTCCAGTCCCTCATTCGCCTCTGTGTCCCTTCACTGGGCTCTCCCCAGTATGTCCCTGTCTCCCTGGCACTGAGGGACCCAACAGTGGACACAAGGCCCTAGGGGTGACCCACCATGGCTGAGCACAGGGGAAGCATCTCCTCTCTCTGCCTCCTGGCAATGTTTTGACTAAAGCAACCCAGGACACCATTAGTCTTCTCTGTGGCTTGTGTTCAGTTTGGTGCGCACCAACACATCCAGATCCTTTTCAGAAAAGCTGCTTCCCAACAGAACTGGATGTGGTTTTGAGCCCTGGGATACCCTGGCAGTGACTGGCCTCAGGCTAGAGTTTGTGCTGCTAATCACCACATTCTGGGCCAGTTTTCAATCCATCTCATCTCCCCGAGTCCCAGGGGAGCTGCCAACCCCAGCTCTTTCTCAAGCCCATGTGGGCTGGGTGCAGCCAGACCTCAGCACCAGCCACCACCCCATGAGGTGACAGAGCAGAGCTCGGGACATGGGTTGCTTGATTGTACTCTGGAGCTGCTCATGGCTGGCTTCAAAACATCAGCTTTGGCTCAGGTGTAAATCAGCCCTTGACTCCAAAGTGTCCCTGGAAAGATAAGCATGTGGATTCAACCAGACGCTGCAAAACCCAGTGAGCTTTCCTTGTGCCTGAGACTGAATGATGAGAAAAGCCAAGAAGACTTTATCATTTCATATTTTGAGTCCTGACTGAATGCACCCCAGGCAAGACTTTCACAGGATCTTTGGAAAACAAGGAGGATGTGTTCATGTTCCTTGCTCTTCCAGGGCACTCAGCCCTGGAGAGAAAAGGCAGATGTGATACCCACTCCTGCTAAACCTGTCTTAACAAAGCAAGAGGAAAATCAGCTGTCCTTCGGGAAGGCAGCCCCGTCCAGAGTCCAACTTACTGGCCCTTCCTACCAGGACTGCAGAGTGAAGATGAACATAATCTTGTAGGACCCGGAGGAGATGCAGAAATGCATAAGCAAAGCAGTCAGGCCCTGCACAAGCTGGAGTGCACGGCAGATATGCAAAGGCTGATGCCTGAGTCACTGGTTAAAGTGGCACCGCGACGCCGGGATGTGCAGCTGGCTGTTTCACAGAGGGGGATGGCTGGAGCTGCCCTGCTACACAGCTGAGATGTTAATCTCTCCCAGTGAGTTCTGCATGGGACCACAGCAAAATCCTGTGTTAAAAGGGAATTTGCCTTCCTCAGGGTGCTACTATTTGGGCAGAGATGCTCAAGCATAGAGTTGGCAAATTTTTTTCTGATGGATGATTTTCCTGGTGGAGTATGCTGGGTTGTCAGCATTTTCATCACTGGTGACTTCCTTGGTGCTTTCCAGTGGGACACAGGCAGGGTATTGAACTGGCTGGCCAGGCTGATTCCTGGCAGGAAAGCTGGTCCGTGTGCTGCCAGCTCCTCCAGCTGGCGCCTGGGCTGCCCGGCGCTGGGCACCATGGCTGCCTGCTGCCTTCTCATGCTGCCCGGCACTTCCCACAGCAAAAAGCCCTGTTTGCAATTACAGGAAGCTTGCCAAACTTTACCTACTTTCACTGAAATGCTAGAGAGCTGTTATTATTACTATTATTATTATTATTATTGTTATTATGCTATGGTTAATATTATTGTTATTGTTATTGTTATTACTACTGTTTTCAAATTTGGCCATAAAAACCCAGCTGTTTCCCAGAGCAAAGTCAGGCAAAATACTTTTTCAGCCATGAAAACACCACCTTGTCTGAAGACAAGATCTCTGGAGTCTTGATATGCTGGGTTTCCTGCTGACCTTTGAAAGGCTTTGTATGGCTGGACAGAGCTATAAACTTCTTAAAAATCTGCACCCCACATTCCTGCATCTGCAAAACCTCTTGATTCTCCAGTGATGCCATCCTTGCACAGCATCCCATCATGGCTCTGCTGGGTCACTCAGCTGCCTCTCCTCATCCTACTGAAACTCTGCCTGTCTCAGGTTGAAGCATCACAGCCATGGGCTGGTGCGGAGACCTGGTGTTATAATTGTCTTTGCAGTCTTAATCAGCCAACACACACAAACACTGCTCTGAAGACAGCTTTTAATTCATGTCTCCATGTTCAGCTTTTTTATGGGATCCCCATCCCACGTTGCATGCAGAGAGGAACTCCAGGCTATGCCACATGCATGCTGTTGCCTTCTCTTCATCCCAAAACACTCCATTTCTGGTATTGAGGTCTGTATGTGATGAAGATCCCACAATGAGGGATGTTCATCCCTGCACCCAACGAGGCTGGGAAGGGTGGTTCCTCCCATGGATTGGATGTGGTTTGACTCAAGATGCATTTTGAAGATGATTTTTGACATGTTCTAGCCAGAAATAGGACTGGCTTTGTCAGGGAATTGAGTTTTCTTCCATTTACATAATTAGATTGACTTATATCCCTCATCCCAAAAAAGCTGTGGTGAAGCATCACTGGCCACATCATCAACTCTGTGGGGAGGCACGCACATTTAAATAGACCTGCCACCCACTGCCATTGGTCCTGAGCATGCAGCATGGAGAAATCAGGGCCCATTGTTGTGCCATGGTCTGGATCCAGCAGCAGGGATACTTACAAATGATTCTCCACACCCTCACAAAGCTCCTAAAACAAGGCATGCCTGCAGGGACAGCTGCCTTCAGAACAGGTGCTACTGTTCCCCCAGTTTCACAGCCAGATTGTGGCAAAGCAGAGTCTGTAAGAGCAAGATTGCAGCGTCACAGGCAGAGAAACCCCCGCCATGGTGCAGGTGCACCTCAGATGTGAGCAGGGGGCCAGTGTTTGCCTACTCCCCTCTGGAGGCTTCACCACCCAGCTGCCAGACTGGGTCCTGTCTGGCCCAGCTGGTGAGGAGGAGCCCGGAGGCAGCGCCTGACCAGGAGCTTTTGGGAGCTGGTGCTGCAGGAGCAGGAGTGATGTGCCCCCCAGGAGACCCCAGGGAGGGCTGTCCCTTTGCCATCACACCCCCTGCCTCTCCAGCCAATCCTCCACGGATATATTTGTACTCCAATCTGATCAGTTTCCACTTCTGCATAGGTGCCTCTACCAGAGAAGTTCACCTTGGAGACCAGGTGGTGGTGGAAACAAGACCAGCCCATGTCCTTGACCCATGGCCTGTGGTTTCCCCCCAGCTTTGCAAGTCTCAGAGGAGGTCATCACTGCCAAAGAAGCATGATCCCCATGGCAGCTCTCACAGGCAGCACAGGATTCCTTTCTGAGACCAGCACAAACCTCTTCCTTGTCCAAAGGCCTGGCTGCCTCCTTGCCAATGCTGCTGGGAGACAGGCCCTTCTCACAAGGAACCGTAACCTCCCAGCAGCCTGGCCGTAACCTCGGAAATAATGAGTTTTCGGCTCCGTGGAGAACGAAGCCGGCCTGACTCTGCATGGAGACAAAGCCTGAAGCCTTCTGCCAGCTCTGCCCACAGCAAGATGAACACGGCGCTTCTGTGAGCTCGCACAAAGCCTCTCTTGTGCAGGAAGGGATCCAGCCAAACAAATGATCTCCTTGGCTGCATGTCTCCTGGTGCTCCATCATTTTTACTATTTGCTGGATTGTTCCCACAACCAAGGAAAATTTAACAAGTAAAAGCATCTGATAAAAATCTATCAACCATAGTAAAGCACCAATCCAGCCAAACCAGTCTGTAGAGTACAACCCTCACAGCCTTCGGGACACGTCCATTCAATTTACCACCCAGAAAAACAAATGCTATGTGGTATTTGCAACGTCACCAGTGTGGAGACTTTGAGTAAAGCCTGTGTTACCAAAGTGCAGTGAGGTATTTGAGGGCCGCTTCCTTCCCCAAGCCCGGTTCCCTGTTGTGCAAAGACAAGTTCTTATGTCATTTCTTTGGTATTGTTTGCTTCTCCTCTTGTGTTTCCGTACCAAACTGCTCCCCTTGCTGCTGGCCTTAGCACTGAGGTGCTGACTCCTGGTGACAACTCTCCTGGTCAGGTGCCTGGCAGGAATGATGCACCTTGTCTTCGCTGAGGAACTCTGCAAGAAAACAACTTTTGGCCACTGGTGCCTTCAAGTCTCACAGTATTACTCACAGATGGTTCAAATCTTGCCTTGGAGACAAATCTCAAGGCAAGTTTTGACTCCAATACAAAATTTGAACCACCTGTGAGTAATCCTGGAAGACTTTCAGTGCTGTGATGGATGGTGTTGGTTCTGTGCTGGCGGCAGCAGCTGGAACAGAGGCTCCCATGGCAAAGGCATGCACGGCCTGGATAGGTCAGGTACCAGCAGAACAAGGCCACCAGCGTGTTTGTTTTGGTTGAGTTTCTTTCAGCAGATGTCGAGCACACATGAGCAAACCCATCTAGCAACCAGAGGCATTGGTGTTTGCCATCCTCAGGTGGCCTGGGACTGTGTGGCCAGCAGGGAATGACTCCAGGCAGGCAGAGCTATTGCACAGGAGATCTGCTGTACAGCTTACTTAGCCAGCTCCTGGAATACACCTCTAGATGGGAACCTTGTTTTTTTATCAAAACATACATGGAGGCTCTTGAGGGTGCTGCCTGCAGCAGCTGTGGCAGGGCACTGTTCCCTGATGTGACCCATGGTGCTCCAATGCATGACCCGTGACAGCTCAGAGGAGTCATTTGTCTGGAGTTTGCATGGAGCAGCCTGGTCATGGAGAGGGCACCAAGAGACATTTTATGAAGTGACTCAATACCTTTTGCAGGACACTGGAATCAGTGGACCCTTAAAATTCCTTTTAGTCCGGTCTCACATAAAATTCCTCCTTCCCAATAAGAAGAGGACATCAAATCAAAAGAGAGAAGGTATTAAGAAAGCCAAGGCAGAAGAGGAAGTGTCTGAGGAGACCTTTGTCCAGTGTCATAAGAATGGTACAAAGAGCTCATCCACGACAAACACACCTTGCTGGCTCAGATTTGTTTAGAAGTGTCACTATGGACAGACACCAACCTGAAACTCTTTATTTTTCTCTCTGTACCCAGATGGAAGTTTTACAGCCTCTGTAGACTCTCCCATATTAAGCAGAAGAGTATTTCAAACCTGGCTACATCTTGTGTAGAAAAGAAGGCAGAAAGTAGAGGGCAGTTAGGTTCTGGGCAGGACAAACAGTCTCCAAGCTGAGTCCTTCTAGCAGTGGATGATGCAGTAGCCCTGGAAGTAGAGCAGCACAGTTAGAGGAGGGCCCAGGACCAGGCTGATCCCACACATCACTGTAGCAGCCATCAATAAGCCATTTCCACAGGCAGGAGCGTAGGATCTGGAAAAGCAAATGGCAGTTACCAGCAGAAGTCTGGTCAATTGGTAAAACCATTCTCTAAGGGATGTGCATGCCCTTAACTGGAGGACAGATCCATACTGAATTAGCTTTTCTATTATAAGGATGATGACTCAATTTATTTCTACAGGGTGCCCTTGCCAAAGGGCTCTGTGTCTGTGTAGCTCATAATAAAACAATTAAAAACCCCATTAATGCTAAAATCTTACCAGGCTAGCATAGACAGGGTCTTTCCCTTCCCACAGAGCCAAGAGCTGCCAGACTTACAGGTCTCATGGGAATGGAAAGAGTATGGAATTATTTTTAAAGGCAGGAAGAGGCTAGATGGGAAAGATTACAGGTGGCCACAGGTTTCACTCAGAAATCATCGCTGTTTGACAGATTGTTATAGTGAGGAAATCTGTGTGATCATGGCTTGTATTTGCTCTGTACAATGGCAGGTGAGGTGTAGTTGAGGAACTCTGAAGGACTCAATATAAGTGGGACTTTATTGACTTCATATTGGAGGGAAACTTAAAATGAATCCAAAAAGGGAAAGAAAGCCTTGAGATTCACAGATTCTGCCAGGCTGCCAGTCTGTGGCATTGTTCCCACAAAATGGAGCAAAACTGAGTTGGCCAGCCAGAACACCTGTCTCAAGTAAAAATTTTCCAGCTTTGTTCATCTGTTTTTCTGATGGTCCCATCACTTTAGTCTAAGCAGTGAGAATCAGGAGTGTACAAAGAGAAGCCTCCTTAATACTCCAGTCCTTGCCTTGGATTGGGGCACCAATGGCTTCCCCAGGCTTCCCCAGAGCAATAAGTGGAAGTCACAAAGCAATGTTCTTGGTATAAGTGACAGCATAATCTGTGCTACAAATTCTTCTGTCACAGGAGATGCCATGCAGACCAGTGGCTCTTCCACTTTTTGCCTTGATGCCTACCTGCATTCAGCTATCCTGCCTCATCAGTGTGAGGATATGAAAGTTCTCTACATTTTCTTGTCTGACCTATCCCTAATCCCTGTGGAACTGGGCTGTTCTAACACCTGCAAAGCTGCAGGATGCCCGAAGGCACGAGTGACTGATGACCCAATGATCAATGAAACGCTTTGCTCTGCAGAACAGGGTCAGAATTAATGGTCTGGGACAAAATGCAGGGGACAGATACTTTCATGGACATGTCTGCCTGTTGAGTACTGGATCCTTTGCAGTGGGAGGCAGAGCCTGGCACAGCCACATTTGCTGAATTGCTGCAGTGCCACTTTCCTCCAGGCATTTTTTCCTGTAACTGACTCAGTTTCCCAGCCACTGTGTCCTAGGTCCTGGGAAACGAAAAGTTTTCTTCAAAGACCGGCTAAAGATCTCTCCTTTAACCATTGAAACTTCTAGCTTAATCCAAAATTTACTCTGAACCCAAGTTAGCAGGTTGTCAGCATAGGTGGAAGATCAGGAACTGCAAGCAGTCAAGCTACCAATGCACTGGGGACCTGACCACTCAGCACTGCCAGTACAAGCATGCTGGAGTGCTAATCTCATCAGCCTGTGACGTTTGAGTGTTATTTTGCAATGGGATTCCTCTCATTAGGACTCACGTCAGTATTTAAAACCATTTGGTAGCTCTCTCCCACCCCAAACCCTATTCCTTTGGTCTAGATGTTCTTGCAGCACGAGGCAAGTTTGGGGTCTGCAGGCAACTAGAGCAAATCACAGAGTCGGAGCTGCTGCACATAAAACTGGGATTTCCATAAGTGGGAGGCCGTGGCTGTGACCAGAATGGCTGTTGCTGTGACCTGCTTTGCAGGAACACACAGGGAGAAGGAATGCAGCCAGCCAGGACTGCCACTTGCCATAACCATGTTGCAGGAAAGGCTTGTAGATGTATTTGTTTACAGAGCACTGAAAAATAGGAAAACACTTGATAAACACTATTAGTCACTACTATCAGGATTAATCACACAGAGCACGATAAAGTGGTTTGTATGAGTCAGCCCCAAAATGCCAAGGAGTTGCTGGAGGAGCTGCTCCAGGTGCACACACACCTGAGCAAGGGAAGCATCTCGCACAACAGCTAAGGCTTCTGCTGGAAACGTGCTTGGTTTCCAAGACCTCGGCATTGAGTGATGGAGCTCGGGAGGAGGCTGCCCTGAGCTGCTGAAACAAAGTCTAAACATTCACACACTGCCCAGTCCTGTGTGCTTTTGTACAGGATCTGTTTTCACCCCTCCTTTGCATCTTTTACTGCGCACACATCAGAAATCTAGTGATATAGCAGGAGGAGAACCTAAAAATGAACTTCTTAAATTAGGCTCTCTGTCTATAATGAGTATTGAGAAAAACATCTGGTCCAGGTAGCTCGGCTTGCAAACTGCGGATTGAGATGCAGATTGAGCTTGGGATAGGAGCTTCACAAGAGGCCGTGAATTGCCAATGTTTGGGATAACAAAGGGCGCCGAGACAGGTGATGCCAGCCAGGAATGGACATGGAGGGACACAGCAGGAGCTGGGAATTGCCAAGGTGTTGGGCATGAAGAGGGGTGACGCCAGCGAGGTGGATGCACACAGAGAGGGGGACTCAGGAGGAAGAGTGAGTGTTGGGAGACTGTGAGGTTATAAAAGCTCAGGGGTTCCTTTGTTGCCGGTCCTCCTTGGAGGAGTAAATGGCTTTATGGAACTAGACATAGGAGACTCTGCGATGGGAAACCTAGGGTTAAACTGGGAAGGAAACCAGGTCTGGCTGCCTGTGTAGGGAGTCCTTCAGCTCCCTGGAGCCGCCGCTGTGAAGGGACTTCTGTCCCAGCAGTGCAAGTCTGGCACTGGGAGCGTGACTTCCAGAGAGTCCCGTGAATGGTCAGACTGAGAAGTTTCCTTGACGCTGAGGGCACTGAAAACACACAACTTGCGTCTGCTTTCCGTGAGTGTTCAGTACTTATTGGATGCCATGAACTTATCTGAGGACTTTTATTTGGCTTCTGATTTATTTGCCTCAGGAACTTGACTTCATGAACTACTTTTTTAAACTCGGCAAAAGCTCTGATCACCAAGAGATTGACACAAGGGTACTCCACAAAATGCTTGTGACTTTGTAAGGACTGAGTCATCGTCACAGATGCTGCCAGTCCTGACCTCTTCACTGAACAGGCTTGGTATTTACACTTCTGCCTTTTCAACACTCTTCAAGCAGTAAAACGGCAGCAATCCTGACTTGTGTACCCACTCCCTGGCTGGCACTGGGTGACAGGTGACCGAGTCTCTCTCCTGGAGGCTTTTGGGCTAAAATACATTATCATTTTTTACTTTTCTGAATCTGCATGTGGCGATGAACAGACTCCCAGAGGCGCTGATGGAAAGAAACCATTTCTGGCCATTTATAGATGTAAAAAAGATCCAGTTTCCAGATGAAGTACTAAGCAGTGGTTTGGAATCTGCTTCCTTCCTAGACAGCTCCTGGAGATGCTCACAGTCCGGGCCTGTGGGCCCTTCCCAAGATTTTGAGGGGAAGGAGTAGAGATGTGATGTAAGATGTATTCCCTGAGGGGGAATGTTAACTCTGGCTCTCAGTTTGCTGCAGTTGAACTCCCCTCTTTGATCCCTCCTTAGAGAAGGGCTGGGGTTTAGATTACTGGGGCTACAGTGCTCTTTCTGATGAGCTTGTTGCCAGCAGTATGAACCACGTGCTTACAGGAACTTTGACACTTTTAAATTAACATATTTCATTTCTGTCAGCACCCTGCTGTTCCTTTGAGATTATGCTAAAATGTAGTCTGCTTGTTAATTACTTCAAATGCCAAGGTTTAATTACAATGCCTCTGAGTTAAATTTCAAGCCAGCCAAACTTTCAGAGCCACACGAGAGACAGACAGACATACTCATAGCAAGTTCATCCTTCAAAAAAGATTAAGGTGGTTAGTGTTACTGATTTCCCAGCACCAGTATTTCCTCTTTCAAACACGCAACATGTTAACTGGAGCATTCAGTGCCTGTCTAACCATCTCTGGGCTGGGGTATTCCATCTGGACCACAGCTTCAAGAGTGAGGCTGCATTCCTGCAAGAGGAAGAGTTAAACCAGGCTTCATTACACAGCTCCAGAGAAAACACACACCCATCCTACTGGATGGGCATCCTTCGCCAGGGGCGAGGTAAAGGTGCATTAAGAAACAAATTGCATGTGGGCTGGTTATCACAGCACAGCTGAAACCTTCCAGTGAGCAGCTGGATTCCTGGCCGTCCTTGAATTCAGAAATGCAGGCAGCACTTGCTGTTTGCTGTGAGCCATGCTATGTTTCTATAGCTGTATCCCATTTTATTTTCCAGATTTAGAGTTTAGAGACCATGACCTCGAACACAAGATAACAGTTGCAGAGTTGGTGTAGTAAATCAACTAACTTAAAGATAATAAATACTTTTTTGGCCCTTGACAGCCAAGAAGCTGTATCAGGCTTAGTCCCAAAAGCATATCTGAAGTCATGGGCACCAAGAGAAAACCTCCAAAAACATCAGCTTTAGATTTTGGCAAAATCAAGTGCTGGTAAATATTCTGGAACTTATCTGTAGGTATTTCCCAGGAGGAGAAAAGGAAACACCTCTCGGCAGCCTCCACACCTGGCTGATGCACACCTGAGCCGTGACGCACATCCAGTGCTGCTGCTGTGGAGCTGAAGGTGTCTGAGCCTGTAATTCAAACAGCACCAGTGCCAGTTTCCCTTTCAAAGCTGTGGCAGGCAGGGAGAACCGGAATGGTTGGTCAGTCAGAGTGACAAACATCTGCTAGATGGGAGAGAGGTACCAGCACTCGCTGCCTTGTCTCTGACTCTGCCAGAATACTAAAGTTTCACCTTCGTTTCAATGCTTTCAGCAGTGAAAGAAGATGAAGCATCCAAAGAAAGCACCTTCTGATTATACTCTGGGCACTGCAATATTGCAGTTCTCTTAGATGCTGTGTCTGTGTCAGAAACTTACAATTAATTTATACTGTCTTAAAAATTAACAGTCAGGATTTAAACGACTGTGGCATGTTTTCATATTGCAATATTTACTGATTTCCTCAGAGCCCAAGGTCTGGATCCACATTTCATCAAGGGGAAAAAATTTAGTACTTTTTGAAAACTTAAAAATTATTAAGAATTAGACACCAGAATAATAATAGTAATAATGATAATGTTAAAAATTAAATCTCAGACCTGCTGAAAAAAACCCAAACCTATGACTTCTAAGACAGCTTTTTAGAGACCATGGCACTATTTCCTAAAATATACTGTTGTCAAAACTGTGATTTAGCTCATAAAAATCTTTGTTGCTTAGGGATAATAACACATCCTGGGGTTAATGGATTCTGTAACCTCCTGCGTTTGGGTTATTTTGAAGAAGCAGGCACTGGCAGCCAGCTGGAGAGCACTTTATTAGCCAGCATCCCCGGAGAGCAGACACCACGACACTTGATATCTTTTTGGCTTAGAGGATATGGCAAGGACACAAAGCTCCTCACAGCACCTTGGAAAATGAGAGAACAGCAGTGACACAGCTGAAAACGTGCTGTGCATCCCACTGACCAGGGCTGCCTTGGCACAGGGTGTCTGCCATCCCTGCCTGCCCTGTCCCACTGCCCCCATGATCAGGGAGTGGGGCAGGACTGACCTGCACCCTGCCCTGACATAGCACCTGCTGCAAGTGTAAATCATTTCTATTTTTCATATAAAATAATACTACAATGTCTACAGTCAGTGTTAACAAGTTTGAATCAATTTTACAAATTTTTTAAAATCTAATGATTTTTGAAAGCAAAGAGCTGTGTTTTTTAATATGATATGAGAGAGATCAAAATCAACTTTATTAACATCAGGTCTTACATAAATCTCTCTCTCTCTCTCTCTCTCTCTCTCTCTATATATATATATATGTATATCAAATCAAACCCCATTCCTTTAAGGCATTGCAGATCCTGTTTTCCTTCTAGGTCAATACAAGTCCCTGTTCTCTTTGGAAACCCACATTTGAATTTCTGCGCATTCAACATTTAACTGTTTAGTATTTTTTTCAGGAGAATAATTAGTGATATATATGGTAAATAGACACCTGATGAACATATAAACAGATAATACATGTCTATACATATATATGTAGCTAGTATTAACATGTGTTAAGGGATTTTTACTGGTTAAAGTATATAAGTATAATGAATTCATCTACCCCTAAAGAAGATAAAACTGTTCATTTGAGAATGAAATATTTCAAAATCAAACAGACAAGTTGAATTTCTGAGAAAGTGTTATCTCGCATTTTTTTAAAACTTTCTATCAGTCAGAAGTGTTCTGTCTCAATGGGAAGTACAGCAGCTTCTGAAAGACTTCAACTCTAGTCAGGGAATCTGTAGTTGGACATACACAGTTTTGTTTAGCTGCTGACTCCTTGTCATCTGTTGGTGATATCCTTCACAACATCAATGACAATCCTAAATATGAGATGCACCAGGGCTTTGACTTTTTTTTTTTGTGAAAGTCTTATCCTGCTTTTGCCAAATGTGTATTATGCACTGAACCCGACTTGTTACATTCTGTCATGACAGAGATCTGTCAAATTAGACCTGTGCCAGTGTTCTAGTTTGAAAACTGATTTACAGTTCTTAACAAACCCAAATCATGTTGTCTGACAGTCTGATTTCAAATGAAGCAGCAGCACACTTTTTTTACTCCTTACCTGAAAGACACCGGTCTCAGTAAAATTGCCAGTCTCCAAATCACAGGAATTCTGCAATAGAGGCAGGAGGGAAAATGCCAATAAAAAAATGAGCCAGATGAAATGATGTGTCATTTACAGGAGAAGCAGGCAATAAAAATCATATTTCCCTCTTGGTTCAATTCCATTCCTTCAGCACAGTTTGAATATAATCTAATATAAATGTACCCTTTCCACAGCAACTGTTCTTATAGAGAGATTTACCTCATCTTGATTTCAAGTATCCATTTGCAGGCCAAGCACCATGAGAAGCTTTAAAATATGACATTAAAAAGACAACAAATAAAAAGGTTTCAGATATAAATAAGTTCACAAACCAAGGGAGGGCAAGGTACTAAGAGTACATTGCAAAGCTATATGGTTCTATGCCGTGTAATGAGATAATTTTGGAATAGAGAGCATGAGAAACAGCTCTTAAGGAAACAAGGCTGAGACAGCTTTGGTCTCTGCTCATGTTCCTCAGCTCCCTTCTCCAGGCGTGGATGAAAGGGATGCCCTGTAGTGATGGCAAATGTGTGCAATTTGTTATTTTAAGAAGAAAAGCCCTCATTAAGTGACCAGGGTGACAGCAAACACATCTACTCAGGACCTTTAGTTCATAACTTCTCATTTATTAAACACAGTGTTACCTTCCAGGAGTGTTACCAACCTGAACCTTGCCTGCACACAGCAGCTGTGACCTGTTAATTATCATGAACTACACCAATGTTACTCTTCAAGCATGAGGGCTCTTACACAAGACTAAAGATACTTCTTACAGCTCAGCACTGTGATACAAGCAGGGGAATACAAGAAATAGTATGAACTCCATTTTATAAATAGCTTCACAGAAACAGAAAATGGAGGTGTTGGGCCCTTAGGCTTTAAACACAGGCTTTCAAGGAATTCACAGTCATTCCCCTGACACATCTCTGGATTGGACAGGAACTGCCTGGGCAATTTTTGGAAGCATCTTTTGGGAGCCTGCCCATGCTCAGACAGTGACCAGAGGTACACAGGCCACCTTCTGCCTGGGAGTCATGTAGCCAGGGAAGAGTGGCAATGAATCACGGAATAATTTGGAGGTCACTGGGCTGGGTGTCCTACCCAAAGCAGGGAAACTTTGAAGGTAGCGCCAGTCTGAGCCAAGAGGTGACTTTAGCCTGAGCTCAGCTCTGTGAAATGCAGGATTAACTGGAACTGGTGTCTGGAGGCCTCGGGCATGGTTGGGGCAGGCGTGGCATTGTCTGCACCTCGCTGTGTTGATATCCCTGTTATCTCCTACGGGTTCTCACTGAAAGGTTTTGCAATTTTCTTCTCCCGGGCTAAATAGGGAAAGGTCTTGGCTTTGGCACCAGAAAAAAAAAAAAGCTGAGGGACAACAAAGACACTTCTAACACAAGGTGCCTGTTCTAAGGTGCAAGAGTCTAATGCCATGAATGCCATGATAAAGTACTAATGTGGAAAATGACTTTAGCAGCCATTGATCCTGGAACAAACAAACAAACAAAGTAAAAGATGCTATTCAAGGGTTAAACACCAAGGAACTGCAAAGAAGCACACAAGGAGAGATACTGAAAATTTGCCATGATTAGAAGAGTGATAAACACCAGCTAGTTTTTCCAGCAGAAACATGGGCACAGGAAAATCTTTCAGACAAAGGGAAAACGACACTGAAATCAGACTGCAACACTTGGAAGGGTGTTGCCCTTTGTGGGGCTGAGCAGGGTCCTGTGCTGCATGTTTCCTGCAGACTAAAGGAAGACACTGAGCTACAGCTAAGGAAAAAGGTAAATGGCAGACAGAAAATATCCACCATACCCTCACTGTAAGGCTGATAGTTCAATAAAGCAAGAAATGGAAAAAGCTGCTCCTCACATCCCTCAGAAAAGAGACTTTTAGACATCTTTTCTATCACAGTTTACTCCAGAGTGTGCTGAGGCTTTGTGTTGGGGCAAGGAGAATAACACAGCAGGGTGCAAGGCCAAGATGCACTTTGCACTGTTGAAGTAAACATGTGCTCGGGTGGATGCTGTAAGAGAAACACTGATATCCAACAAGGTCTTCATGTCTTGTGTGGCACCCTGAGGGACTACGCATCGCTGGACACGGCAGCCAGCAGCACCTGGCTCAGCTGTCCTACACAGAAAGTCTGGAGTTTGTTGGCATTATCGTTCCCTGGACACGCACACCCTGAAAGGCAGCAGCAGCAAAGGGAGTCAGACGAATCCAAGCTATGAAAATACAGGTATAATGAGAATCTCAGCTTTGAATCCTGTCTGCATGTTAGTGCACAGAAATAGAAATCAATACTCATGTCTTGACAGCAGTAGTACAAGGTAGAGGGGTAAAAACATACAAGCCAATGGTGGCAGCTGCTTCACCAAGATTAACAAGACTTGTTAATTGAAAATCGACAGCTGTCCTCAGCAAACTGCAAACTTTCAGTGCTAGTTATTTATGTCTTCATATCAGGGTGTAAATGCTGGAAGAGTCAGGAAAAACAAGCAAGGGCTTTACCCAGACCACCTATAAATTAGTCCTCCCAGTGATTACCGTTTCACATTGCAGTGGGGACAGCAGGTGATGGAGGCTTATCCAGGGAAGCTGCCACATAAAAAGTGGACACTCCATCCCTGGAAGTGTTCAAGGCCAGGTTGGATGGGGCTCTGAGCAACCCAGTCTAGTGGAAGGTGTCCCTGTTCATAGCAGGGCAATGAAACAAGAATGACTTTAAGGTCCCTTCCAACAAACCCTTCCAAGATTCTATGATTCTCTGAAGTCAGTGTCTGGCAGCACCACACACCATGCAGTCTGAGTGCCATCCTAGAAGCCTTCAAAGCTAGTCCCTGAGCAGAATCCTAGCTATTAATACTCTTCCTCAAATATCACGGAATTTAACATCCTGAAGGGTGTGCAAAGAGCACTGAGCAACAAGCGGAGATGGCAGAGCTGTGCTCAGTCCCTGTACGCTTTAAATAGAATGGAAAAGGTTCAGCTACAGAAAAGAGCAATGAGTGAATCACAAGAGAGAAATCCCACTAAAGTCAACATGAATGTTGCAGCCCATTAATTTCAGCAGGAGGTCTGGCGATTAAATTGGTTGTTGAGTCTGGGCCCAAGTCCACTTAAAATAATACAAATGATTGGGAGGGCAATAACTCACTACAAAGGTCACCAGGGCTCTGAGGTGCAGCAGCAAAAGACCCCCTGCTCCTCCTGAGCAGCAGCTTTGCTCGTAAATTCCCATGTAGTGGTTGCAGACCCCCTGAGTGGGTCAGTGCCAGCAGATGGGGAACTGTGGAGATGCTTTGCATGGGAATATGATGTGACTGAAGTAGGCAGAATGAAACCAGGGAAGAAAATAACACACGTGGCTCCCTCAGATAGGGGATGGTTCTTCCTGCACAAGTGTTTGGAAAAGGGACGTGGCTGCTAAATAGTGCGGGAATTTTCAGTCCAGCCCTAAAAAAGTCTGTTTCTTGTTCTCAGCCCAGACTCTGTGTGTTCATCTCTGCCTGGCTGTGTCACCACAAGTCACTGCATGAAGCTGGCTGTGACTGCAGAGCATGTGCTCCAGCCAGCACAGGCTGTCATTGCCCAGCTCACACACAGCCTTTCACAGCCTCCTTCCTTAAGCCAATGGGATGCATGAAATGCTGCTATATCAGACACCACACTTTGATCCCCAAACCACCAAAGAGTTACACTGGCAGGAGACAACAGCCCCGAAAGAAGCCAGGAAAGAGCTGGAAATTAAATGCTCTCCAAGTAGGGGATTAAGTTCCAGGCAGGTCTTAAGAAATACTGCAAAATACTCTTATCCAAAAAAAAGCTTTCTACTGCAAAGTACTGATACCTCTTCAAGCCTCATAAAAACTGATGAAAAAGCCTACACAAGATAAAGACTCTCACAAGAGACACTACGCAGAGACTCCATGAAACCCCCTGTCTGATGTCAGTATTTTGTGTGAAGGTGTTTCAGTAACACCACTATGAAGGGCAATGAATGGAATTTGACAGCATTTAGAAGGGAACAGAATTCACGTGCTTGCATTCCCTGACCTCGTTTGTTCTACAGTGCAAGGTGAACTCTGTAACAAACACATCAGAGCAGCTGTTCAACAAAAACCTTGTAGATTGACCTTACTGCTAATTTCAAATGTATTCTGTAAGAAAGAAACACTCTATTTCCAGGAAAAACAAATAAAACAGACTAGAACATCACCTCTAGCAATGACACAAAGCAGAATTTGCTTAAAGAAAATAAACTGGCACTGTTTGCTTACATCTATTAGCTTTGCTGATTCATGTATATTTGGTAAAATGCACTGAAAGGAAAAATAGAAAGGAATTAAGGTACACACAGTTTTGATTGGAAGGCCTTGCAACTGACTCATTATTTTGTGTCTGCTCTGGTGAGAAAACACAGCTGCAGCCCCTGCTGCATGTAAGTCCATAAGGACTGATGAGATGCTGGCACTGGCAAAGAGAGGATGAGGATGGCTGTAAAGCCTTCACCATTGAGGCCCTCCTGTGCAGGCAGGACAGGCCAAGGGCAGCAGAACAAAGTCCTCCAGTCTTCTCTATCCAAGACAGAAAGGCACAAAAAAGTTCTGTTGGGATGTCTTAAGAGCCAAGAGCATCCACAGCACATCCCCCAGTGTGAGCAGCTTGCAGGGGAAGCTGTTTTAAGTGCTTCAACACAGCAATGGCTTTATTACAACCATATCATGCTTATACTGGCTTGAAAAATACACTTTATGCCCCCTACTAATTCTTGAACAAATATTTTTTTACTATTATCAGCTGCCCATGCTGTTGGCAGAAAAAGGGTTCTGGAGAAATTCTGCAGGAGATCCTGCACAAAGCCAGTGACAGCTTCTGGGAGACTGCCACGGGAAGCATGGAAAAGAATTATTTGTATTAATGCAGCTACAAAGCTTTTTTTTCTGTGGATCCCAAAGTACCTTAAAAAGTTACATTCTTTCACACAGAAGAGAAAACATCCAGAGATCAAAGGGTCATCTAATGGGCCATAAAATGAGACAGGCAGCACCCCTGATCTGAGTGTCTTCCCTCTCCTTTCCACTGAGCAGGCATTGGAATCATCACCTGTGGGGCAGCCACTGTGTTTTAGGGAGATGAGGGTAGGTACAGTCATGATAAAGTGGGCCATCCCTGCAGGACACCAGCATGAAGGTGTTGCAGAGGAGGTTTGGAGAACTCAGTGATGCAGGTCAGCCATAACTTCCCTCTAATGTCAGAGGCTAAGAACCACATCCAGCAGCTCTTGTTATATGTGACAATGGATCCATCGGTTTTAACATTAAACAAAAACTCAACACCTGTCCAAAAGAAACCCCAGCATGAGATCAAAGAGAAATATCTGCAAGGAAAACAAGACAAGACTTCAAAGCCTTTCATTGGTTCTGTCACACTAAAGTCACCATGTCCTGAGGCAGCGCTCCGCATCTCTGTCTGTTTTGTGTTTAGATACCACAAGCACCACAGTGTCTTCAAGTGTAATTAACTGACACTGAAATTGCTTATGCTGCTGCCTTCCCATGAAGGTCTCGGAGGCTGGCACACGTCCCAGCACATTACTCACTCTAACACAAGATGTCAACATCTCAGAGCAAGGACTCCTCTCACTGTCAGTGTTTCAGAGCTCTCACCATGCACATTGCCTGCACTGGCAGTGGACCCAGCTCAGTCTTGCCTGTGATGAGCTGCTAGACCAGAGGACTTAATCTGGGCTGGTTCACTGGCAGGAGGTGAAAGCCTCACATGCTTCATATCATGTCTGTGAAATCATTGGACCCTACAAGAGTCCTTTGAAAGTTTAATCCTTGATGATCAAACAGTAACTTCCATTCAAATATCCTAAAAATGGGGATTAGAAAGAGCTGAGTAAAATTCCCATGAGTAGCAAAATACCACTGTGTAGTATCTGAAATTGTCCTTATTTCACAGCATAATTGCATCATTGTTGGACTTGGGCACAAGGAGAGGAGTGTCAGACAGCTCTGGGGATGGCTGCATTTCCAGCAGTGCACATACAGGCTGTAGGATGCGTGTTTCCTCCTCCAAGGCCCAGCAGAGTTAAGAAAATAGTTTTGCAGTCTCAGAAATAGCTCCCCACTTTTTGCCAAACAGCAAAAGATTTATGCCTGTGTGCTAGGGCAGTGTTTGACACACAATTATAATGTCATTATCCCAGGGAGCATTTGTCAACCTTGGTATGAACCTCTTGGCTCAACACAAGAACTGTTACCATCCTAGGAGAGTCTCTGGACATGTATAAGTGCAGTCTCATTTTCTCACTGCTTCCATGAGCCTTTTAATGGCACAGCTGTGTTTGCCCTGTGAATTTCTTGGAAAATTCAGGTAGTAGCAAAGTGTGGGGTCTAGCAGAAAGTAGTATGAATCTGGGAAGAAAGAAGGGAAATACCACATTGGTTTTTTATGTAAGATCTAGTGTAAAACTGTTGTGCTCTGACATTCAGCTTGTTCTGTGGAGCTCTGGGTACTGTATCAGTGCATGAAACCAGGTTAGTAACTGTAGCTGGGAAATATATTGGAGTCACCAAGTTGTTGAAACCCATGTAAATATACAAATCCTAAGCAGAGCCTCAGGCTTTATGAAGACGATTCCCAGCCCTGAGAATGGGGCATGTACATCCTCTTGTGACTGCACAGAGCCGTGACCAGCACATCACTAAATCCCTACCATAAGTTAACCTCAAGTAAAAAGAAGAATAGGGACTTTAAGCTTTCCTTCAGGACTAATAATGTGGCAGTGAACAGAATGGTGCCAAGTGCAGGACTGCAGCGTTGATGGGATAACACTGACATGGAGAAATTATCCACAGTGTAATGACACTGGGTGATTGCTGGTTTGTTGAGGTCACTAAGAAAATTCTTGATATTAAACGGTGGGACACTGAAAGATTTGTTCTCCATTTTTGCGTATCCTAAATGACAAAGCACTCATCAGACTTTTAATCTTGATCTAAAGACAAAGGTGGAGGAGCCTCCTAACCCCCGTTGCACTTCATGGCAGACAAAATCCCCTGCAGTCATCCCTTGGACCGAGTGCTGCCCTGTCATGGTCAGCACAGAACCTCCTGCACAGTGCAGGAGTGCAGCACCCCAAAGCCTGGTGCTGAAAAGCTGATATGGTGTTTGTTCAGAGAAACTGAGCAGACACAGAGCTCTACTCTCTTAAATGAGAGGACCCATCAAAGAGAGCTTCTAAGGTAAATCCATCCTCTTAGCAGGGGCTTATCTCTGCCCAGCAGATCAAAGAGCACTCCTGCACCGCTGCACAGCGTGCAGGCACTGTCACCAGTGCTCTGCAGAACTGCCTGCCTTGATGGCTTGCAGGCCTGTGAGACATGCATCACACATGGAACTCGTGATGGTGAGTTTGGGGATTTTCAATAAACAGATATCTAATGTTAGATTGCCACTTGGGAACCTAAGCTAACACCCTGACCTTCAGAACACGGAAAGCTTCACAGGAGCCAAGGAGTCGAAGGGAAGGGACTTTTCATAGATGCAAATGAATTTTATCAGCCACCAAAAAGGGATAATTCAAAAATGTGTTTGAGAATGTTCTCAGGACCTGCATGTGCCTTGAAATACTCACTAGCCACCAACACTTGTGATTTTCTAAATATGCTTTTCATTTGAACTTCTTTCTCTGTCTCCATTGCCTAGTGAAAGACACATACACAAAAAACAGACCGGGCAGGAGGAGGTGGCAGAACTTCTTATACCCAAAGTGCTGTCAAATATACAACACCAAGCTTGAAGCTGGAAATCTTAGGTCACTTCTAAAATCAGTAATTTCCAACAAAGGTTGGATTTTGAAGGAATAATGTCACATCTAAGAGATTATGAGAGGGATAGTTATTGCTTTGGTGGAAGAAGAAGCTACCCACTTGCTGGCCTATCTCAGCAACTTGAGGTAGGGTTTGTTATAGAAATCCTACTGTGCTGACAGAGAAGAAGTAACCACTGGAAAGGGATGGTTAGTTACCTTTCCCTTTCAGGTTCACTGGGTATGTGATCTGCTCTGACTGCCCTCTTTCATCCTTCCTGGGGCAATGGCTGGAATGTTCTGCTGCCAACAAAATGCATAAAAGGGATCAAATGAATCTGAGGCCACAAATGAGTTATGTAACCAGGAATGGCTGATCCTGCACTACTCGGCTTCTCATGATGTCAAGGTGATGGTATCAGCAGGAATATTGCACCCCCTTCTGCTTTTGCTTTCATCCCTGAGCAGCCTCCAGCAAACTGGGTCAGGGATCCCTCCCCTCTGGCTGCTGGGATTTCACAGGTCCTTCCACCACTCCAGACCCAGAGCACCCACTGTCTCTAATTTGTGCCTGCTTAACCCAACGTACAAATGGGGCACAGCAAACAGCCAGACCACTGCAAAAATTATTAATTGTGTCTCTCCGTGTTTTGGCACCTGACCGTGAGCTCCTCCACAGCATCACTTCCTCTTGTCCCTAAGGTTTCAGTGTGAACTGGGCCTCTGGCACAAATGACTTCTTCATTGCCACACACACGACGTGGGAAGCCTGAATCCAACGCTGCCATTCTTGGGTTAATTTAAAAAGAGATCCTGTGATGAAAAATCTCCACTTTGAGATTATATGTCTCATAAAATACTAGTAGTGTAATCAGAAAACATTTTGCACTACATTTAAAAAGATTCAAATGTTCTAAGAAGAGGAGAGCAGAGAAGCTAAAAAGCAGAATAAAGAAGACTTTGACTAATAAGAAGCATGCAGTGCAGTATTAAAAAAAAACCCCCTCAGCATCAGTGTAACGCTGCTTTCAAATTTGCCAAAGGCAGAGGGAAACTGAAATAATTTTAGCCATAATTGCCCATACACTCATGGCAAAAAAGGCATGTTTTACACTGAATTAGTTACAAGCTTGAGTCAGGCACATTGTACACACTCTTTACTGTTATGATCCCATGTCTGTCTTCCACAGAGGCTCTGCTTCACTCAGTCCACAAGACAGAGATGCAGAGGAACTTCCTCTGACTCACCAGATCAGATGAACCATATTAGCTTCAAGTCAAGAGCACAGAATGAATCAAAGTGCCTTTTTCCAGCAGAAGAGCCCTGCTAGAAAGAACAGTGGGAACAAACAAAGCTCAGGAGAAAGCTGAGTCTGAAGACTGAGCAGAAATATTATTAAGTGAATAAGAAAAGCCAGCATGGAGGTTTGAGGGAGAGAGGGGAAGGAATTTATGCAATAACTTGCCCTGTCACTGTAGGGTTTGCCCACTTGTAGGCACTTGGATCACAGTCCTCCTCCCTTCAAAATTAATGATAAAACCTCCCTTTTGGTGCAGGGTCTGGCCCTGCATGGCAATTTATGACTTCAAACGTACAGGTCAATTAATCCTTCCAGTCGTGATGAGGCAAGCAATATCTCCATGGCCCAAAGACACTCTCTGAGTGGAAACTGAAAAAGAGAGACCTGACTTTCTCCAAGTCACAAAGTACATCCTTGGCAGAGCTGGGAGGGGTTCAGAAAACTGTAGGGTGCAGAAATCCCAGTTCTGAGCTCAGCCCTTGCATAAGCAGATCACAGTTTTTAATGGTTGCTGCCAACCACGCTGACAAAGGGTTCTGGGATTGGCTCTCTGTGTCTTGGCAGTTCCTCTGACAGGCTCCATGTACTGATTCACCAGGAACAGTTTCAGGGCACTGATGAGATACACAAACAAGGTCAGCTGCCCTCCAACTACGAGAAAGGAGAGTAAAACAGTTACAGTGAAGCAGGATCTCACACACCAAGTGACCACAGCTTTCTGAGTGCAGACAGGGCAAGAAGCTCCCCTATGCTTGCTAATCTGACTGCTCTGTCCATGCAGTCTGCCAGGTGCATTCCAAACAGACACCTAAAATCATTCTCTTGTCCTAAACAAGATACAGTGGCACTCAGCTGTGCAGGTATGATTTTATTTTAGACATACTTGGAACTAAACTCAGCCCAACTGCTTGTGAACACACTCACAGCTTCTGCCATGAGGGGCCTTCCCAGAACTGAAGGAATGGGAGCAGTCAACCTCATCCCATTTGGAATTTGTTCAGCAGTGAGATACACAGACCCTAACAAGAAACAAGCTCTGCACTGGAAAGGACAACCAGGACAAGCTGTCAGTGAGGACATCAGAAACACCACTGGAAAGCAATAGTTTGGCAACATGTGAGCCCAGCAGTGCCAGAAGAGCTGTCATCTGCCACAGTATTTAAAATAGGAAGTGACTGTGGGAGGGTTTGCTTGTATTTTTTAATAGCAGCCAGTATAGATGGTTAAAACCATAGAACACAACAGCAAAACCCGCTACCCTCACTCTAATACCTTCCTCTCTTCCCAGATATCACTGTACCGTTTAGATGGTGCCATTAAATCCCTGTTTGCACACAGCAAGCCCTACACAATAGCCCATAGGAAAACAGGAACACTGAGAAAGTGGCTTCACTCACTATAATTTATTATTCCACTTGACTGAATGTCAGCCACCTGCCTGTCAGTCCCCTTGCTCCGTGGGGACACACAGAGAAGCTACAATATGTTCTGAGTCCATTCTGAAATAGCCCACCCCAGACACAGAAACACAGAGCGCATGAGTAGCACACACCCCAGGAGAAAAAAAATCCCATGTGCTGCAACTTTCTGAAGCTCCCAGTGATTTAGTTGTTTCAGCAGATGGAGCCATTGCAGTGTTCACCATGGATTGCAAACTAGGCCAGCTCAGTCTGTTCAAAGGAAAAAAACCTTCTGCCTGCTCTGAGGACATTTCCAAAAGAATCCTTGGCTGTATCCAGGCACTGTGTGTCACTTAGGCAACTACATGATCTTTTAGGAAATGGACTGGCTTGCCCTGAATGTCCTAGGACTGATTTTTAGATCTATAGGATCATTCGTATTTATACATTAGTATAAAAACTGAAGTTTATGGTTTTAATGTGCATTTGAAAGCTGGTAGGTCTCCTAGCCCACTCTGTAATTCTATTATAAAAAACTCAGTCTTTGCTATGATAATCCCATGATCCCCCTTACCAGAGCTAAAATTTATTTCTTTAAAGTCTGGATGTCACTACCATAGAAATGGCATCCAGCTGCAATTGCTGAATTGTTGTGTTGCAGGATAGCCCTGGCTGATAGAATGGGACTTTCAGAATATCTACACACACACACATTGAGGAGAGTAATACAAATAAGAACACAACAATTGAAGTTTCCAGAAATACATTCATTTGTGAGTATGACTTCTTAAAGGTTGTGAGAAGATAACTATGATCATAAACTTGGGCATGAAACAGCAAGCAATTCATGGTACAATTAGAATTTGAGATAAATGGATTAATAATCTCTTGCTCAAGCATCTAATTAAGAAGAAGCTGAATTCATCAAAGGCTGCTGTTGACATTATACATTACTGAAGGGGAATGGGGATTTAATATCCCCGTGATGTGAAAACTCATTACCATCGTCCCTGATGGAGGCTACACATGTACAAGGGGCAAAGATTATGACACTTAATATAGAAAGACACAATGACAGAATTGACCCCAGCTTTGTGTCCTGCATAAGGGATGCTCCTAAGCTACACAATAACTTAGTGAGTCTTCCCCACATACTTTTAAATGCTTTGTCATTTTTAGGGTTACAGATAACACAGAAGTTCTTCTGCAGTGACAACCACGCCAGCTCTGGGACATGCTGCCATTGTCCTGCTGGTAAAGCAGGGTAACACTTCTGGGCCAAACCAAATCTCTCACCTGGAGCTACGGCTTTCACTCCACAGCAGAGAATGTTGCACTGAAAGCGAGTTCAGAGGCTACAACACCAAACCTACGCTTTCAGCACCATGAACCTACGAAAGACATGAATGCTTTGTTGTCTCATCCACGGACACCTGGGCCTTATGAGTAACCTGCCTTAAATGAAGGGGACTGTGGTTAAATTGAGAGCTCACAGAAGGGCTGGACAGAGACTAAAGTCAGGCATCCAAGGAATTTCCACTGAAGGCTGGAGGCCCAGCTTCTACTCTGTCATTCCTTCCCAGACTCCAAATCAAAGACTTTGCATTGCACTAACTCCTGTAGTAGTTTTGGATTGAAATAACTATTGAAATTGAGGCCAGAAACCCCTTCTCATTTGGGAATAAACCTAAATTTAGACCCTAGTTTTCAAATGAAAGCGTGAAGCTGATCTACCTCACTGCATTACTAATGTTCTTTACAAATATATGATGCCCTAAAGGCATTTTGTTTCCCTTTATGTATATGTGGCAAAGAACTGGATTAAAAGGATAGATTCTGCTAGAAATACCCATCATTATACAAAGCAAACACAATTAATAATGAACCAGTTCACCCACCTTTTAAAAATATCTTTCTATAAAAGCTGCAGGAAGTGCAAGCAAAAGAGAAGCTGGAAAAAAGGAAATAATAAAAATGAAGAAATAACGGTATTCTCCACTGGTGTGAAGACATGACTGGGGTGTGTGCCCAGAGGCTGGGCTGGCAGCAATGGCAAACTACAACTTCTTTGGGGGTCACCCCTCAGGCCACTGCAAGTCAGGAGTTGCATTTATGGAGCTGAAGTTTCTGAGCTCAGCAGAGGTTGTGTAGAATGGACACGGTGAAAAGGTGAGACTGAAAATAAGACAAAGCATATTCCTGGCCAGCTGCTCAGCCATTCTCCTGGGAGGGTCACACTGCCCTTGTGAGCAACCTTCTGTGGATGAGGCACCTTGCAATGGCATCAGTGAAAAAGCTGGGCAGAGACTCTGTATGAACCCAGTTTTAAACAGCTCCTTTTAAAACTGTGTAGTCCAGTCTCTTCCAACCTTTTTGTACAAACCTGCTGAATTAGGGAAGGAAATCAGCATCAGTCTCTGACATCTCAGGAGGCTGGGTTTCCATGAGACATTCACTCTGAACACTAAATGCTAATTTAGTTAAATTCAATGTTTTTAAGGGTGTCTTTCGTAATCAGCTTTGCAGAAATAGCCAACTGCTTTGGTGTGGGCAGTCAGAGTGAATTGGGATGATGTCATTACATCCACAACTAATTATTTGGAAGGAAATTGAATGCAAGGGAAAATATAGAAGTAGGTGAAAATGTAAAAGCAGAGGAACATTCTGCAATAACAATGTAACCTCATGCAGGGAAACAAGATGAGCAATGAACAAGATGGGCAATGTTTATTAGCAACAGGAGCTGAGTGTTTGTTTTCTGGTGCTTGTGATGGGTTGACCTCAGCCAGCAGCCAAACACTCATCCAGCCTTTCGCTCACTCCATTCTGTGGGGAGAAAGGGAAGAAGGTGAAAAGACTCATGGATCAAGTTCAACAGGGAAGGCAAAAGCAAAAAGAGGAATTTATTCACTAGTTCCCATTGGTAGGCAGATGTCCAGTCACTGGCTGGGAAGAAGGGTCTCAGCGTGTGCAACCTTTGCTTGAGAGCACAAACACCATGGCCACAAACATCCCCCTCCTCCACCTCCTCTCCCTGAGCTTTTATTGCTGAGCCTGTGCCATAAGGAATGGAATATCCCTTTGGTCGTGCCCCTTCCCCATCCCTTGCCTTGGCCCCAGCCCACTGACTGGAGGAGGGAGCAGAAAGAGCCCTGCCACTGTGCAAGCACTGCTCAGCAGCAGCCAAAGCTCTGGGGCAGCAGCAGCAGCAGCAGCAGCACTGCTTTAGGCACAAATGCAGAGCAGGGCACCACGCAGGCGGCTCTGAAGAAAGTTAACTCCAACTCTGACAGATCCAGAACACTGCTCTGTCACAAAATTATTCCTAATGCTTAAAGCCAAAGTAGGCTTGAATGCAAAGGATGTTATAAACAACCTGCTGCAATTTTAAGCAATTGCATAAGACCTTTATCTTCAAGGTCTGACTCACGCATTTCACTGTCGCAAAGCTGAGACTTGGTTTGTGGAACGAGCTCATTAGGAACCACAAACTCTATCATGTTTCACCTGAAGTAAAAAACAACTATCATCCAGTCTGACATTTCTGCTAGAGAGACATAGAATTGTGGGCATTTAGAATTGGAGCAAAGAAACAACTCTGCCCTGCATACAAGTCACAGACGGGACATAAGGGAAAGGGAAAAATACTTAATGCACTCTGAGGCTCCAGAATGGAGATCACTCGTCAAAACAGAAGAAAAGCAAAGCATTTGCATTGAAGCACCCATCATAGAAGGTGTCAATGTTTTTAAGGATTGCTAATTGTAATATTGAATTGTTATCAACAGATACATGTTGATACATGTTAATGTTATCAACAAAACAGCAAAATCACCCTCAGTGAATGTACATAGCTGCACTCTCTGTAGTGGATTTACATCTGTTTATACCATGGAAGTATTTTGCCTGAAAATCTGTGAGGAGATAGATTTTTGAACTCCTTTTTCTGAAAACAAGCTCTAAACCCATTAGTCATCTCAATGAGATTATGCTGGGTTTGCCAAACCTTCCCCACTTAATGTGTTTTTCAGTTATTTTACTAGCTCTGCTTGTAAATACAGGATTAGAAGAAAAATGAGAAAATCAAAAGATACGCAGCTTCTCCTAGAAGAGGTTAAAACCCTGTCAAAAATCCTCATCTGTGTTTGTGTGATAAAGGCTGCCACTGAGTACAAGCCACAAAGTCCAGAGAAAATGTGTTTGCTTTTAACACATCTCGTGGGGTTTTGTCACGTTTGAATATAACATTCCTGGATATTTAGCTGCTGGCACTTGCACACTGCTGACTTACTGGCAATGAGATATATTGCTGGGCATGTACAGGGGTGTTTCATGAAAACCAAGATAAACTTTACAGGATCACAGAGCAGTCCCTGCCTGACAGGGCAAAGCTGTCAGATCTGAGGATACACCGAGACAGGATGTTCTCAGAACTACAGAGCCACTCAGCTGGCAGACGATGCAAGCTGCCTGTCTTGTCTCGTCTTTGCATTCCCCCACACTGTGAATCACTGGAATTCTTCCAGATAGGATGCTCAAAATGAACTGCATCTTTCCCTTAATCCCTGGACTCCAATGGTTAACCTCTCAAACTCTCCCCACATGCTTCCCAAGCTCCCACCAGCTGGGATCACCTGACTGGCCTGGCAAATGGTAGTGGGTACAGGAACCTGCAGGGCCCCACAGCATCCTTTTGTATCAGGATGCTCTGCCTAAGTGGGGGTGAAACAGCTCTAAGTTCACCCTAAGTGCAAAAGTGAGCAGTGCTGGATGGAGAAGGAGGGTCAGCTGCTTTTGGTGTTAAAGAATGCTGAGACCAGCCAGACTCATCAATCCCAAAGTTAAACATCACAGAAGCAAAAGAGCTTTGCCCATGGTCCTTGCTATGGGTGAGTAGCATCAACCTCTACTTAATAATTATTTTGCTGGCTTGGATACAATTGCTTCAATACTGCTGCAATAAATAGTGCACTGGGAGTTTATACCTACCTATTCTGTGTAGTAAATAATTCTGATTAAGATCTCTTAGTCTAATCATCATCAATTCAAATAAATAAGTTATTTTATTAATATAAATATATTTGTTTTACCATCCTTGCTCCTGAAGGGCAACATTGTACGAAGGCTCAATTACACCTCTATAATCCTTTAGACATAAACCACTGACCAAGTCTGGGGCCAGGGTTTGAACCACCTGCACCTTGTCTCTGAGAAGGGGTTTAGAAAGCAAGGGGGTCCTTTCTGCTCCTTGTGGCTCAGTGGGAGGCTCTCCCTGATAAGCCTTGTCCAAATCCTCCATTCTGCCCGTGATGCCTTTGAACAGCTCAGAAATCGCTGCTCTCAGCCATTTCTGTCTCCCCACGACACCAGGAATGCCACTGAGAAACTGGGTTTGCTCTGCTCCTCATGGAACTCCTAGCTGATATTATATTAACAGTCTTTCTCACACAGGATTCTGGGACACAGAATTTTTGGTATGCTCATTCTGACTGTAATCACATTATATCAGCCAAATTCTCTGTATGTATTCAGCGTAACCTGACATTCCTACATCTTTTTTTTTATTGAAGGATGAAAAGCTTCCTCATGAGTTAACAGGATCCTCTACTTTTTGACATAATGCAGTGTGCTCCAGCGAGGTGCTGTTAGATTTCCTTTCCCATATGTGATCAGAGAAGGAATTTGGATCTTTTCCTATCCTAGTGTGCCTCAAAAAACATGGGACAGCCTGACCACATATCCACAGTCCAGAACTGAAAAGCAGCGGGCAATAGGCAATCAGATTTCAGGAATTCAGGGATTCTGCTGGCCAAAGACAGTGAGCCATGGGCCAAAAGGAGCTCTGAAAAGAACCCTGGAATATCAGCATTCTGCTCATCTAGTGCTGACAGATGAAGGGCTGGAGCAACGCTGAGGCCGTGGTTCAAAGAGCACAGGCAGCTGCACACATGAAATGCAGATGACTGCATCTTCTCCAGCCTGTGATCCTGAAGAAGCCAGTTAGAAGAAATCTGAATGAGGGCAATGAAGACATTGTTGGCATTCATGCTGTGGTAACTGACTGATTACACATACATGAGTTGGTAGGAACCTACTCTCCCTGCAGTTCAGCATTCAAGCTCTCATTCTGGATCTTGAGAAAAATGCAGGGTTGCTTTTTTTTTTCCCCAGTAACTCACTTAATAAAATTCTCCAGAGTAATATAAATAAGAGTGAGAACATAGAATGAAGAACAGGAGTATTAGGATATAAAGAGAAAAGCATGAAAAATATCTGTAGCCAGATTTACAATTGCTTATCTGAGCCTGAAAGACAAAGAATAATCTTTTCTTCACAGTGGCAAAAGCTGCAGATTTTAGCTTATTTTTACCGGAAATGTCCTGGATAGCTCAGACAAAAACGCCCCCACATCATTTAGAAAGTGAAGCTCATATAGCAACTCATCCCTGTCTCCTCCTTTCAAACAGGTCACCAGTTTCTAGTTTTTATGTAATTTCCTAAAAAGAAAAAAAAAGAAAAAAAGAAAAAAAAAAAGAAAAAGAAAGTTTTCTTCTGTGCACAAAGATTGATTCATTAGATGTTTTTTGTCTCTGGGCATTGAACAGCCTTTAGCTGAATAGAGTTGGAGTTCATGCAACTTAATTGGAAGAGCATCATTTCCAACATCTCCCTAGGATATTTACTATGAATGGTGAGACACTAGAAAAAGAAATTGCTGATGTTTAATGTTTTATGCTGTGGAAAGGATTCATTGTTTTGCTCAGGAGCCTGAGTGCTTTATGAGGAAAGGGTCTCCCTGACAAGAATAAACACAGTACTTTTCTTTCATCCTCATCATGTGAGTGGATGTGAAAGAAACTAAAATAGATGTGAGTTTTCTACTCACATCATCACAGTCACCCTGAGACACCAAAAGTTTGAGAAATGTCACCCCTTTAGAATTTATAGCAGATACACAATTCTGCACAGTCATCAGCATTCTCTTAATTTCTTGTTAAAGACAGTTATCACAATTACCATTTCCCCACACTTCTAAACAAAAACAACAGTGAATTGTCATCTAGGGAACTCCAAATGGAAGAAACCTGAACAATTCTGGCAGCATTCCCAAATAAACCATCAAAAGTTTTAGCAACATGGCACCACTTCTTAAAACAAGAAACCTTCTTCAAATGCCTACTGCTGATTTAACTGGATTTAAATTTCCACTTACCAGAAAAGCTACACAATGGTTGAAAAAGCCTTAGAAACTGCTGAATCCACTCCTGTATAATATGAGGGAATGACAGCTGGGAAAAAATATTGGAATTCTAGAAATGTTTTTGTTTTTTCAGAATTTTTTTCCCGCAATGCTAGCTATAGCATCTGGTCGATCTTATGACTTCAATACTCCTTTTTTAGAAGGCATTTAAAAGATTTTGAAATGCATTGTGCAAGCTGGCCAGAGTCCCTGTTGCCGTCGCTGACTTGTGGCTAAGAGACCCTTGCCTGGAAGATGGAAGCCAAAAGACCCTTCCCATAGGATGCTTGGTTACCCTAAATCCCCTAATTTCTTCTGTGGCTGTTCTCCCATCCACACTATGTGTGGATATGTGAGGACACAATCCTCCACACTTCCTCCACATGGAAAGGGATGATGCTCTGAAATGTAAGTGTGAATATGGTATATCCTTAATGCTGTTGCTGAACATCTCACGTTTGCAGATAAATTGAACAGGAAAGTGATTATCTGCTCAGTTTAACTACTGATTTGTGCCGCTACCCCTTTTCCTTCAAAAAATAAAGCTGTACTGGACTGCAAAACCTGTCTCTTGGAGAGCAGAGTTTATTCATGTGACGCAGCACTTAACTCCCTCAGGATAATCCTACTGAAGCCAATCGGTTTACTTGAGTTTTACGTCCGTATTTGCACAACAAAGGGGTAGCAAAGACACAGTACGACTTAGAAATAAGGTCTCCCACTGCCACAGGCAAGTGAACTGATTAGGAAATGCAAATTCGTTGAGTGTAAGTTCCAGGAGGGAAAGGAGTAGCTAAGTAGCATCAGCTACTTAGTAAATAAGTAGCTGAAGTGACTCAGACGTTCCGCCCGGGGCTGTGGGTGAGGGATGTGTGTTACAGCGTGTGCTACCTCCCACCAGCTCTGCTCTCAGGAGTGTGAGCACCACACGCCCGGGTTCTGCTCAGGATCCTTCGGCCAGGGTTAGACAGCGAAAGTCTGGCTCGTCAGTTGTCTCATCTAGGGATGTGAAGGCAGCAATAAACTCTGCCAGCGTTTCTGATTGCTGGATAACAAATGCAAATAAGAAAAGCAAATCATTCTATAATCCTCTCTACCTCAGAGGGGAAGAAGACTCAAGATTAACCGTAATTTCTGCTGTGGTTTTGTGCAGTATGTAGAGACTGGTGATTCCTCTCCCACTCTGACCTTAAAAAGTAAGGTAAGGAGAGGCCACAGGGAGAGGTACTTCCTTCTCTCATCAGCATCCTGCAGCTCTTTCAGCTGACTTACTTCGCGTATTTAATGTTATTTAGATTAGCCAGGATGGCTCTATCAGCTGCCTCTGCCATCGCCTCACATGCACACGCTGACGTGACACAACTCAGACACTGCAACGCACACAGACATGGCCTGCTCTGATCAAAGGCCCGGGGAGAAGCAGGTAACAAAACCTTGCTCCCACAATATTAAAATGGCTGAATTCTGTGGTATTCAAGATTTAAGAAGTACATACATCAGATGTAACAGCTGTTCCTCGATTTCTAAGATTTTACTCTTTCCCGTACTTTGCAATCCTCTGATTTATCTACTGTACCTTGAAGTAATTTGAGTTTTATTCATTACAGCTCAACCTTAATTCTGTAACACTTTGCTCTGTCACTACTCAGTTTTTGGCATATATCAGTCATGGCACAAGACATTCCTTTTCCTCCAGGAAGGTCTTGAAATCATGTTTTTGGAATCATAATATGGTTTAGGATGCTGGGCTCGTTATGCATATTTTTACACTAAGATTCACACACAAGTATTAAAGAATAAGAACCTGCCTAGTACCTTTCTCAGGATGAGAAGGCATAGTACAAAAAGGGGTGACATAATTTTATCTACCAAACTCATTATTCTTTAAAAACCTCACAAAAGAAGTATTCTTCAACTGATTTTATAGTGAGTGTAAACATCTTTCCCTCTTGTGTTCTTCAGCTTTACCCAGCACTTCAGGCTTTCTGCACCCCTGTGCTTATTTCTGTATCACACACTGGAGGCTGAGGCATCTCAGGACACAGGGAAACTGTGCTTTTCTTTCTTCTTTTTCCAGATGTCTTAGCTCTGCACCCTGGAAAAAGCATATTCCATTTGCATAGTTCTCTCTTCTCACTTGCACAGTGCACACTTTCATATTTAGCCGAGAGATTTGTTTCCTAAACCTCATTAAGCAGGGAGTATTTTTACTAATCCAATTCAGCAAATCATAATTTTATCAGAACTGTCCTTTAGAAAAAGCTTTCAGAAATTTCCCTGCAACTCATCTGGAAAATGTGCACAGATAGAAGGATTTATTTTCCAAACAGAGAGAGTCTTAATCTCTCATTAAAAAAAAAAAAAAAAAAAAATCCAGAAAACAATACAGGACAATAGTTAGTGTTGCTAAATTTAATATAATATCTGTTTTCTATGCCATAGATAAAAATCCAGCATCTTACAAGCAATGACCTATACATTAAATCTCTCTTTGGGGGCATGCACTGCCTTTACAGCTGCTGTCAGTATTTAATGTACCTGACTAACGGGGAAAGGGGACTCTGGAATCAGCAGTGTGTGGGCGTGTTTGTCACTGACAAACACACATGGGTACATTTCTTCTGCTCACAGATTCTCACCATTTCTTTGTTGGCTGGATTTTTATAGCACAGACTGCCATGGTACCCAGGGGACGTGGAAGTGACGGAAGCACATCATCCTGAGGTCTCAGCTCACACTGTCTGTGCTTTGTTTTTCTCAGTATGAAATAAAACAGCACAAGATTTAATAAAATGGTTCAAATTTTATTATTTAGCATGGGTCTGACTTTGCCGAAGATGTTAAAATACCAGAATGCTAATTAATGATGACAAAAAAATAACAAATCACAGTGGATCCAGCTTGAGCAAACAGCAGCAGGAAGAATGCTGAGGTCATAAGAATTAAAAGATGATTAAAGATGCATTGGGTTACGCCTTAGTCATGGACTGAAAATGTCATTAAAAAAATCATCAAACCCCCTATAAATAACACCATGATTACTTCTCAGGGAAATTGTCAGGTGTTTCAACTCTGCTCAACTGTTTATTTTCCTTCCTCACCAGAACAAAGACTGAAATATTTACTAGATTGTTTAAATGCTATTTTATAGACCACTGTCTATAGAAAAAGTAATGTTTTCAGCATATACAGCTCAGGGAATAGCAAGAAAATTTTAATCTGATGAAAAATGAACAATTTTTTAAACAACGTAACAATGAGCAAAAAAAGCACAAGGTCAGGTAAAATGAAGTGAAATTCTGATCAAAATGGGGGATAACCCAGAATTTAGCACAGGGTATTTGATTCTGCCATCAAAACAGGGCTTGATTATTTATATTACAGTGCTAAAATAAATCACTTTGGGTTGTAGCCTCCCCTTGAAACCCAAGGTATACACAGCTCGTTTGCACTGCCTTCTGCCTGCTCAGCACAGCCACATCCATCAGCCTGATCATGTGCTCTGCAGGACGAGCCACGTCCTTAACTGCCAAGGAGAAACACGGGCACGCCCAGCCACACGGGCAGCATTCCCTCGGCTTTCCGCGAACTGCGCGGCGGGTGCGGATGAAGGTGTTTTATCCGCAGGGAAACATCCCCGCCTTTGGAACAGCCGCTCTGAGGGACCAGCCCCGCGCTAGCGCAGCGCCCTCAGCGCCGCGGGGCGCAGGGGACAGGGCGGCTGTGGAATGGTTTGTGTGGGAAAGGACCTTGGTGCCCGTCCTGTTCCACCCCCTGCCTTGGCAGGGACACCTTGACCAGCCCAGGTTGCTCCAAGCCCCATCCAACCGGGCCTTGGACACTTCCAGGGATGGGGCAGCCACAGCTTCTCTGAGCAACCTCTGAGCACCGCCCTCATAGCGAGGAATTTCCCCGCAACACCCAATCTCAGTGCGAGTCCATCCCCCCTGTCCTGGTCTGCTACGACTCCGAGACCCCCCTTTCTCGCAGCTCTGCGGCTCGGCCGGGCTGGTACGCGGGGGGACGGACGGGACCGACTGTAGAGCCCCGCCGGTGGCACGGTCCCGCTCCCGGTCCCGATCCGCCCCTCAGCCGCCCTGAGCCGGGGCGGGCCCGGCGCACGCGCGGTGGCGGCGGCGGGCGGTGCCTCACGGGCTGGCGGGAGCCGCGCCCGGCCATGGCCGAGGCGTATTTCCCGGTGGGCCCCGGGCTGGGCATGGAGGAGAATTTCCTCTCGCTGGACGACATCCTGATGTCGCAGGAGAAGCTGCCGGGGCGCGCCGAGAGCGCGCTGCCGCGCCTGGCCGTGCTGCTGGGGCAGGGCAGCGGCAGCGCCGAGTCCGTCCCGGAGGTAACGGGGGAGGGGACTCGGGGCACACACGGGGCACACACGGGATGCGGGACCGTCGCTCCCGGGACGGGGCGGGGCGCAGGGTGCTGTGCCCCGGGGCCGCCGCCTCGCCCCCACCTCCTGTCGCGCCTCCCAGGCCCGGCTGCCCCCTGTGCGTGGGCACTGCAGTGATGCTCCCCGCTACTTTCTCAAAAGTTACTTTTGCTTTGGTTTTTTCTCTTTCTCTTGCTGGTTCATAATCTGACATTTATTAAATCATAGAGCATCAATAAAAAGTCCGCTTTCAGAGTCTGGCAGTAACAACACCCCCAAAGTGTGTCTGGTTTACGCTGCAGTCACAAAAGACTGTTCTGAAAACAAAAATGACTTTTTGTAATGCTGAGTCTTCATTAACAAAGTTCACTCTCTGTCTTTATGGCTGCTTCAGGTGTACTTTCGTGGCAAGGATAACCTTTGGTTCCTCTCACTCCTCCAGGGATCAAAGCTGGAAATCCCACTGTGGCTTGCCAAAGGGCTGCATGACAGCAAAAGGAGAATCATCTCTGTGGAACTGCCAAAGATTTACAAGGAAGCCTGGAGGACCGTGTTCAGTGCTGATGCCAATGTGGTTGATCTGCATAAAATGGGGCCCTACTACTATGGATTTGGCTCACAGCTCCTGAATTTTGAGAATCCAGAGAATCCTGAGATAGCTCAGACTATCCTGCAGGCAAGTATCAGAACCAGGTCTTGAAATTTGGGTTTGCATTTTTCTGTCTTCCTTTTGTTTCCAGCTGCTCAGCAGTCTTCAGGAAAAATATCCTGGTTTGATCCAAATGACTTCTGGATTGAATATAGATGACCCTCTTGGCAACTGCACAGGCTGGTGCTGGAAGCCTCCAGTGTGCATCCAGCAGTGTAATTTTAGCTTGGCGTTTCTGCACTGTAAATTATAGTATTTCATAAAATCCTGTAAAACAGGACTAGAGGAGATGTGAGATTATTTAACTTTACCTGTTTCTAAATCTCTCTAACGCTCAGACCTCACTGCTCTGGGCAATCTCTTCCAGTGCCTCGCCAGCCTCACTTTAGGAGGTTTGCTCTAATGTCTGAACCAAAGCTCCTTCACAGCAATACAAGCTCTGTTCTGTTTGTCTCATACAAAGTCAATGCTGAGGACAGATTATTCTCTTCCTTCCTGCAGAAGTCCCAGTTCATTTGATATCTCTCTAAGGGTCATGCTTCCTGACCTCTGATTGCTCTCATTGTGCACTGCTGGTGTCTCTCCAGTGGATCTGCATCCACCGTGCCGTGCCCTGAGCAGCACTGCAGTCTCATGCTCAGGACTTGTGCTGACAGAAACAAAAGGATTACTTTGTGAGTTTTGTGGTGGCTCTGATGCTCTTGGCACATGGTGGTGCAGCATTTGGTTTGTCACGATGCAGTCACATGGGTCTGTGTTTGGTTTGCAGTGCACAGTGAGATGGTACAGGTTGCATCTGCAAACAAATAATTTCCTGACTTTTTGCTATTTCTGTCTTAATGTAAAACCTTCTGTTTGTCCTGGGTAAATGACATTCTATTGTTTTCACGCCATCTTTCTAATTTGTCAGGATTGTTAGAGATTAAGACTTCTGCTCCCCAACATGCCTCTAGTCATCCCTTCTCCTTCTCCTGCATGTTGCTTGCTGATTTAATAAGTGCAGCTTCTATTCCTTTAGCAAGCTCATTAATTAATGTCTCAAACAGTACTTGGTTCCACAGAGACCCCCATGGAACTCCACTCAGTGTGTTCTTGCCTCCTGACAGGAGCTGTGGGTGATGGCTGTCTCTCCTGACAGTCTATGGGTGGTCCAGCTAAATCTTCCAAGAATGCCCCCTGACAGACACCCCTCTGCTGCTTTTCCTCCCTGTGCAAGGCCTGGCATCCTGCCCTAGCAGGAAACCAGGCTGGGCTCTGGGAGTTTGTTCTTGGCAAGTCCGTCATGGCTGTTACTCTTTTATTCTCTTGCAGAAGTTTCTCTGTTGCTTCTTCGTTCCAGTGTGCTTCCAGGAATTGATGCTGATGGATTTATAATTCCCTGGCTCTTCCTTTCTCCCTCTTCATCTTCCCTTTCTCTGTTAAAAGATAGATGTCATCTTTGTCTGTTTCCGAACTTCAGTCTTTTAGAGCTTTTAAACATAACCACTAACAGCTCTGAGATCTCTTCAGCCAGGTCTCTAAGTGGGCTGGGATGATTTTTATTGCATTTTTTTTTCCTTTCTCTGTGCTTTACATTAAGGCTGATGCAGAGAGGCTTTAAAATGCTGCTGCTTTCTTGGAGTTGTCCACTGAACATGTGCTTTGTGCATTGAGGATGTACCCATGCCTTTCTTTGTCTTTTCTCTTTCTGCTAATGGACATCTTAGGGAAAAAAGCCACAGTAGAACTCATTACTTATTGACAGAAAAATCAAAGCACGCCAGGTTTGATTTCTGTTTTCAAAAGCAAACAAGAGGGGTATTGTGCTGACTTTAAAACCTGCTCCAAAATATTCTGCAACTATGAACAGGAAGAGTAACTGTTTGGTGACAAAGTCAAAATGACAGTTATTAATTTATAATATATTTATCCTATAAGTTTTGACGTTTCTAAAAGCAGCTTCTGAAATAACAAAGCATAGTTTTCAAAGAGTTTTGACCCTTTTTTTTATGATTCCCAAAGGCAAAGATAGAGAGGGAAATAAAAATCCTCAAATAAGTCTTGTTGCTTAGCTTTTCAAAATGCTATTTATAAGTTGTAGATTGGTTTGATTTTTCACCATTTCCATGGTTAAGTGTTTTTCTAGCATACTGAATGCTTTTCAGCAGCAGATTGGCTTAACTTCCAGGACATTCACAACTTGCAGCTTGTACGTTCCTGCAGCAGCTGCTGGGGCACGAGATTCATTCCTCCTGCTCTAAAGCAACGATTGCTTGAGAAGTGAGATGGAGTAGATCACAATTGTGTTGTATCCTGTGGTTCTCCACAAGCCTGTTGTGAGGAAGCAGCCAAAAGCCAGTTCTGTGTTTGCTTCCCGTCCAGTATCAGGCATTTGATGTCCCAGCTCAGGCATGAAGTGCTTTTGTCTTTGTAGCCGAGCTTAACAAGTGCTGGGCTGGTTGCACACCCTTGGCTGGTTGTGAACAGGAGCCTAAACCTTTTGGCTTTTCAGCCTTGAAGGCTCAGGCCTCTGGGTTTGAGCTCGGGGTGGCTCTGTGTGACCTGCCAGTGACTGTGTTTGTTTCCTTCAGACGTTCATTGCCCGTTTCCGCCGCATCATGGACTCCTCTCAGAACGCCTACAACGAGGACACGTCCGCGCTGGTGGCCCGGCTGGATGAGCTGGAAAGGGCTCTCTTTCAAGTGGGCCAGAAAGGGCTGAATGACTTCCAGTGCTGGGAAAAGGGACAGGCTTCTCAAATCACAGCTTCCAGTCTGGTGCAGAACTATGGGAAGAGAAAGCTCACAGAAGTGGATGGTTGAAAGCCTGAAGAACGTGAAGTTGCAGTAGGGAACACAGATTTACAGCCTACTGTAGAAGGGAAAAATGAATTAGTTTAGGGAAAGACAGGCTCCCTGTCCATTAATGGGAATTCTTCTCTGTAACAGCTTTGGATAAGACCAGTGAAAATTTTGAAGGCAGAAGGCAAGGGTATAAAAAATAGATCACACCACTGAACAGCCTTACAGCTTACTCATAGCACTCCTGAGGAGTTGCAGCTAAAGTGTTTGCTAGGTGGCTGAAAAGCTATGAGAGGATTTTCTAAGAGGGTAATAAATATTAATTACTGTTCCAAATTGATATTTACAATACCAGATCTGGAAAAAAGTGCAATTTATGTATTTCATCTTGCCCTTCCCATCCCAACCTCCTGGAAACAGCTGTTGATTTTATGAACAGCTGTTTCCAGGTTCCCTGTTCTTTAGAGAGCCCCAGTGATGTGGAAAAAATGTGATAACAGCATTAATTTTTTTTCATTTCTTATACACTTAGGTGGAATAGGTGCTCTTTGTGAGGCATGAATGTTTTTCTTTGCTGACTTCTGTACAGAGTGCCAGTGCCCTGGAGAGAAATTCCTCCTCAAACCCACATAGCAAGTGGCTGCACAGGTCTTGTGCTGCCTTGTCCCCTCTCTCCCTTTTTGGCCCTTATGACCTTGGTGCTGTGCAGTAGAGTATTCTTGTTTGATGCCTGTGGCTTTTGTGCTGGGTGTGTCTCTGTGATGGGTGTTTTACAGAGGAGGAAACAGAAGGCAGCAAAGAGTAAAGTCTGGACCAGATCAAAAGCAGAAACCTTAATGGAAACTCTGCCCTGTTATCAACCTTTGAGATACTTGTTTCTCCATGAGAAATTCTTCTGATTTCTAAATTTGGTTAGTAGAAGGGACAGAGCAAATGCACTGAGTTTCCTTCCTTCTGATCCATCTAAATGAATCTAGCAAAATGATCCTAGTAAATGTCATCCTTGCCAGTAGGAGTGACTGGATTTGGGGCTTGCTAAACAGCACAGTGACTTTCATCCCCTGTGGATGCCCTTAAAACTAGATCATCTCAAGTCCCATTGGACTGGAGACAGAAAACATGGTTGTCTCTGTAGGACTTGGTTCCTGCAGTCATCAGCATGGTTGTCCTTTGTGTAAGACATCTTACAGGTGCTTCTACACCTCACTAGAAGGGGGACCTTGTGAAGAACCTAAGCAGAGGAGTCAGATCCTGATGCTACTGAGCACTTCCACTTCTGTGGGAGTCCCTGGGAGGTGACAGCAAGATCCAAGTCTCAGAGGAGCTGTTACTGGACTTGCAGGTGCACCTGGATATTGGATGCTTGAAACAAGACCTGGAGTACAAAGGGCCATTCCCTGGCCAGAGCTGTTCAAGATCAGGCTGAGGGCGTGGTGAGAGGGGACAGAGTTGTGCCTTCACAACTGTGGTGGTGCCTCCCCCTCAGCTGCACAGGGCCAGCTGTCCTGCCACAGGAGACTAACTGGAAGCTTGCCTGACAAAGTATTTTAAGTATGTGCAGGATGAAATGCCCCTGCACTTAATGACTTAATGGCACATAATGGCTTATGCATTTGTCTGTTGTCCATTTCTGGATTTTTATCCTGAATAAATATTTTGTAAGGGAATGCTCATAATGTGAAAAGTCTGTTGTTTATTGCCCTGCAGCAGAAAAATCAAATGGAAAAGTTCAGGTCTCTACAATAAAGTGTGACCATGATAGATAATCCCTCTGCTCTTACAGCTAATGTGGTCAGGAGCTAATTTGTGCAGTTGTGCCAGTGCAGAAATAGTTCCTGTCTGACTGAGCCCAGGTGGGGACTGGCAGCTTGCACAGGTTGTGGCAGAGACCCTGCCAGCTAATCAATAAGCTATGGCTTTAATGAATTGCATTGTCAGGAACATAAGATGGGTGGAGATGACTCCGTGTTACCTGGACTTTGTTGTAGTGGTGGGTGGGAGGTGGGAATGTTTCTGTATCCAGATCCTGCTGCTCCAGGCACTGGCAAACACTTCATGCACCATGGCAGAGCTGTGATCAGTGCTGCAAGGGGAGCAAGTTGAAGTCCACCTGTGGCAAGAAGCATCTTTCTATTGGAAATATTATTTTACTGAGATGTTGGCTTTGGGATCTAGCTGGTTTATAACCAAAATCATTAGTTCCATCGATTTCTGGACTGGTTTTGGTGACTATCCAAACTAATTTTCCTGCATTTGTAAGAACATTTTTCTTCTCTACTGCTGGATGCAAAATCCAAGCAGAAGGTTGCTCACTTGCCAACATTTTGTGCTTCAGCCTTCAGAGTAGGGAGAAAAAAACAATCCCTGAAGTAGTCTTCAATGTCACTGGCTTTTTGTAAGTAGGCAATGTCACTTCTAGTAACCGTGAGTTTAAGACCCTTAAAAAATCTGATCCTGTAATTTTAAATTACAGTATTTGGTTAGCAGATCTTAGCTTTTTTTCTGTCCAGAAGTACAAGAGTGCTCTTTACTTTTTGTGAATACAGCTGTCTTCTTGGCACTGCAGCAAGCTTTTAAGTTAGAGGAGTTTGAACTTGTGTGTTTTCAGAATGGTACCATACATCTTCATTACAGAACTAACTGGAAGAAGTCTGAAAAGGACTTTTAAGTTTCATTTCTCCCCGTGTCCTTCAGCCTTTAAACTAAAGGACTACTGATGGTTATAAGAAAGCAGTCCATAGATACATTTTACAGTATTGCCACAAATGTTTTCGTTGCAATCAAGTGAAAAAATAGGCAAAATTTGAGCAGCAACCAGGAGGAGCAGCAACAAGAAGTTTTCTGAGAACTGACATACTGGACCACCATGTATTATTTTTATGAGAGACACAGTGGCACCTAGCTGGGATGGGAGCACAAGCTTTTCTGGTCTTCAACGGTGATTTTCTACCTGCTTTTTGGTAACCAGCTATAACAAAAGCTTTGTTCAAAATTTTAATTGAAACCTGAGTTTAGGTTGCGCTACCTTGTCCTAGATTAGAGCGTACACGAAGAGTGGATGTCATGGTTGGCAATGAAAATGAAGGATTACTGACTGCTGCTGCAGGAGGGAAGTGGTGAGAAAGCTGTGGAATCCAAAGCCCTTCTGCCAGGGAGAAATTTGCCATCCTGTGGGTCCTGACCATGGTGGTGAAAAAGAACCCAGACGGGTCTTGAGACCAAGAATGAAAACAAGGAAGAGGAGACAGTGAGCTTTCCCCTCCCCTGGGCACACTGAGTAGGCCTGATGGGCTTTGTTTCCCAGTGGAAATTGCTCTGGGGAGCCTCTTCCCTGAGGGCTGGCCAGGCTTTGCTGCACAGGGGCCAGGCTTGGTGGGAGCCCCCCAGAGCCGACTCCTGGCTCTGCTCTGGGGAGCAGGAGAGCACCGAGAGCACCAAGAGCACCAAGAGCACTGTGCTGCTGCTGAAGCACTCTTCGGCTGCTGTGGAAAATTACAAGGGGCACAGCCCCAAAAAGCCAAGGCGTTTGTTCTGGTTTTCCAAACAGTTCATTAATGTCATTGACAATACCAGCAGGTTCCTCAGATTAGCGTGCTTCTATTTTTGAAGAGTTATTCCTCATGGCAGGCTGCCAAGCAGTGCCAGTGCCCTCAGTATCCTTTCTATCTGGATTGGCAGGACACACTGGTCCATTGCCTTTCGTTAGCCTTTGTGACGACTTAGAGCTGCAGCTCTTTGCAGTGCTCTCCCACATCCTGGGAAAAATGCACCTTCTTTGGAATTTCCAGGTAGACCTGTGCAAGGCAGAAATCCCCTCTGTTGTAGGACAAAAGCCACTTTTCTGCTGCTGGGTTGAGGCAAGGCACAGGCAGCAGCTGGGCTGAGCAGGGTTTGGGGTGTGAGGAACATAAAGGGACACAGAATAAGGAATCCCAGTTTGCCTGCAGATGAGCTTGAGAAACTGCAACCCTAAAGACAGTCCCAGGCTTACCCTCCTTGGATTTCTTTGTGTCTACAAATGAGCAGTGGTAAGGAGATGTCTCCTGAAGGCCATGATGGTGCTGTTCCATCACTTTTGTTAGGCTGTGATACAAAAAAGTGGCAGAAATCAAATGGAGGCTGAAAACTGGACTCTCAGCTTATGTGGCTTGTAGGACAGGGCTTGTCCTGTTGGTCCCTCGAGGGCCCTGGTTCTCCCCAGGGAAGCAGAGGAGGATTGTGACAAACCCTTACAAACCCTTGCTGAACACAAAAAAATTTCCCCCCTGACTTCAGACCAAGAAGCTGTCAAATGCTGGGGATGTAGTGTGGCTTTTTTTTTTTCTCAGGCATTAGAGCAGAAGTGGAGTGAAGAGGTGGCTGTGGGACTTGGCAGCGACGCACTTGGGAGGAAGCAGCGAAGCAGAGGCAGTAATCAAAGTACAATCAAAGCAGCCCTCGTGTGTGCCTGTTTCTCTTGCTGTGGGACCATCCTCTGCAGAGTGGGTGTATCTTTGCAGACAGGCTCCCGTCACAGCAAGGGTTTAAGATGAGTTTCTTCACCTTCACCTCACTTACAAATACAAGAATTGCAGGTTTTTGGCTGTTTAGTTGACACCCTCAGCCACTTTCCTAAGTGCTCTTTGTGCCCATGGGTGACTGAATGGCCCTTTCTCTGCTGGGGTGAGGGAACAAGCCATGCACAGCCCTGGGCAGCACTAACCAACCAGCTGTGGGAGTCACACCCTTTGCAAAGGCTTCCAGAGAAAAGTCCTCCCCTCAAGCTGTGCTGGTGGAGACCCAAGGAGTGCTGAAGGAGAGGAGCCAAGCCTCCCAGGCAGGGCTGTACTCTGTTGTACTGCCCCTGTGCATTTGGGGTTACTCCAAGTTCGCACCAAATCAGTAGGGTTTATTATAGTCATGGTGGATTTACTAAGCTCTGCCTGGAGGCTGAGCTGTTATTTTCCCTTTCAGTTTGGGCTCTCAGGTGCACAAATGCAGCTCTGGCTGCGTGGCTGAGTCTGTCCCTGCTGATGCAGGCGGAATGGGGTGAATGGATCACGGCCTCCCAGGATGGCCAGCCTCTGCTCACCCAGCACTGCTGTGGGTTCACACAGCATCCTCCAAGTGAGCCCTCCCTGGGTGTGCAGTGACACTTAACTGAGTGGTCCCCACATCACCCCTGGAGCTCTGCTGTGTCCTGGCTGCACCCAGCACCCTGGGGCTTCAGCTGAGTCAACAGGGCAGGAAAAAGGCTCGAGGAAAAGAAAATCACTGCAAATCAGGCCTTGGGAACAGCATCTGCTTTATGGCAGAAACCGATTTAATCTCCTTAGCAATCACCTCAATTGTAGAATCAGCAGGATGCTAATTAATTGAGAGGCACTCAGCAATAGCCATTGAGATCCCTCCTGGCTGTAAGTGGAAGCCTTTTGGGTTTGGCATTTGTGCTGGCTGCTCTCCTAGCAAGAGGGTCTGCCTTGGAGCTAAAGCCCTGCGTAGGCTGTCTGACAACAGTCACCCCGTGTGTGCCTGTCCCTCTCTGCTGGCCCTGCCTGGGCCTGGGGTGTCCATGCACCCCTGAGATGATCCCACAGCTGTCAGGAAACACTGCCCTGGCCTCCCACTCTTGACTCTTGGCCCGGGGACCCAGCAGAGAGGGGTGGCTGCAGTCCATGAAACCCCTCACCCTGCCCCTGTGGCCCTTTCAGCCTGGAGCTGGCTCCTCACCTCCACCCTGAAAGCCCACAAGCCAATTAAGCGCAGCATGTTAATTGGCTGTGACAGCTCATTTTGTTATCTTGCACTGAGTTATTGATGGGGTGCGTGTGACTGGATTCGCAGCGAAGGTCAGGGCCAGGATGGGCCAGGGCCCCTGGTTTGGTGCACCCCAGCACGTGGGATGGGGCTCCAGGAGCCCTGCCAGGATCAGCTATGGAGCAGCAGCACAGTCACACAGCCAGTAGCCACGTCAGGGGGCATTTTACCCCAGGGATGTGCAACACCCTGACTGAGGAGCACATGGAGACTCCAAGAGAAGTGGGTATCTGGCACCCACTGGTGCAAACTACTCTTTCCAGGGCTGGGTGATATAAGGATTGGATTTAAAGCCCCTGAGGTAGGAAGATGCACAGGCCAGGGCAGCACCTGCTACCCAGCTGTCCCCAAACCAGTTTGGGGACTTCATCTTAGTTTTGTCTTAGGCTTCTGCAAGGGACAGGGTTAAAAAGGGAGGGAGAGGATGAGTGTGCAGGGAGCTGGAGAGCTGAAAGAGGAAGGTTTGTGGTTGTCCAGTGAGGCAAGAGCTGTGGGGGGAAGGGATGAAGACCTGCCTCTGGTGGAGAGGGTAGTGTTGCAAAGAGTTAATGTGCTGTCCTGGGACAGCGGTGTCGTGCCTTTGGCCAGCCCTCTGCCTCTCTCCCAGCATCTGCTGGGTCCGTGGCCCAAATGCAGCACAAGAGAGTGCATTAGTGAGAAGTGGGATGAAATTGTTAGTATTGATGGATCCCCTCAGAGTTAGAGGTATTGATCAGCTGAGGGCCACAGAGAAGGTCAGGGGCAGAGCTGGTGGGCTGCAGGCAAGGGGAGCTGGGTGTTGGGCTGCTTCTGTGAAGGCTTTCTTGACCAGCAAGGAGGAGGGACTGCGGGTGGCTGCAGCTGGTGGGGACTGGGGAACTCTGGAAACTCTGAGAACAGAAGTTGAATGTTCCCAATCCATCACCCTCCCCCTAAAGCATCACAGCAGCCTGCAGCTAGAGAGGTCAGCCCTTGGAAATGGCATTCTTCCATTCTCCAGGGGAAGCTAAGAGTGGGCAACTTTGCTGCGTTGTGACAGGTGCTGTGCAGCTGAAAATGCTGATTAATGCTGCCTTTGAGAACGTGCCAGTCTCTGGCCTCCGAGGAGAGAGCCCCTGCTGTCTCTGCTCTGTCTCACGCCTATCAACCTGCTAAACACACACATGCCGTCACTCTGAGCACCCGGCTTGGCTCTGCTGACAGGTATTTATTTAAAGCCTGGCTTGGCTCCGAGAAGAGCTGTGGCAGAAGCAGCACAGCGGGCCCGGGCAGCGCTGCCGGCTCCTGTGGCTGGGAGGAGGCAGGGAGGGATGGAGGGCAGAGAATTCTCCCTCCGGAAGAGGTGTCTCCTGGTGGTGGGCGGCTCTTCAGGCCCACACAGTGAACGCCTACATTGAGCTCAGATTTGAGCAGTTTCATCGCAAGGAGCAGGAGCTGAAGGCAGCGCACTGCTGCACACACGCTGCAGGCACACAGCGCTCCAGGGCCAGGTACCTTCCTCTGGAAATCAACTTTACTCTGACGTGCTCAGCCAGTCAGTGCAACTGATGGACCCAGACCTTCAATTCCAGGCAGAGGTGCCTGTGCTTTGGAAAAGGCTGAGGGTGAAGTCCCCAGAGCTGCCTTGTTCCTGGCCCCAGTGCAGCTGAGCCATGGGAATTTTTCTTGGCTGGTTGCTGGTCTTTNGTGGGTGGGGGGTTGTTTTTTTTTTTTTTTTTTTTTTTTTTTTTACTGGCTTTTGGACAAAATCATCCCATTGCCCTGAGGTGGAGGGGCTGTGAGCACTGGGAGGAACAGGTCTTGAAGGAGCAGCTGTCCTGCAGGGCAGCTTGAGCAGCAAAACGGGGAGGACTCAGGGTCTGAATGAACGGAGAAACTTGAATGGGTCCCAACCCTATTAGAGGGACATAGGAGAACATCTCATTAGGGCAGAGCTCACAGCCAGGATGGAAAATTACTGCTAGCCCCGTGTTTGGAGGGCAGGAGGCAGCCGGGGGGGACGGGCAGCTGGCCAGCCCCAGCACATGCTTTGTGGGGCACACAGGGCACAGCACAGCGCTGCCCTGTGCCAGGTCACGGAGCCTCTGCTCCCATCCTGGGCTCGTGGGCTGTACTGCAGGGAGAGGATGCTGAGCTCCCTGCAGGATTTTACCTTCCCAGGCAGTTTCAGTGGAATGCGTGGTGTCAGGCTGTGGAGCAGCAGGGCTGGCTCCTGCCTGTCCCTGTCCCTGTCTCTGTCCCTGTCCCTGCCTGCAGCCCCAGCCCTGAGCTCATGCACAGGCAGTGCCATGGTGCAGCCCCACCTTGTTCTGCAGGAATCCCAGCAGTTCTGGGGGACCAACCCATCCTGGCACCAATCTGGGACCTCTGGGCAGGGTTTGAGGTGTCTCTTTTGAGGCACTTAAGATCTAATTGCCCTGCTGTCATTCTAGCTCTGGTTACTTTGCAGGCAGCAAGGTGTGGGCCTTTCGCTGCCCTGTGGATGTAAGGCTGGGGCAGATAGTGCCTGCCCTAGGGGTGGGATGTCCAGCCAAAGTGGAATGCAGGATGGGGCCCATCACCAACAGCTGGTACTCCAGCCTCACTATGGTCAAGGTTCCAGCGCGTGATCCCACACCCGTGGAGCAGCTTTACCTGGAAGGCACCTCTTCCTCGGCACCAGCACATCCCCACAGCCACCAAAGTCACACTCTCACTGCTTTGTGTGCACTGCTGGGTTCTGGGAAATGGCTCCCGAGCATTTTTGAAAAATAGGTCTTTGGGATATGTCTCATCAACTGCTAATTCTCGTTTCTCCCTCTTTTGAATAGCTTGACTGAAACAGCCCATCCAGGGTCCAGGGCTGAGCAAGGCAGAACCAGCAGCCATTGGCTCCAAACAATGTCTTTATTTATGGCCAAGAGTAAAAACATCACACTCACGCACAAATGAGGCTAAATTTAGCTGTGACTCCTCTGCACATCGTCACTGGATGGCCTGTGGTGCCTCGGGGTGGTACCCAATCCCCGTGAAGCCCTTCGATACAGGCACATCGATCGCGCTGGTCCCCTGCACAGCCAGCATGGGCAGCCAGCACATCTGCCCCAGGCTGCTTCTCCTCCTGCCCCCAAATCAGCCCTGTGTGCAGCACAGGATGCAGCCTGGAGCTGTTGGACGTGTGGCAAACCCTGCCCTGCCTTGGAGCTTGGATTTGGGGCTCTGCTTCCCGTGACGGTCACCTCAGCGTCCCTCTCTGCTGATGGCAGCTGTGAGCTCCGTCCATCACCAACTGCCCTCCATGGGACCTCCCTGTGGCACTGCCAGCACCGGGTGCCACTGTGGGAAGGGTGGCCAAGGGGTGCAGAGCTACCTGCAACAGGGTTAGGGGTCCCAGCTCACCTCTGCCAGGTTGAAATGGCACCATCGCAACAGGAGCTTGGGGGAGAGCAGGGTCATAGGGGAGTATTTTTGTTGGAGTTTTATGGCCTCTGCCTTTTTCATGAAATCTTTTCAGGTTTCTTCCAGAGAAAGGAAGAAAAGGAAAATGAAAGGTCCCAGGGCCTCCAGCCTTGCCACCTCCCTCTTGCCATCAATGGCATCCATGGGTTCATCCGTTCTGGCCCCTCTGCCTCTCTACTTGGAGGTGTGACTGCTGAGGAGAAGATAAATCCCATGCATGAAAAATCATTTATTCCCATAGAAATCCCTGGCAACTGCAGGAGGAGGAGGAGGAGGTTTAAATGTGCGCAATGTCAGGAAGATCAGAACCAATACTATCTCATCCCTGACCAGTTCAGAGAAAAGCCCTTGGCTGCTGGACCCACAGAAGAGAGGGAAAGGCAGCGCTGAAGGCAGGGAAGATCTGACCCCATTAAAATGCTGGGTGAGAGGCTGGCTCTTAGGTGAGGGATTTAAGGGTCCCTGAGCTCCCTGACATCCAGGGCTTTCCCTGTCTTTGAGGTGAGAAGGCGAATGCAGCCTGGATGCAGAGCTCGTGGTGACTCAGCGGGAGAGGTTGAAATCAGCTGAAATCTGGTTGCCATCCAAAAAGCCTGGGACAGGCTGTTAAAATGGATGTACCAGAGCTAGAGAGGAATATCAGTACGAGCAGACAGTTCTCCAGCCCCTTAGCAGCTGTTTGTAGGATGAGCTGCCTGTGGCCACTCCAAGGCGCCCCATGGCCCAGCAGTTAAAGGTGCCCTGAAGCAGAGGGGTCTGTTGGCCACTGTGGCTGGCTGAGGGGCAAAGAGACTGAGCTCTGGGATATCTGATTTAACCCAGGTGCTGAGGAAGTGATGGGATCATCAGCAGTTCCCCCCATGGAGATGTTTTGATAAGGGCCAATTTTGGGTGGTATGTCCTGTGCAGTTGCCTCAGGCAGCACGGGAGTGGAGGCTGTTACCTCCCTAGAGGTGGGAAAAAAATCAGTTAAAGTGATACCAAAGAAGTACAGAGGAAGGAACAGTGGCAGGATGGGCTTGCCCAGCTTGGAGACAAGCAGGATCCAACCCTTGCTCTGGGGCAGGCCAGGGCCCTCTGTCCTCACTGGACCAACTGTCCCAATTCAGGGCGATTCAAGTGATTCACAACCTCCTGCTCTGCCCCAAACAGCTGCCACCCTACACCTCCAGCATCAGTGTGCATGGGGGTCATCATGACCCCAGTGGGTGGTCCTTTGTGACTGTCACCATTCTCATTCCCTGACAGCCCTGACCATTATGGCCCTGCTGTGCTCAGGTCCCTCATTGCACAGGTCCTTCTTATCCTGGAGCCACCTGGCAACCTAGATCAGGGCCATCCTATGCTCAGGGGAACCTGCATTCCCATGCCCCAGAGGACCCTCAGGTCCCTTCTCATCCGTATTTTTGTTCCTGGGTACTCCCAAGCCCTTTGTCCTTCACAGCCCCACTCTCCAGGACTCCCTACATCCCCTGGTCACCAATGGCTGTGTTCCAGGTATCACTGGTGTGCACAGGTCCCGTCTTGTCCCAGATCCTCCCCGAGCACCTTGATTATCACCTTCCCCCGCTCTCAGGGAGACCCAAACCCCTTGTTCACGGTCCATGCCTGGGGCTCCCCAAGGCTCCCACTGTCCCCTGCTTCTGGGACTCCACGACCACAAGGACCTGTTGGACCTATTGGCCATCCCGGTCCCGCTCTGGGACCTACACGGTTCCCTCCAGGGCGATTTGTGCCAGTCCTCGGCAGCCTCCATCCCCCGTGCAACCCCTGGCAGCCCCCATCTCCCGTTCGCTCCCACCTCCCGCAGCACCGTTGTTCTCCCGGTGCCCCCGTTCCCGATCCCGGCCCCGTCCCTCCCCTCCGGCCCCGGAGAGGGGAGGATCCGGCCGGCGGGGCCGTGCCCAGCCCAGCCCCTGCGCCGCCCCGCGCACCTCGCACCGGCACCGGCTCCGGCTCCGGCTCCGGCACCGGCACCGGCACCGGCACCGGCACCGGCACCGGCACCAGCTCCGCTCGCCCCCGCGCCGGGGCCGCCGCCG
>VZTJ01002441.1:3848033-3858184 GCA_013397795.1 Orthonyx spaldingii | reverse complement strand
AGGTGCTCCGGCACAAGATCGAGCTCCTGACAGGTACGGCCCGGCCGCCCGTGCCGGGAGCGGGGCTGTGGAACGAGGAGGGGCCGTGGGGTGATGGGGCCGGGGCTGAGAGCCTTCAGCCGCCGCCGAGGACGGGGAGCTGCCCCCAGCCCCGCGGCCGCCCGCAGGTGCGGGCTGCCGGGGCAGGGTCCTTTTCGGGGTGCGGGAGATGGTGATGCCCTGCTGCAGCGGGGAAAGCCCAGCCCGGCGCTGCTGGGGGAAGGCGACACGGAGTCGGCAGCCTCCTGGCAAGGGGGGCCGCCCAGCAGACAGCCGGGGGTGGGGGTGCCCGGGGAGTTGCTGGAGCATCCCCGCGGTGCCTCCCTGCTCCTCAGCCAGCCTTCGCCGGGAGTCTCCCCGCTGCCCCGACGAATGCGCTGGGCTGGGAAGGAGGCTGCTCTTAGCAACAGCCACTGCGAGACAGCCTGAGCCCCCGAAAAGCCCCCTGCTGCCACCGCCGCCCCCAAACCCTGCGCTGCTCAGCCCGTGCATCGCCGGCCCCGGGTCCCCCGGCCTGGCGGCTCTCGTGGTGTGGCTGCCCCGTCCCGCACCCCTCAGTCGGACCACACTGCCGGGCTGGTTTGTGGGGGCTGCTGGGGTGCAGACCTCTGTCCCTCATGGGGACAGAGCAAGCTGTGGGTGTTCCTCCTGCACCCGCGGGGCGCGATGTGGTCCAGGCTGTGTCACACAGGGGTTTTCCTTCACCCCATCGTGTCTCCACAGCGATCCTGCTCGGGGGGCAATGCTGTGGACACATGGCTGTGGCTCAGACAGAGCTGCAAGTCCCCTTCCTCCCCCTCCCAGCCTCGCTGAAGGCTGCCTTGGCTTCACTGCCTGGCAGGGGCCAGCCCTCACTTCTCCTGATTTGTCTGCCTGTTTGTTGCACACTGCTCAGTCAGCCCGAAGGATCCGTGCCAACATCCTGTGGGCACCACAGCCGTGCCAGGGCAGCACGCAGGTACTCGGTGGGGAGACTCCTGCGAGGCTGAGGCCACATCTGAGGGATCCCTGCCCTGTGACCAAACACGCTGCCAAGTGTGAAATGAAGCTCACAGCCTTGTTGTGATCATGATATAACTATAACAACAACAACAACAACAACAATAATAATAATGCTACAAGCTGGTTCTCCTCCAGTAAGCCAGCAGTGGGCTGCAGATCCCTGGGGAAGGGAAGCCAATGTGGCTGTTCCTGTCCCCATCTATATATGCAGTGCCAGGGCCCTGGTGGAGTAGAGCATGAGTCCCAGGCAGAGCACTTATGCCCTGCTGGGTTTGGGACTGGTTGGGAATTAGGGAAGAGACATGTGCTGGCTGTGCCTAGGAAACGGTGGCACCACCCTGGGAAGGCAGAGTGGGAGCAGAGATGGGTGTGTTTGGGGTGGCACCCTCGGAATGGGTGCTTGTTGGGGAGCATTGGGGTGAGCTGCAAGAAAAAGGGCTCCTTGCTGGATACATTACCCTGGCATAAGATGGGAGCCAAGCTGTTTCGGCCAGGAGACCTGGAGCTGTGGCTTCCTCGCCAACCCTTCACAGCGACAGTGGCCCGATGGGGCTGGGTGAGACTGCCTACAGCCCCACAGCTGTGCTGCCAGCAGCAGGGACGAGGGTTCCTGTGGGGTGACATGGGAAGCAGAGCACCCAGGGAAGGCGGCAGCACGGCTGTGACCCTGCTCACAAGCTGTGGCACCCATGGCACTCCCTGACTTACGGATCCCCCCTCTGTTGCCACACTCAGCACTGCTTTAGCAGACTGTCTGTCCCGTGCTGGGGGTGCTGGTTGGTGCAGGGCTCTGCCACATCCCTCCCGAGCCAGCTTTCCCCCCACCACGCCAGCAAAGTCACGGGGCCTTTCCTCATCACTCGGCCACCCTCCCTCCCATATTAGCTGCAGGCTGTAATTAATAAAGGCATTCACCATACACTAAGTGCTGTTCCCAGCCACCCTGGGGCCGTGGCCACACGGTGGGTTGGTGTGCTCAGCGTGGGACGCTCCTGCTCTCTTCCAGACCCAGCTATCGGTGAGGCTGATTTTTCTCCTGTTTTTCCCCCTGGGGTTGTGGGGTTGCTCGGTTGGTGGCTCTGCAGGCTGCCTTGGCTCGGCTGTGCTGGTGGGCTGCAGGCCAGGGTTGTCCCTGTGCCCAGAGCCATTTCCCCAGCAGCAGCAGCCCAGCCTGGAGCAGCGTGCCCCTCACTTGTGCCTCTCCGTGGGGCTGATGGAACCTCTTGACACTCCTGGCCTGGTGGGAGCCTCTGTGCTGGGGGTGACATGGAGACTCCTGGTGCTGAGTGCCCTGGGAATCTCAAGAGGCTTCGCGGTGGTGTTTCTCCCTCCAAACAGTTCTGGATTGTTGGATGGCTCCCAAGGAGCAAGGCAAAGTGCTGTGTCTGCAGAAAGCAGGCAGGTGGCACAGCCTGCTTGAGTTTTGAATGGAAAACCCGGTCGGAGGAGCAAAACCTGGCTTTGGAGGGGAGTTTATGACCTGCTCCTGTATTCCTGGTGGCCTTGCAATATTCGTGGCATTTCTTGGCCTTTCCACATCATCAGCCCAGGCTGATCTAGGTTTGGAGGTGGACAAAGTGTGACGCAGACTCGGCCGAGGCTGTGGTGCTTGTGCAGCCCAAACCATCCCCGTCATGTCTTGGGAGATTGCATGGGGAGGAGACAGCTGAGGGGATGTGGGATCAGTGCTGGCCCATTTGGAGAAGCAACAATTTGTCTGAAGGCTTGGTCTTGTGGAAAGGGTAAAAACAGGCTGCAAAGGCAATGCCTGGGGTCTGGATCCTGCTTTAGTGCAGATAATTCCCTGGCTCTGGGACTTGCCAATTACCCATCCCACTTAAACACAGGGGATCCTGGATTGTGCCTAGTGTCCCCATGTCTTTCACCTTCTGTGTGCAGCCAGCTGCTGATCTCCCTGCTCTCTTTTGCTCTCTGAGCTGGGCTTGTGCCTGGGAGTGTTTTTGGAGATGCCAGTGTTGGTTGGGGTCAGCAGCACCCAGTCTCACACCGCTGCTGAGCGGCGGCTCTGTGGAGAAGTCTGTCCTTCCGAGTCCTGGGGCTGAGGTGTTGACTGGCCAGCACCTGATTCACAGCCAAAGAGAAGACTTTGGGAGCAAAGGCTTCACATTTGAATTTCTCCCATCATTGCTATACAAACCTCAGGCTGTCTCTCTGCTCTCTTTCTGCTTGGAACATCCCTCTGCCTCCCAGCGTGGCTGAGAAACATCACCCCTTATTCTGGCTGTGCAGGGAGATCTCCCTCTATCCAATCCATGCCTATCTGCAGCCTAAAACTGGCCAAAAATTTGGATTTTCTCTCTTTGACTGATGCTGAAAGCTGGGATGGGAATTTAGAGGTTCTTGCTCTGGACTGGGGGCTTACTGAGGTGACCAGCATGGACAGAATGAGGTTGGTCCCTCAGTTTGCCCAAGATCATGCCCTGGAGATAGGCTTGTCCTTAACTGGGAGAACTGGACCTGGAGAGGAGCTGGGAGCTGAGCTGATCTAGGCACTGTCTGCTCTGTGCCTGCTTCCAGCTCCCAGCAGAGGGGCTCACTGCAGCCCCCGGGCAACCTGAAGCACCAAGTTCCCACAGTGGATGAGTGGAGTGAAGCTGATTTGGGTCCCATCCCTGTGGGAGGGAGACCTGTGAGGCTCTGTAGGGCTGGGGCAAAGAGGACCGAGGCAGGACCTGCCCTGACATCTCCCTTGCCCCGGGGCAGGGCTGCTGCTGCAGGAGATGACCATGGCAGGGCTGCACGAGCTGCGCTTCACCGAGGAGAAGCCGCTGCTGCGGGGACAGGACGCCGAGCTGGTGAGTTTGGTGACCACGCTGGCTCTGGCTCCAGGATGCAGGAGCTTGGGAGGGGTTGTGTGCTGGTATTGGGCATTTGTGTGGTACTCTGTGTGTGTGTGCTGGCCTGGGGTGCACAGTTGTGGTCCTCAGCGTGTGTGTGCTGGTGGTGCTGAGCCTGCATGGCTGAGCACAGGATGGTGGATGTGTGGGCAGATGTTGCACATCACGCTAACACACGGGGGTGACACATGCACGTGTGTGCAGCTGTTGTGGAAGTGTGTGTGTGTGTGTGTGTGTGTGTGTGTGTGTGTGTGTGTGTGTGTGCAAATGTGGGCATCGTGTCCCCTGCAGCCCCGGGGAGCAGCTGCCTGTGGTGTCAGGGGGCTTGGCGAGCTGGGTGGGAGGGCACTGCAGAAGTGAGGGGTGTCTCTGTCCCTAATGGCTCCTTCTCGTCCCAGGAGAACTCGGATGTCTTCCTCTCCACTGTGGACACAGACTGGAAGGTAGGACCAGCCACGGGAGGTGCTGCCCACCCCTGGGTTTCACATGGAACAGCAGCCTGTGCCTAGGGAAGGCTGCAGGGCACTGAGTGGACTCAGGGGTGTTGCTGTCCCCTCCTCCATGGGGACGCAGTGTCTGGTCAGTGTCTGTGCACGGAGTTGCACATCCATCATGGTCCTTGTCAGGAGGGGACAGGAGGATGCTGCCAGGCATCTCTGTGCTGGCACTGGGATGTGGCTGGTGGGCACTTGGCCATGGGCTGGGGACAAAACCTTTAAAACAGGCAATTCCTTCTCAGGAAGGCCGAGCTGCTTTTCCAGCCCCTCTCCCATTGCCATGGCAATGGTTTCCCAGGCGATGCCAGCTCCCTGCTTACATAAGGATGTTTGAAAGCCTCTTTCTCTTTTGGAGGGCTGGGGCATTGCCCCCTATACCACCCACCTCTCTTTGAGAGCAGGGCCCCTCTGCTCCCTTGGCTGGCACCCACCCATCTTGTACCTCCATTTCTGCTCTCCAGAGGAGCCCTGTGATACAGCCCTGGGACTCATGGGAGCTCAGCTCCTGCCTGGCTCCTGTGTTGGCCTGCATCACTCTCACACCTCTGCCCAGGCTCATCCTGCACCAGGCTCCCTCTGTGGAGACCAGGGTGGTGGGAGGGAGGGTGGTGGAGCTGCCAGCTTGCTGCCTGTCCCTCTCCCAAAGTGTTCCCCTCCCAGGGGACACCAGTGATTGACTTCAGGTTGTGTGCTGCCACTTTGCCAGCACTGGAACTGCTGGGAGAGTGGGCTTGGGTGGTGATGGCTGACCCATTGCAGGTATGGCACTGAAACAACAGCACCTGTAAGGACAAAATAAATGTCGAATTCATTCATCCTGGGATAAGAGCAGGGGAGCACAGGTCCCTGTTTGAGCAGTGCCCAGAATTTTGGGGCTGGCCCACTCAGTGTCTGTCACCCATGTGCGTGGCAGGGCACAGCTGGTAAGAGAGAAAGGCCTTTGGCAGGATGCTGGGTGGTGGCTGCTGTGGTTCACAGACTGGGAGGTATCTGATGGCCCTCTTGTTAGCCAAAAAATAATTAAAAAATGGCAGTAGTGGAAGAGAAATGGTGCCCTCCCAGCAGCTCCAAAGCCAGTGAGGTGCTGGGGCTAGGAGCAGCAGGGTGTGTGGGGCTGGGCTGCTCCTTATTCTGCTTGCTCAGGGCTTCTGTTGGCCACTGGAGGGGAAACCAAACCTCCTGGTGCACCAGAGTGAGAGTGAGGAGGGAGAGGGAGGCGAGGGGGGAGGGAGGTGGCAGTGCCAGGCTGCCCAGAGCTCTCAGTAGCACCAGAGGCACCAGCATGGCTCTCGCTCAGCTGTGCTGAGGCAGGGCTTGGTTGGCACCAAGGGGATGTTAAAGAGCAACGACCCTTCCAGGACAATTCTTGCCTTTTTCAGGGATTGGCCTGTGGTGCCACTGAACCGTGTCCCTGGTGGTGCCCAAGTGGAGCAGTTCTGGACAGCAAATGCCACAGGGATGCACCTCCATGCCCTTGGGTCCTAAAAAAAGGAACTAGGCAATGATCAAAGCTGCATTTCCCAAGCCAGACAGACCCTGTGTCCTCTTGGTTCCCCTCCAAGAGCCTCCGAGTGGGGATGGGATGAGTTTCTTGGACTATGCCAGGGCAACCCCCTCCTTTTCCTCACTCTGACATTTGCCAGGTGGTTCAGTGTGAAGGCTGGGGGCTGCCTACCTTTCCCTGGGGAGATCTCACCCCATTTTCTAGGCTCACCTCCTTGGGATAATTCAATCCAGCCCCCAGCTTTACTCTTCACTGTCCCTCTGCTCCTCCCCAGAGCCAGTCATTGATTTGATGCTCAGGCCTGGCTGGGGCAGTGGGGGGGACTGGGGAGCCCCCAGTTCTGCCACCAGCCAAAGTAAAGCCCTTGGGACATAAGCCAGGGTGCAGGGGAGCTGGGGGCAGGTGCCCTGGGACCTGGGTGCCCTGGATCCAGCCGGAGGTCTGGGCCACCCACCAGGCAAACAGGCTGATAGCCAAGGCAGTGGCGATCCCATTTGATGCTATTCAAGCAGAGTCAGCCTTGCTCAGCCCTCCCATCTCCCTGCAGCCCTTTTACATTCACCTTGGCTCTTCCACCCCTTCTGTCCTCTATTTAGCCACTTTCTGTCTTTTTTAGTCCCTCTGCACCTTTTGTTTTTTTCCTGGGAGCTGTGCATTTTGTAGAGCTTTGGCTCTACAGGCAGCAGGGCTGGGGAAAGCAAAAATGGCACCTGGAGTGCCAGGAACCACCTGGGAGCTGGGCTTCCCCATCACACACGGTCCTTCACTCACAGAGATGTATCTTTCCAGGCCTGGGCCTGAGCTCCCTGCAGGACAAAGCAGTGCAGAGTAAAACCTCTCTGGTGGAGGCAGCGTCAGTGCCATCCCTCTGCCTGCCTGTCCTTTCTCCACATCCAGACCTGGCTGTCCAGCCCTGAGTTGTTTGTAGGACATGGCTTTCAGTGAGTCCCTGAAGGGCATTGAAGGGACTGTGGGACTCCTTCTCTATCCATGATCGCTCAGCTTTGTGCCGGTCATGCCAAGCTGGGCAGTGGTGCTGGGCTGGGCAGGGGCAGGCGGGGTGCAGGGGGAGGGCACCCAGAGACTGCTGGGGGGTTTTGGGGCTCTGGTGGCACGAGGCCTCATTGGAATCGGGGAAGAAGCCATCTGCACATGGGAGCACTCACGTGTGTCAGTCCAGGGACACCATCCAACCCCTCAGAGCTGCTGGATTGTCTTTCCTCCTGTTTATTCACCTGCCACTGGTGATGCTCAGGTCAGGGCTAAATCTTGCACAGCCCCTGCATGCCATCACCCCTCAGCAGATGGGATGAGTGTGCTGCTGGCTGAGGGGACACAGGGGTCTAGCTGGTGTTTACATGTGTACATGTGTGTGCCCCTCTGTGTACATGTGTGTGCCCCTCTGTGCACACGTGTACAGGGTTCTGCAGGCGTGCGGCTCGCTGTGCGTCCACAGGCGTTAGGGATGGCCATGGCAGCCATGCCAAGCACATGGCAGGAGGGTGCAGCAGGTGTGCTCTTGGTATGCACATGACCACAGCATACATGTACAGGAACATGTACTGACACCCACACACAGGGCCTGGCCCTGTGGGGGCCCCACGAGCATTTTGTGGGGTGCACGTGCTTCGGTGTGGGTATGGTATTCATGTTTCTGGTTTTTCCCGTGACAGAGGCGGTTTTGCCGGGCCCTGTGTGTCTGTGTTGGTACGTGTTCCTGTGCATGTACATGTGTGGTCACGTGCGTGTGGCACAGCACGCCGGCCGTGTCCTTCTCCTGTTTTCTCGTGTGTGCCGTGTCCATCTGTGGCTCTGTGTGTGCTGCCCGCCCCTGGGCATCGCTGCAGGGCCGCGGCCTGGGCAGGGCTGTGTTGGTGTGGGGCTGGAGCCGGGTGTGTGCAGTGGGCACAGGGAGCACGCCCGGGCTCTGCCCTGGCCGCTCTACGGGATGCGAATCCAGACACCCCGCCTGTCTCTGTCTGCCCAAAGAGCGAAGATGGAGAAGGTACCGCACGGTGCCAGGCGTTTTTTCTTCATAAACAAGGGTATTTGGGGCCAATTGGAGCATGAATAATTCCCGCGGCAGCCAATGGCTGAGTGCTGGCTCCATCGCGGCGCTCGCCTGCAATGGAGGCCAAACCTGCGAGGGGGAAGGGAGAGGGAGGGCTCAGCGCAGGGCTGGGGCTCCGCTATAAATCCAGGCGAGGGGCTGAGCCAGTGCAGAGATTGGGTTTGTTCCGGCCGCTGCGTTCCCGTGCCCCACACCGGCACCTCCAGCTTGGTCCCCGCTGCCTGAGCATCCTCGTCCGCCCGGCTCCTCACCATGCCGGAGTGCTGGGATGGGGTAGGTACCGCCGCTGCCGCGCTCGCTGCCCTCCCTTCCCAGGTGTTTCGCCCCAGCGTCTCCGCCGCTTGCCCAGGCTGGGCCTTTGCACCCAGCAGGGCTCGGCGTGGGTCAGGCAGGCTTTGGGGCAGGGGGGACCCGCTGCTGGGGAGCCCTTCCTCCTCCCAGCCCTGCTGCCGCATCCCTGATGTGCTGCAGGTTTTGGGGACGCATTGTCCTTGAGCGCGTCCTCCCCGAGCCCGGCAGAGATGCTGTGCCGAGGCTGAGGGTGAGCAGCTGTGGCCCGTGCTGGGGCTGATGGGGGGCACACTGCCCCTTGCCCACCCCCTGAGCTGCAGAGGGAGAGGGTCTCTGGCTGTTTTGAAGCAATCCCTCGGCTGCTTTCCGGCCTCTGCGGTGATGGCTACACCCGATGGCAACAGGCTGGTGCAGAGAGGGTGAGTGAGGTGGGAGCACTGCAGCGGTGAGCAGGTAGCCTGCACATGGATGGGCTCTGTCAGACACCTCTGGGTGCTGCGACCCCCACGCCCCTCCTCACTGGGGCTGTGGGTTGTCTGTGCCCCTCTCTCCTTGCTGCCTGCATCTCCTGCATCATCCCAAGCCTCTTCCCCCAGCGAGCATCCCTGCGGCAAAGGGCAGGGCTGTGGTACCCAGGGTGCTGCAGAGGCTGCACCACGGGCAGGATGTGCCTGGCTTGGCAGGGGGTGGGGGGCAGGAGAGAGCAGTGCTAAGGGTGGATCTGCTACACTGGGCATGTGATTTTGGGGTAGGATGGAAAGCTGAGCTGTTTGGGCTGTGATGGGGACCATGGGCATGGTGATGGCAAGGAGGCAGCCCTGTGCCCAGGACCAGACCGCATGGATGCCTCCTGCTCTGTGACCTTGGACCAGGCCCTTCCTCTGTCTCAGTCTCCCAATCTGTTGTTGCAGAGGGATGTTGCTGCTCATGGACTTCTGCCTGATGCAGCTGCAGGGGATGAGGGGACAGCTGTGGATGAGGGCTGGGGTCAGGGTGCCCTTGGGAGCCAAGAGATGTCTCCACAGAGCCCTGGATCTGTTTTTGGGCTCTGTGTTCCCCCAGGGACAGCAGGTCTCAGGGAGGGGAGGCACTGCAGTGAGGAGACCCTGTCCCCAGGTGGTTCCTCCCACCCGAGGCCTGTGTCCTTCAGAGTCCTTGGTGGCGTGTAACCCGCGTGAGCACTCACGTACCTGCTCCCCTCCCACCAGCCCGCCCGTGGGGCTGCCAGTGCCAGCAGCGAGCACCGTGATGCTTGGGCACCCTGCCACATCCCCTGCCCTGCCCTGCTCGGCGCATGGTGCTCCTGCACCCACCAGATCCCAGCCTCGAGGTCACTGCCGCTGGGCTGGCTGGTGGGCACGGGCATCTGGAGGGCACCTCTGGTTCCTTGTCCTTGGGGAGCACCTGGGCTCAGTTTCCCGTACTGGCTGGGAACAACAGCCAGGATGTCAAGGCTGGAGCCCTCCTAGACAGGGAAACTGAGGCACAGGGTAGTTTTTGTCTCTGTATAGGGGCACTGCTGTTTCAGACCAGGGGTGTTAAAGTTACTTTAGCTGTAATTTTGGGATCAGGTTGCAGAATTTCCTGGAGTGCTGTCCAGGGTCTGACCTCTGCCTGTTTGTCCCAGATACAGCAAATCTGCACCCAACTGGGCCATGCTGTGGACCCCTACCCTGTTGCCAAAATTTCCTCAACCTCAAGCCCTTGAAGATCTCCTGTCCTGTCCTGTAGTCCACCTCCCATCTCATTATCCTCCTCTCTCAAGCCCAGTTGGATCCATCCCTTGATACCATCCTGTGATCCCATCCCATAATATACATGTCCAATCCTACATCCTATGATCCTATCCAACGACTTCCCTTCCCTTCCCTTCCCTTCCCTTCCCTTCC
>VZTJ01002441.1:3806333-3847911 GCA_013397795.1 Orthonyx spaldingii | reverse complement strand
CCCTTCCCTTCCCTTCCCTTCCCTTCCCTTCCCGAGGCAGTGAGCATTTGGATGTGATTTGTCCTGTTTTCTACCCCCTCTGGGATGCCCAGAGCCAGTTTTTTTCCTGGGACAGCTGTTCCTCTTTCCCTTGTCTCATCACGCAACCCAGCCATGTGGGGAAGCAGCAGTGAAGGGTGCGATGGTGGGGCAGGAGAGGAATGAAAGGGTGTCTTAGGGCAGGTGGGCATCACCCCATCTCTCCTATTCCCCAGGAACATGACATTGAGACCCCCTACGGGCTGCTGCACGTGGTCATCCGGGGCTCTCCCAAGGGGAACCGCCCGGCCATCCTGACCTACCACGATGTGGGCCTCAACCGTGAGTGCTGCTCCTGGGCTGGGGTGCAGGGCAGGCAGGGGTGAGCCCGAGGCTCCGTGGGATGCCAGGACATCGCCCCTGGCTCAGCTCCTTTGCCTCTGCTCATGGCTGCACTGGGTCCCCCCAGGTGTCTGAAAGCACCAGGGGAGTTTGGATGCTCAGCTGGACACAAAGCCCAGGCCAGGCACAGCCAGGAGTGCTTGGGCACCCCGCTGCTGGCTGCCTGCCTGCTGACACCAGGCAGGGATGGGACATGGGCGATGCTGGGCTGGACCTCACTGCCACTGCCAGCTTGTTGGTATTCAGAGCATGGACCCAGCTGGCAGCAGGGAACAGTGGGGGACAAAAGAGACTGGGAGTAGCAGGGAAGGAGGAAACTCGAGCTGGGGCTCTGAATGTGGGGATGCTGTACTTTCTGTCAGCCTGCAGTCCCAGACCTGCACCCCAGAGCCCTGTCCTGGACTGTGCCCTCCAGCTGAGCCAGGGTGCCCAATTCCCTGTGAGTGGGGAGAAGCATCTCCCGCTCCGCTGGCGGCTGAGGCTGAGTCACTGACAGCTACATGAGCTGTGTCACCATTGCAGCAGCTCTGGCTGTTCAGGCACATGTCGTGCTGGCTGCAACGGGCCTTACAACCTGCCTCACCCCCGTGTTTTGGGAGGGATGTCCCAGCACTGGTGCCATGGGACAGGACCCCTCCAAGCCCAGGCAGTGTCTGTATCCCACTGAAGTGGTGGGGTCTTGTCCACAGCAGCACTGGGGATGTTTCTTCGACTCTTTCCAAGCAGGGAGATTTGCAGCTGTTCCTCAAATCCTGTGTTTGCTTGAGCCCTTCCTGGGGATTTTGGACAGGGCTAATACCCCAGGCTGCTAAGCCTGCTGCCTACCGGGTGGTCCTGCAGTCCTGGGTTTTGCATCCCCCAGCCCCATCCTTCTGAGGCTCACCAATGAGGTCATCCCAAACTCCTCATTCTCCTGGCTGTGTCTGTCCATCCCTGTGCCTTCTGACACCTGTAGGGATGCAGCCCTTGCTAACAGGAGCTGTAGTTCCTGCTGTGAGGACACGGAGCCTGGAGGGAAGGGGATGGGATGACTTTGGTGGCATGTCACCTCCTGGTTGAAGGGCAGTGAGAGGGTGGGCAGCTCCTGTCCATGCACCCCTGGCCCACCAGGCCCCAGTGCTGGGGTGTTTGGTCTCTGATATCCACCTGCCCTTTGACAGACAAGCTGTGTTTCAACACCTTCTTCAACTACGAGGACATGCAGGAGATCACGAAGCACTTTGTGGTGTGCCACGTGGACGCGCCGGGCCAGCAGGCAGGAGCCTCACAGTTCCCTCAGGGGTAGGTGCCACCTTCAGGGGCTCACTGTGCCTGCTGGGATGTCACCTCCCTGCCCCTTGGGTTGTTGCTGCCTGGCAGTTGTGCCCTGCCTGTGGGTCGTTCCAAACTGTACCAAAGCCTGTGGCAGGCGCTTGGCCCAGGGTGGGCAATAGGGTGGTTTGCAGGTGGGTGGCATTTCCCTGCCTATTTCAGGCAGCCCAGCTGCCCTGTCCCAGACACCCTGCTCTGAACAGGGTCCATAACCACCATCCTGTGCCTCCCTGTGCCACAGGTACCAGTATCCATCCATGGACCAGCTGGCTGCCATGTTACCCAGCGTGGTGCAGCATTTTGGGTGAGTCAGCCTCTCTTCCACGGCTGCTGGCTGAGGGTTCTGAGCAGGGAGGTGGGCAGAAGGCAAAGGTTTGGGTCTGGGGGAGTTGTCCCTGTAAGCTGGCATCCTATAAGTCTTCTTGCTGTGGGTGGAGGGGTGTCCCAGGGAATATGTTGGAGCCCACTGTCCCCTCATATGGACCTCTCCATATTTCCAGGTTCAAGTACGTGATTGGGATCGGTGTTGGGGCAGGAGCCTACGTGCTGGCCAAGTTTGCGGTGAGCCTGGGGCTGGGATGGGCTGGCCCTGAGTTGCATGTACCTGCTGTCAGCCCAGGGCATGGGGAAGAGCAGGAGCTGATAGCTCCAGGCAGTCTCTGCTGCTGCAAAGGCTCCTGGAGGGTTGGGGACCCAGGATGGCAGTGCCATGGCCACAGCGGCTGGGCAGTCTCGCCACAGGTCTCCCATCACCTCCAGGACAGGGTCACATCAGCTCCATACAATCCTGTGCTATGGCTCTGGTGGGGGGCTGCCCAGGGCGCATCTCCCCTCCCCTCTGAGCCTCTCCCCTCTTGCTCACTGCAGCTCATCTTCCCTGACCTAGTCGAAGGACTGGTCCTTATGAACATCGACCCCAATGGCAAAGGCTGGATTGACTGGGCAGCAGCCAAGGTGGGCAGGGCCCTGACCCCTCCTCGCAGTCCTGGTGGCTTCCTGGGGCAGGAGGCAGCCACGGCAGTGCTGTAACTCCCTGTGCTCCCTCCACAGCTCTCTGGCCTCACCAGCACGCTGCCAGACATCGTCCTGTCCCACCTGTTCAGTCAGGTAAGGGCTGTGCATCCTCCGGGCCCCTGCCACCAGCCCCTGGCCCAGCATCCAGCTGGGTCACCTGGGCTATGCCCTGCCAGGTGCCACAGTGCCACTGGACCTGTCCCATGTGCAGGGTTGGGGTTAGTCAAACCCTGCCTGGTGTGAGGCTTAACCTTGATGAGTGTGTGATTCATGCCCATGTCCTGCCTGGGTGTGCTGCCTGCAGCACCACCGTGCCCAGCTGCATTGCCCAGCATCCTCCTCCTCGTCCTTGCTGGCTGGCACGGCATGGGCAGGACTGGGGGAGCAGGGTGTCTCCCCAGCACCTGCCCTGATCTCCATTCCCTGCTGGCACAGGAAGAGCTGATGAACAACACGGAGCTGGTGCAGAGTTACCGGCAGCAGATTGGCAGCGTGGTGAACCAGTTCAACCTCCAGCTCTTCCTCAACATGTACAACAGGTGAGTGCTCCAGGCAGCCCTGCTGCTGGGCTGTGCCACTGTCTGTGCTAGTGTGAAGGGCTGCAGTCCTGGTGGGTGGCTCTGAGGTCACCGTAGGAACCCAGACCCCGGTTGGGTACTGCCATCACCCTCCAGTGCATGCAGGCAACAGTGCAAAGTTGTCTGCCACTGCTGGCTGGGGATATGGGAGTGGTGGTACCTGTGCCAGAGCATTGCCATGTCCCAGAGCCCACGGCCATGGGTACACATTCCCATGTCTGGGAAAGGGGGCAGAGATGCTGTCCCATGCATGCCAGGGGTTGGGAGCCCTGCCACTTTTCTGGGTGCTGCATCCTGTGGTACAGGCTCTGCTTGGGCCATGGCAGAGATGGCTGTGGCATCTTCCATGCACAAGATGCCGGGACAGTGGGGCTGGGTGTGTCTTCTTGGGGCTGGAAGTGGCCCAGTTCTTGTGCTGTGGCATTGGTGGTGACATCTGCCCACGGGCTCACACTGGCCTTCTTTCTCTTCCATCAGCCGCAGGGACCTGGACATCAACCGGCCTGGGACTGTGCCCAATGCCAAGACGCTGCGGTAAGAGTCACAGAGGGGTCCCAGGGCAGTGGAATTCACCCAGGCCAAGCCCTGACCAGGCCTCTTTCTCCTCTCCCTTCCAGCTGCCCTGTGATGCTGGTGGTCGGAGACAACGCTCCTGCTGAGGAGGGGGTGGTGAGTGGTGGGGCAGCGCTGGCAGGGTGGCAGGCGGGCGATGCCCACGCAGGGCACACACATGTTCACTGCCTGCTCAGACACATGGCAGCTCCTGGGAGTGGGAGCCTGCTCGTGTGCAGACCCACCTGCTCCTCTGGGTGCATGCAGCTGTGTGTGGTTGCCACAGCTGGAAAGCTTCCCCTTCTTCACATGCCCAGATGTGCTCACTGTGCAGGCTGGGATGTGTCAGCACATGGGCACACCCCCTGCTTGGCCATGTGCACCCACACAACTGCTGGCACATGCATGTGCCTGCACACACCCACGTCATTGTCTACCCTTGCACATCAGCCACAGGTGCAATGCAGGTGGCCACGTTTGTACAGAATGTGTAACTGCATGCACACAGTGCTGTGTCACTTGTGCCCGTGCACATGGGCACACTTGGCACACATGCAGGTACACACGGGTGTGACACAGAATGCTTCACCAGTCCCCCTCACCTGCCTTTCCAGTCCCTGCCCTTGCCCAGACTGATAGGAGGGAAGTCCCCGCTGTCCCGTGGCAGGGGGTGGTGGTCCTGCAGGTTCACAGCTCCCCTAGTGCCCTGTCTCCTGGCTGGGGTGGGATTTGCCAGCTGGAATGCTGAGGGCCAGTGGTGGTACATGTGGGCAACTTCTGCTTGGCTCCCAGCTCCCCAGGGTGCTAATACCACCTCTCCTGCCCACAGGTGGAGTGTAACTCCAAGCTGGATCCCACCAACACCACATTCCTGAAGGTAGGCTGGTGACATGGGGCAGCCGGGAGGTCCCTGCTGCCCAAGAAGTGCCCAACTGCCCCAGGGCTGCAGGGTGTCCCCATCTCCCCATTCCAGGTCCATCATTGCCCTTGGAGCTGGGGGTGAATGGGGAGAGCAGGGTGACCCCAGCAGTGACATCCTGCCAGTGGGTACTGGGAGGTGGTGGGTGGTACAGGCACCCTCCCAAACTAAGCAGGACCTTCTCTCTGCAGATGGCTGACTCCGGTGGGCTGCCCCAGGTCACACAGGTGAGCCCTCACAATTTCCCCAGTTAACTGGGCATACTGGGCCCTGAGACATGCACTGGTGCTGTTTCTGGCTAGCTGGGGATGGGCTGATGAGGCCATAGGGATCTCACAGTGAGGCTGCCAGAAGCAGCTTGGGGCTGAGTGGGGATCTGGGCCTCCGTGCTGCCTCTGCTCAGCTCAGCCTGCTCTCTCCCTACAGCCTGGCAAGCTGACCGAAGCCTTCAAGTACTTCCTGCAAGGCATGGGCTACAGTGAGTGCAGGGGCTGGGCATGGGGCTGTCAGGGTCTGTGTGTGCCCATGTGTGTGTGCCTGTGTGCAAGTGTGCTGAGCTGCTGCAGGAGAGGAGCCTGGCACCCCTGCATGTCTGTTCTCATGGAGAGCTGCACATGTGTGTGTGGCACTGTGTGTGCAGGGGTGGGAGATGTCTGTCCGTGTGTCTGCAGGACTGTGGGGTGTACAGGCTCTGTGTGCACACAGATGTGTGTACAAGAGCTCTGTGTGCACAGATGTGCGTGTCAGGCTCCCTGTGCAGGTGTGCACGTGTGTGTGGGCATGCACGAGCAGGGGCTGTGTGTGTGCAGCAAAGACAAGCAGAGTCCACGTGCACAAGTCTGTGTGCACGTGTGTGTGCACAGTTTATGACCACATGTGTGTGTGTGTGTGTGTGCAGTCTGTGTTTATACCTGTGTGTGTTTGTGCAGTCTGTGTTTATGCCTGTGTGTACACGCATGCCAAAGTCCACATGCACGTGTGTGTATGTGTGTTTGCAGGTCTGTTACATGTGTGTGTGTGTGTGTATGCAGTCTGTGTTTATGCCTGTGTGTGTGTGCAGTCTGTGTTTATGCCTGTGTGTGCATGCATGCCAAAGTCCACATGCACGTGTGTGTGTTTGCAGGTCTGTTACACGTGTGTGGGTGTGTGTGTGCAGTCTGTGTGCACAGGGACAGCTCCGTGTGCAGGCACACGTGGGCTGGGCAGGGGCCCCTGGCCCAGCGGAGCGGCCGACAGGGCTGACACTCTCTCTCTGCCTCCCTGCCCTTCTCCTGCCCCTGCCAGTCACCCACCTGAAGGATCGGAGGCTGAGTGGAGGCACAGGTACCGCTCAGTGCTGCTCGGCCCGTGCCCGCTGCTGCATGGTGCCTGCCTGACCTGTGCCCTCGAGCTGCCTGGGCACCTTTGGGAGCAGCCTGGGCGCAGGGCAGGCCCTTTCTAGCCGATGCCCACTGCCTCGCTCTGCTTTGCCTGAGGCGGCACCCTGAGCAAGGGCTGGGGGCTGAGAAATGGCATTTGGAAAATTCCCCCTCCATGGTGGGCACATTCTCGGCAGTGTGCCAACCACGCTCTCCTCCAGGCAGGCCAGAATCTGTGCCCACTGACCATCCTGGCTGGGGGAGGGTGTCACCTTCCCTGCACACCCTGGGCAGCCAGGGGAGCTCCGACCCCAGCTCACTCCTTTCCTGGGGCGTGATAGTCAGGGGTCCCCACTGCCTGATGCCCAAGGATTGCATGCCCAGGAGTGAGCCTGGTGTGCAGCCTGGCCCAGAGCACCCTTGCCCTGCTGTCTCTTACCAGCCTGGAGCTGCTCATGTTGTCACAGCACCGCTTGCTGCAAGCTTGTGCCCAGTCTCAATCGCACCGGGGAGCAGGGCTGGCAGTGTTGTCCCAGGTCCCTCAGGTTTTCAGAGGGATCTGAGCCCCTGGCCGTCTCTCTGTGCCCGTGCAGTGCCATCTGCCAGCATGACCCGTCTGGCACGCTCGCGCACGGCCTCCCTCACCAGTGCCAGCTCCGTGGATGGCACCCGCCCACGTGCCTGCACCCACTCGGAGAGCACCGAGGCCATGGGGCAGATCAACCACACCATGGAGGTATCGTGCTGAGGTCCACGCCCGCCGCCGACGTCTCCTTCAGAGCCATCTCCCATCCGTCAGCATCCCGCCAGCACCCACCCGCCCCGTGGACATCCTCCACCAGGGCCCTCGCTTCTTCGGGGCCAATTTGTCTTCTTTGCCGTTGGCCTCATCCCCTTGTCTGGTACAGGAGAAGGAGAGGGGCTTTGTGCAGCAGTCACACATGGTTCTGCATTGGTCCTCACCCTCCCCAGCATCGGCTTGGCCCCGGCTTGGGAGGGTGGGTGGCAGGGGGACAGGGCCAGGGTGGGGTAGCAGGGTCGGAGTGGTGAGATGGGGACAGGATGTTGGGATGGGACGGGATGATGGGATGGGACAGCACGTGGAGAGGACACAGGAGGTAGGTTGGTCTCCCAAGTTCAAGTGATGGCTGACCAAGTCAAAAGGAAGATGGGAACAGGGAGCAGTGCTTACTGGGAGGTCACTGGTCTGTTCCTAGAGATGCAGTTTTCATTTCTCCCTGATGGCCCTGTCTAGGGAGAGCTAGCATGGGATCCCCCAGCACACCTAGGACCTGCTACCCCAGAGCTGGCTGAGCCTCATGAGAAATCACATCCCAAACTGTCCCTTTGTCCTGGTCATGTACCCTGAGAGCTGCCCTGGGGCAAGTGAAGAGGGGTCAGCCCTACTCCAGAAGCTATCGGGGCAGGAGGGTGGCACGAGTGTCCCCCTGCCTCTGCCCATGCCCTTGCCTGTGGTGACACTTCCTTTGTCCCTTGTTGCAAGAAGGACAACTACTGCCTGCCACCAAAAATGCACTGGGGAGGGGGGAATTAGCTGGCTTGGCCCCTGCCACACTGTCAGTTCCACTCCCAGCTCTTGGGCTGAGCCCACCATGGTCCAGAGGCCACTGTTTTAGGGGATGTCACACAGCAAATCCCACCTCAAGTTTTGCCACAGCCTGTGGGTGTCACCACCGTGGAGCCATTAGCAATAAGATGAGACACTCCCCCTGCCATGCCGGGGAGCCCTCAGCACCCTCAGCCCCGCAGGGTGCCTCACTGCAAGGTGCTGGCAGTGTGGGGTGAGCCATGGGATGTGGGGAGCACTCCCTTGTCTGGCCTTGCCCACACCGCCAGACCCACCATGGCTCCCCAAATCCACACTCCCCACCTGCAGCAGTTTGCCTGCGCACTGAGCGGGGCGTCTCTCAAGGGCTTGGCTCCCCCCGGGCCATGGGGCCCCATCCGGCCACCAACTCCAGGTGGCTCCTGCCTCTCGCACTCGGCATGGAGACCCCTGCCATTGCATAACCCCAGTGATGGCCACCCAGCCTCTGCTGCCAGAGCAGCAGTGCCCAGCCCCTCCTGTGCCCGCTGTAAGGCACAGGTAAGGACGGCCCTGGCTCTGGTGAGAGGTGCTCAGGTCTCTGGAGGTGACCCATGGGGGACCTGAGCAGGGAACTCACCAGGTGCCACCGTCTGGGCGAGCAGAACCAGCCCGCTGGAAGCAGGTCCCACCCAGCCCCACAAAAGCATTCTGCCCCCCAGACCCCGTCCCTGCTCCCCAGTGAAGGGCACAGAGGTCCTGGGGCTCCCAGCGGGTGTATGAGGGCTTTTGGCCCTGAGACCCGTGCCCCACCTGCCCCCTCCCATAGTAAAAGGCCACCCCAAAACACCAGTGTCCCCATTTGTCCCCCACTTTGTTCTGCTGTGTGCTTCCTTCTTGGTGTGACTCTGAAAGCTACGTAGCTCCTTTTTACGGTAGATACCGCTGCGATCTCTTGTTTTCTCAGCGTGTCCTTCCAGATGATATATATATATAAATACCTATACATAATATATATATAAGGGTTTGCCCAGTCCCTGACCTTTTTGGGTTCACTCCTCCTTGCATTCTTGTCCAAGCAGTGCCGTGTGGTTTCCCTGGAGGTGGTGTGGCCGTGCTCGCCTTCAGTTCCTCACCTTGGTTTTGTTGGTTGGTTGATTTGGTTTTCCCTGGTGGTTTGTTCTTTTGAATTTTTGTTGGTTTTCCTTTTTTTTTCCCAGTCACAGCGGAATTTAACACATTGTCCTGTCTGAGTGCAGCCTGGTTTTGTCACAGCGGCACGGAGGCCGCAGCACTCATGAGACAGCAATATGTAAACCAGATTTAACTAACCTGTTGCTGTAGAGAGGAGTTACTGTGTTGGAAATAAACCAACAAACTAATAAAGATGTTAAGAACCTGCTGTGCTCTTTACAACATGCTGCAGGGAAATGGGTCTGAGCCCACCTCGGGCCTGCCTGCAGAGACCTGGCAGGCACAAAGTCCACCAACCCCGCTAGTGGCCGCCCATGGAAGAGAGCCCAGCGCCCCAGGGTGCATATGGGGGAAAGCTGTGGGGTGCTTTGGCTTCAGGGTAGCTATAGGCAGGCTGCCCTATATGTCAGGAATGAATGGAGACTGGAAAGCTACCAGTTATAGCCCAATGAGGTTGGATCCAAGGGGTGTCCACTGGGGAAGAAAAGATCTGTGGCTGCACAGCTCTGGGGATGAGCAGGGTGTTCGGGAGATCCAGCCTCCCTGTCCACTTCCAGGACCCTTGTTTGTCTCCCCATCAAGGTCTGAGTGTCCCAGGCCATAGCCCTTTCCAAGTGCATGAAGCCTTCCTGGGAAGGGTCCTCTCCCTACATTCCAGTCCTTGTCCCTGCTGGAGTGTGTGGGTGTCTGCCTTGTGCTGGGTCACTCCAGACTGGTCCCAGTCCCTGAAGAGGGTCCCAGAGCCAAAGCATGGAGACAGTGTGGCTGTGTAGTCCACATCATGATTGCCTGGGGTGGACAGAGAAGAGCCTGGACATGTGGGGAGGGAATGCAAGTGGCCAAGTCTGAGCCGGGGCACGGGCAGGCAGCCCAGGAGCCTTTCTTGGCTGGTTTGGTTCTGCTGCTCAGGGTGAGCCTCCTCTGGGGGATGGGGAGGCACTGCACACACCCTTGTCACTGAAATGCAGTAATGCTGCTGTACACATCCAGGGCGTAATGCATTCTTTGTGCTGTACAGATGGCTGGGATAGGATGTCAGACAAATGATTTCCATGTTCCCACTGAATGCAATTCATGGAGTGCTGGATGCTGAATACTGACAGACTGCAGCAGGGAGAAAACTAACAACTACATAGCCCTACAGTACTACTGCTAGATTTAAACTCTTTCTCTGTATTTCAAATATAAGCCTCAATAATGTATTTTCTTGGGACCTGGCACATCTCACCACTCAGTCACCAGTGAAATATTTCAGCAGCTTCTTGGACCAGAAGCGAATATGTCACTGAAATTCCCATTCCCATATACTTACCCAAGAAAGTATAGTCACAGCTTTTTTTTAATACTGCCAGTAATATTCGCATGAGAACAGGCTGTTGATGCACGAGTTTTTATTTCTAGCAGGAGGAGATAATTTAGTACATCTAATCCCTTGGGGGAACCTGCAAAGCAACGGGAGCAACAGGGCAGAAAAAAAAATTCAGGCTGCTTTTTCTGGCCAGATATGGATGCCATTAGTGGGAAGCGAGGGAGCCATGTAGGTCAGTGTCTCAAATAGTGCATGAAAATTCGACTTAAAGGGTCAGAGCCTGCGGTGCATCTGTGAGGCTGCACTGCCACCTGGTGCGGTCTGCAGCGCTCACAGCCTCTGCCCAGCGCCGCTTTTGCCTTGATTTTTGTTTAAAACCCCTGCCAAAGGACAACGATGCTGTTACAAACGCGGACTGTTTGGTTTGGCTGTGTAAACATAGAAATATGTCAGCATGCAGGTACGGGAATCAGAAGCAGCTGAGCGATGGTGACAGCCATTCCCTCTCCATCTGTCACAGCTGCACGGGGGAGAGGGCTCCAGCTGCCAGGACACAGTTGCTACAGGTCACTGCCAACTCACTGCTTCAGCCTTTGAAACTGATGTGTTGAGCCACCAGGTGAGCCAGGCTTGGCCAAAGTGACTGTGTTTGTGCCTCTGAGCAGGTGAAGCAACCTGGAACCTCCCAGGTGGGTGTTAGCATAGCCAGGTACTTCTCTCCAGCCAGGCGTTCCTCAGCAAGGAGCCCTGGCTAATGAGGAAGAGTCTCATCCCCGAGATCAGGTGGTGACAGCCAAGGGCAGAAAGCTTTAAGAACAGTTCACTTCCCATCGCTTTTCAGGGCCTCGCTGTATTCATACCTCTGAAAACAGAGGGTTGGAAGCACTTAATGCCCTGAAAAATCACAGAATTGCTCAGATGGGAAGGGACCTTTGGAGATCATCCAGTCCAACCCCCTACCAAGGCACAGTCACCTGGAGCAGGTGGCACAGGAACGTGTCCATGTGGGTTTTAAGCGTCTACAGAGAGGGAGAATCCATGAGCTTCCTGGGCAGTTGTTCCAGAGCTCTGCCACCCTGTAAAGAAGTTCTTCCTCATGTTGAGGTGAAACTTCTTGTGTTTTAGTTTATGGTCATTTCTCCTTGTCATGCTGCTGGGCACTACAAAAAAGAGCCTGACACCATCCTCTTGGTACCGACCTTGGAGATATTTATATGCATTAATGAGATCCCCGCTCAGTCTTCCCTTCTCCAGGCTAAACATGCCCAGCTCCCGCAGTCCCTTCTCATATGAGATGCTCTAGACTCCTCATCATCTCTGCAGCCTCCGCTGGACCTTTTCCAGACTGAACACCCTAGGAAGGGGACACAGTACTCCAGATGTGCCCCACTAGGGCTGAGCAGAGCGGCTTAACCCGCTGCGATCCCTGTGCCGAGTTCAGCTGGGGCAGTGTCCATCCTCGCGGTGTCCATCCTCGCCGTGTCCATCCTCGCCGTGTCCATCCCGGCGGTGACCGCAGTGACCCCGGCGCAGCGGGCCGTGCCGCGGGAACTACATCTCCCATGGTGCCGCGGGCCCGGGCGGAAGCGGGCGCGCGGGCGGAGCGGGGCCGCGCCGGGCTGAGCCCATGGCCGCGCTCAAGTACGCGGGGCTGGAGGACACGGACAGCGAGGAGGAGCTGCCGCCGGGCTGGGAGGAGCGCACCACCAAGGACGGCTGGGTTTACTACGCCAAGTAAGGGCGGCAGCGCGGCGAGCCCGCCGGGAGCGCTCTGACCGCCCCGGAGCAGCGCCCGCGGAGCCGAGCGCGGGTGCGGGGCAGGAGCCGCCGCTTTCCCTGCCGCCCCTCACGGGCGGGCCGCGGGAGCGGGGTGCGGGTGAGGCGGGGCTGTGTGCGGTGCCCGCCCGGCTCCGGGAGCGCGGGGCCGGCTGTGCGGGACACTGTGTGTGTCAGAAGGCTCTGGCAGCCGCGGCCGCCCCTGCGGAGCCGCTCCGAGCGGAGCCACCGCCGCCTGCCCCGCGTGGGGATGATGCTGCAGCTGCTCCGGGAGCTGTCCCTGAGCTGTGTCAGTGCACCTCAGGGCTCCGTGCGCGATCCTTGTGCATTTCGTTTAAACCTTACACGATATTGCAGATTGGTCAATTTTCTTCCTTGCGGGGACAGAGAAGAATCAGGTCCGCTGGAAGTTAAAAGCTGTGCGCGCTGTTCCTCAGCTCTTCAGTACACCTTGGGCAGGAGATAAAGAATCTCGTTTAGCACCCTCTGCCCGTGCCACTGACCGTGATTCCATCCTCCCAGGTTACCAAGGGGATGTGCTGCAGGATGAACTAACTCAGTAGAATATGTGTTTATATACTTCCTCCTCTCGTGCTCTTTCTGTAGCCATGCTGAAATTGGCATTTCCATCGGTCTGTTGAAAGCTGCAGGATTTATTCCCTTCCACAGAAAGGTGGAAAAGTATGGTTCATTCTCACCTGTGGTGAGTTGGCCTCTTTGTCCCAAGTTCTGTTCTCACAAACACCGGACAGAATGCTTTAGTTTCTCCACACTTTGTTTGTGAACACTGTAATTTCTCTCTAGGTGTTTGTTTTTCTCAGGTCAGTTGCCTGTATATTTCCTTTGACTTCAAAAGCTCTTTCAGGAAGGAATCACTTGGTGAAAGTAACAAACCTATGAAATAACAAGGTATCACTGAGCATAATTGTTACACAATCAGTTCAACAGGTCAGTTCCCGAACTCTTGTGAAACTGAACTGGTTCAGTTAAATAACATAACATGAATATATCTTTACTGTTTGAAAATCTTGCCCAGTGTGTCTAAAAATATATTGGACATGAAGAGGTGTTGCACTGTTGCTGCCTTTAATATGCACTCTGTGTGTGTGATACTTCTGCATATTCTGGGAATTTATTTTAAACCTTGTCACCAATATGAGCTTTTAGCTGCAATAAGATTATTTTGATTTAAGACTTTAAAAAGTGTTTATGATGAGTTAGGTGTGTGCACAGGTGGACAGCATTTGTTTGTCAGGCTGCCATAATTTGGTTAAATATCTCCTGTTTTCAGGTCACACAGGTGCACTTGTTTAGTCTCAGCTCCCCAGCTGTGATTCCTGTAATACCATGTGCTGGCACTGTGGGGTTACTGTAAGAAGGGAAAGTTGCTGATCTTGTGTGTAAATTGCTGTTGGGACTGCAGGTTTTTTGTGGTTATTTGTGTGTTATTTATTGCTGTTGTCACTCTTTATTTCACACTTGGGCAGCTATCAGTTTGGACACTCAGGTAATCCCTGCCTGACTCTTAAAACTTGGTTGTTATTTAAAAGTACTTCATGAAGGATGAGATTCTAATATCCAACCCAATTTCAGCACTTGGGTTATTTTAAGACCTTTTTTATGTGCACATCACTTTGTTTATTAGTCTGTAGTGCAGAAAAACTTATGATGGAGTATTTTAATTCTGTTAGTGATTTAAATGAATAAAGTCTCTGAATTAGAAGAAAAGATGTGACACCATTATTATGCATATTAAATAAATATCCCACTAGTCAAGGCCTGTGAGTAAACTTATCTGTCCAAAACTACAATTGCTCATGTAGAAATCCAACTTATTATGTTATACTCTGCCAATCAATATTATTAGGCAGGAATTTTAGAAAGGTGCTTTAGTAATTTGAAGACTTTCTAATATTATTACTACTAGTTTGTGATAAATTCTTTTATTGCTTCTTTCTTCCTTATTCCTGCCAAGGATCATAATCTTTTTGAGGTGTTATTCTGAGTCTGTTAATGTTACTTTTTAATGAGTTTTTGGTTTTTTTTCCTTCTCATACGCAACAAAACTTGGATTGGAAGTCAGATATTTATTTGAATTTGTATAGACTCCTGTGCACTCTGGTTAGTTACTTGCAGAACTATGGCAATATTTTGGATTACGTCAGAAAGATTATTAGGCAAGTTTTAAAAATCTTGAACTGTTTCTTTTCCTGCAGTCACCTAGAAGAAAAAACACAGTGGGAACATCCTAAGTCTGGGAAGAGGAAACGTGTTGCAGGAGGTTTGTGTTAAACTTTTGTACTGAGCTGATATTCTGTTACAAACATTTAGTTCCTCCACAAACTCCAACTGATCTCATTTTGATCTTCTAGTTGTCAGTGATCACCTAGGCTAACTGAGCTTGCAGAACACAGCTGATTTCTGTGGGGTTGTACCTCTGTGATTGTGTCTGTAGAGTGATCAATTTGTAGTTTTATGGCTTTGCTGAATTGCTCAGTAAAGCCAAAGTACAAATTGCAGGTTACAGGGTTTGTTTTAGTGTGGCTTGTAAAGCACGTAGTCAAAAGCTGGAGTTCTGTGTTCCTGGTGTCCATCAGATATTATTTATAGTTGGATTATGTTCTTCAAAGAATGTATTTTATCAAGGAATGTCCCTGGCGCAGAAGATAGCTTTGTTAGTTTTCATTTTACCTGTTTCCCCCAACCCAACTGAATGTTTGTGCCAGAACAGAAGGCAGAGAGTGTTGCAGGACACTTCCAGAGGAAAATGGCTTCTCAAGGACCTTGGATCAATGCCTTAAATCACATCTTCCCAGAAGCTCCTGTTCCTGGGGGTACTGCACTGTTGGCAAGCCATGTTTCTTTTGGCATTGGGCATCTGATTATAAGTGGAATATTTTCAGTAAATTTTAAGTCAATCAAAGCGAAATGAGTACTTTCCAGCCAGGATTAGAAATACTGTGAATGCCATCTGTTAGGTACTTTTGTAGGATCTTATATAAAAGAATTTGTTGTGTAAATATTTGTTGTTTTTCTTCTTTTATCTATTCTTCCTACTTCATTGAATCATTTAGGTTTGATTTAATGTAGCTCATGCCCACTTGAGGGCTCTGATCTTTCAGCTTATGGTATGTGTTACACAACTTTTCCTATATGTTTTTGCTATTTATATTAACAGAGGTAGATACTGAACTGTGAGTAGTTTAGATGTGTTTGTGCTTGGAAGCATAATTGCATTTTGATGGGTTTTTTGTGCTATGACATGAAATAATATTTATAAAGATTTTTTTTAGATTGTCTTTATACTTAACCTGCCAGTCATTACACTTGTACCAGATCTTCTGTGTGTTGTACTTCTATGAGAGAGCGACTGTGTGTGATTAGGGAAGCAATCCTTCTTTCAAGTTCTGCTATTCAAGGGCAGAAGGTAGCTGCACCACCTACTGAAACAATGCAGAATTGTGTCTCATCAGTCTGAGAAAGCACTTAAACTTCAAACCAGAGAGTATTCTAATGGCTGGAAATCAAGTCCATGTTTTATGTGCTTCCTAGATCTGCCATATGGATGGGAGCAGGAGACTGATGAGAATGGACAAGTCTATTTTGTAGAGTAAGTATGTAAAATTGTGGAATATGTTCAAGGAGGACAGCTGGGTTGCATGCTGAGTAGCCTTTTGTGACAACATCACCTGGAAAGACAAAGAGATGAATAAGTACAGCTTCAGAATCCATATGCAGATATTGCAGTGTCTACTGCTTCAAGAAGTAGTGTGGGGTCCTTTAACAGACTTGCTAAGAGAACACGATCTTCCATAATATAACAAGATTTTTTTTTTTCTTTTTTTCCCCTGACAAAATTCTGCTTTTCATGTCAGGGATTCACATGATGTTCTGTATGTAGTGTGAAGTATGTAAGCACAGTTATTAATGGATGCTGTCACAACTGGAAAAAAGTTTGATTAAAAAAAAAAAAGTAATTGGGATGATTTTAACCAAACTACAACTGAACAAAAAAAATTGATTTTTGGGAATTTAAATAATCCACTGGAATTGTACACAGCAGTGGTTGAAATACATTTACTATCTAAATGCAGAGTACAGAAGGGTTCAAACAGTTTAATTTTTGTATTCTTTTGCAGCCACATAAACAAAAGGACTACCTACCTTGACCCAAGACTGGCCTTTACAGTTGAAGACAATCCAGTAAAACCTACTACTAGACAAAAATATGATGGGAACAGTACTGCAATGGAAATACTCCAGGGCCGTGACTTGAGTGGGAAAGTGGCTATAATCACAGGAGCAAATTCAGGAATAGGTAGGTTAACATTGCACATGAGGTAAAACATGGCAAACTTTATCTTACAGTCTACTTGGTTGTTTAAATATCTGTGTATTTTTGGTTTTCAAACTTGATTTGCACTTTTTTTATTTCAAACCCTTAGTTAGGAAGCTGTTGTTTAAAAATGTGTGGAGAATTTGGAGCTTACAGGAGAGCTACAGGAAAGCCATCGAGTGCTGAAACAATTTTTGTCTAGAAAAATATTGATGGAGGCATTTTACGTTATGCAAATATATAAAGGATGGCTGTGAAAGAGGAGGGAAGTTTCTTTTTATGATCTTGGTGACAAGGACAAGGAGTGAGGTTTGTATGGCTGCAGGGCAGTTCAGGTAAAGTATTTAGAAAAACTTCCTAATGCCAGCAAGTAAACTCAGGTAAAGATTTTCCTAGGAGGCTGCGGAATTTTTATCTCTGAAGGTACTTTCAAGTGAATTTGATGATGAACTTGTGTCAGGATGTTGTACTCGATGCTCCTTTAGTTCAAAGAAATGCAATTTATGACCTCTAATAATCCCTGTTAGTTGTATTGTCTCACAGGTTCATAAATCCTTTCAGACACCCAACTTGTTTAGATATCTGTTAAATATTAACTTCTTCTGTAGTGGGTGAGTGAGGGATCCAGATTACTGTTGATGTTTTGTTGCCTTCTGTTGTTTGCATTTTTCTTTGTGATGGGATTATATCAACATTGAAGGAGCCCTCGTACAAATTATTTGGTGGTTTTTATTTTAGTTCAGAATTTTGACTTAAATGCATTTTTGAGGACATTGGAAAACCTTGGAGATGTTCCAGAAAATGGGTTAATAGCAGGATGTAGCACTCTGAGTTTTCTTGGTGTTTATTTCTTAATTATTTAAGGGAGTGTTATCCCACAGGAGTCAGATGAAGAATTTAGGGCTTTAATGTACCTTGAAATTTAGGCCTTAACAGCTCCTGTCCTGCTGTCACTGCCTGATGTGCTACTGCAGTTGGGGCAGCAAGTGCTGTACTTACCTGTCTCAATGGATTTGGGCTTTCTAGTGAGGTTTATGTTCCAAATTCTTGCAATCAGCCTGTCTCTGTACTGCATCCAGCAGTACAATTTCCTTTGTATGCAGCTTTGCAACCTCTGAACACTTAAAGAGTTACCTGGACTCAAAGGGATTTGCCTTCAGCAGGAGCAGAGCTGCCATTCAACCTTCCTGAATGAGTGGGAGGTGTTTCAAATATGGCCAAAGATGAATCCAATATATATGATGGTTTTGTCAAGATTTTTTTTTCTGTGTTTCTCCCTTAGTTTATAATCTGGATTGGTCACAAGTAATCAGTCATATCCTTGCTCAAAATCTTTTTCTACTTGTGCCATACATGCCCAAGTAAACACACATGCACACATATAGATGTATATTTGTATTTATGCATATATACGGTCTTGATTTCTATTAGTGATGAGGGCAGGATATCACCGCTGCTCAGGAGTGTATCAAGAAGAGTGAGAGCATTAGTGTAACAAGCCTTGGGCTTGTGCTGCCGTGTGAAGTTAGGACATGAAGAGTCCATAAGTATGAGGGTAGCAAATTTGTGATTAATGTGGTGTATGGCCCATATAAGTCAAAACTCTGGCATATCATGTTGCATTTAGTGCTGCTTTAGTCCTGTGTAGTGTCTGATGTTTCTTACCAGTTGCCGTGGAGCATGGATTAATGAACTGGTTCAAGGGGACTCTTGCCACTTTTGGAGCTTATTTTGCAGTTATTTTAGGATTTCAGTGCTGTGCTTCGCTTGGTGTTGTAGATATTCCTTTTAAGTTTTCTGTGTATATTGGAACTAATAGTTTCGTCCCTGAGTATTTTGAGGAGTAAACAATTCCTGTGATTTTTTTTTAGAGGTAAGTATAAATAATTCCAGGGAAATACTGCTGTCCATTAAGTAGAAAGAGATATAGAAAGATAATGTATTACTTGTAGAGCATTTGTACTCAATAATGCTAGGGAAAAAAACCAACCCACTGAACCCTTTGATTGTTGTCCAAATGAGTTTCAGTGGTATATTTGAAAATAACTGACTGTGATGTCTGTCCATTTGTTGAGAAATGTTTCATTTCATGATTCGTAGAACAAAGATCAAGCTGTAACTTGGTAGACTGCAGTCAGAAAAATGCATTTTCAATTCCTGCATTGCTGGATACTTAAGATGAAGTTTGGAAAATGCTGACAATCCCTTGAAAGATGGATGAACATATAAGTGTTGCTTTTATTCATCCATACACGCTGCTTTAAGATAGCAATGTTAAAAACAGATCAGCAGAGATGGAATGATATCTTAATTCACTTTATTTGTGAATCTAATACAGGGGATTCTATGTAGGTTGTCAGGAACACTTTTTTTCCCTTAGAGTTGAAAAATCTCTTCAACTTCTCAAAAATAGAGATGCTTGCTTAGTTACTGAGGGTAACTAAGGGTAGCTTTGGATGACTTCAGCAGTTTAGGGTTTTGTGGTGTCACACATCACCTCGTTGCCATTAACTTCTCTTAACACATCTGTAAATAGGGAGACTGTCTGCCCTGTGCTGGTTCTTTTCATTCCTGGTTAGGAAAGTGGTCTGTAAGAATTTCCTAAATTATATACCCACTTTCTTAACTTTATCCTTAAAATTGCTGTGGAAAGTGTGAGGGGAAAAATACTAAAAAATGACATTTATAAACAATTATTTTAAACTAACAACTTGAAAAAGGTTAACAAATTATTCTGTTCCTAAAATACAAAGAGATCATAGCAGATTAAGAGTTATTAATGAAATATTTTCTTTTTTATTTTGGGAGTTTTTCTTTTGACAGTGCAGTCCAACTATTCTTTGGGGTTTCTTTTCTCATTTTTTTTAAGCTCAATCAAAATTTTAGTCTGAATATCACGTTAGAAATTTGAGGTAGCTTTTGGTCCCAGTAAAGCTGGTGTAGTAAAAAGAAGTAGGACAGACTTACTGAACAGTTTAGTCTTGTGGTGTCAGTCCTGGTTTTTAAAGCACATTGTTCTCTGTACATGTAAAACATGAGTAGTGTCAGTTGGTTCTGTTAGAGTCAGTAAGAGTTATTCCACTGTGAGGAATTGAAGATAGTGTGCAGTTTGGAGTGTTGTTTTGAATGTTTCAACGTGAGCTTACAGAGAAAGACCAGGTTGCTGCTGGTATGAGCCACGTATTGTTCACAGTGTTGCCAGTAGAGGTCTGTGTTGCTCTTTGAAAATACTGAACAAAAGCAACCTGGCACTTGTTCCTGTTTTTAGGAAATGTTCCTGTAATTCTGCTGTTTGTGTTCTTAATTATTAGGGCTAGAATTGTAAATTTATAAAAGCATGTCAGCAGTTCCTCTAGGTTTAATTTTATACAGAGATGTGGTATTTTCAACTGTGTGTGTAAGTGATATCAAATAATACATTTAAAAAAATTACTCTAACTTGGTCTTAGTATCAGAGAGACAGTTGTGCAGCTAATATGATTTTCTGACTTATATAAAAACTGCTGTTTTTAAGGATTATATTTGACCTGTATGACCTTGGGATCACAAAGTGTTCTGGTTTGTGTGTCAGGTGCAGTTGCATCTGCCCACGGTGACTGTGGAGTGTGTCTGAGTAGTGAAGTGCCAGTGGTGTTGCAGTGTATTATGGAGGGGCAAAACGGGTCTCTTCTGTCCAGTCAGGCAGATTGCACAAAGTGGGGTTTTTCTTAATGCTTTCCCAAGATTTTATCACCAAACTGTATTGATAGTCACAACCAAGCAGTTGCTCAAACTGGGATTCAATTTTTCTGTGAGATGAAGGTCGAAAGAAGCCTGTTCATTGCTTTTGTAAGGGATGCCCACAACAAGCACATCAGGTTCTTTTCAGATGCTGAAGCAAATCCAGAAGCTCCAGCCACAGTGTGGCTTGTTGTATTGCTTTCCTTGATTATGTTTTAATGTTTTAGATAATTTCAATTAAGAAACAAGAAACTAAACAACAATTATTTTGAGGAAACAATCTTTTTTTCTGGCACTTTTACTTCTGTGCAATGGACAAGACTGAGCCAGGAGAGAAGCTGTGGATTAGGCACTAAATCAGTGCTTAAAAGATGAGTCACTACTCTAGTGAACTTTTGGTCTTTATATACTTTTGGTGTGAGAAGTTACCATGTTTCTTTTGTTTCTTGTACAGAACTTCAGTATTAGCAACTTGTATTACACTGGTGCAAAAGGTTGGGAAATGTGCTTATAATTGATCTCAATTAAACATCTGTTTTGTGACATAAAATGCAGTTTTGAAAGATTGGCCATTTAATTTTTATAAATGATAAACAGAAGTTTTTCTATTTTATTCTTTTCTCTCATAACTTTTTTCCTAATGATACTCTGAGCATCCTGGTGTAGTGGAAGGTGTCCCTGTCCATGGCAGGGGTTTGGAACTGGGTGATCTTTAAGGTCCCTTCCAACCCAAACCATTCTGTGACTATGGTTTTAGTATGAAAAGCTAGCTTGAAATAGTGAAAAAAGGGTTATTACAAAACTTGTGCAAGTTAGATTGCAGCATATCACTGATATTTTGAAACTCGAAAAGTCTGATTATAATAAAAAATAATTAGTATATATTAGCAAAAGATGACACATTCTATTAAAATATGTTGTTACAAACCAAGGAAATGAAAGCAACCTACTTTTTTCCTCTTAACTACTAAAATAGATTTAGCAGCTATAGTCTTTCAGTCTTTAAAAAGCTGACTTTACGTCACTTTCACAGCTGATTTGCATCCTCTTAAAGGTAGTCAGTACTTGAGGATCAGGTGTATGAAATCAGGGGAAAAGACTTAAAGCTTAAACTTTGCTTTGAGCTCAACTCTCAGAATAGGGCCCGTGCAGATTTTGAAATGCTTTGTATATTTAGTGAGCTGCATTCCCAGTATTAAATGTTGGAGTTAATTGCAGTGAGGGTTTGTATATAGACACAAACATACCTGAACATTGTGAAACTGTGGAAGGTAACATTTTGACAATGAGTGTCTTGATAATTTCCTTAGTATTAATCATCATAGTAACAGGTAGATGATTAGGTTTGGTTCACACATGGTGGTGCTTTTGTGATAAATACAAATTATGTAGCTCTGCAATTTATCTTGTGCCTTTCTCTGTATCACCTGCACCTCCTTCTGAAATCTCTCTCATATGGGACATTATTTGAACACTTTACATCTGTGAACAGTGTAGAATGGCTACTGATCTTAAGTCCTTCTGTTGCCAGAATATTAGAAACTTTTCTGACTCCCTTACTGGAAAAAGATAGTAAAGTTTTAGCAGTCAGGGATGTGGGATTAACTGGGTTAATTCTGGGACCAACAGTGTCCAGATAATGTCATGCTGGAAATAAACTGTTGGAAAGCTGGGAATCTTTGTTTTCAGTAAGCACACAGTGCTTACATTAATTCAGAAAGAGCCCATGACCTTTTTTTTTTTATCATCACTTTATTAGAAGAGAAGCTGCTTTCAGTAGCTTTTTACGTTTTTTCTATTTATCAAAATAGTATAAAAAATAAGTGAACCTGTCCATAACCAATGCAATGCAGGTGGCCAGGTTGCTGTGCTGTGACTGTGCTTTTGTACTTCATAGTGGCAAAAGGTAATGAAAGTTTTTTTAGTGGGAGAATTCCTGAATTCCTGATTTCTGAGCTATCACTTCTATGTGTAGCAGTGTTTGAGCACTTCCTATGTTAGTATTGTTCTGAATCTTCCTTGTAGTTAAAAAGCAGAATCTACCTTCAGAGCATTTATAGAACCAAGTGTGGTTAACCTTTTTTGTATTTCTTGGGGCAATTAAGTGATCACTAATTGAGTAATGGCTATTTAAGCTACTACTTGTAAGAGAAGAAAAAAGTTAAACTTTTAAAACTTACCTAGATTTCATGTGAAGACTCTTTAAGGTCTCTAATTAATGCTGGCTACTTTTCACCACTATGCCCTAAATCTGTTGGCAATGGAGAGATCAGAAAAGTATGATTAAAAAGAATATTTTTATTTTTTAAGGAATCAAAAATTGACTGCTCTGTACCTGCAGAGAAAATTTTGTGGATATGGGGAGCTATTGTAGTTCAGAATTTACTGAGGTTATTTGTGGGTGACAGCATTTTTACTGAGGCTTCATCAGCCTTCAGAAAGAAGGTAACGTTTGCTGAATCCTAATTAGACCGGTGAATGGTCTCATTTAAGTCAAACCCTGATCATATGGGAGGAATAAAACAGACTCTTCACATACCATTGAGAACTTGATTTTATTAGTATTAGTCTGACTGTCTTAAATGTGTTCATTGTCTTTTGCTGTACTGCCTGGAGTTTGGTGGTCTAAGCCCACAGATGTTTGTCTGTCAGTAAGGAATTATTCAGCTCTATTTTTGAGCTAGATTGCAAGTTTTCCTTGAAAAATGTGCACATTTTTCTTTGAAAGCACTGTTTATTTTCTAATTTGTCTCCTGTTTTGACATGAATTAGTATTTAAAGGTTGTGCAACTGGCAGGGCTTCTACAAAGGAACTGCTCAAGAGTAGCCATTGTTTCAGATTCACTTTATGATTTCTTGTATGGTCTTGGAATTTCTCTTATGCTGGAACACCTGAACTTTGTCAGCCTTGAAAAAATCAGCTTGTTTTTATTGGATAGTTTGTTTTGGGAAAAGAAAATCCCTGAGAGAAAATACATATGTCTGGTTTTGGTCTGTATTGTTATTTTTCTCAATTTTATTCATATGATGATTTTAAGACTTCTTAATGTAAACTTCTTTTTTTATATGACTTACTATGATGAAAAAAGAGCAAGGTGTTTGTTTTCTAGTAATTATTGTTTGCATCCTGTTTCTTACAAGAGCAGAAAAAGGAATGTGAGCTGGGGGAGCAAACTTGTGACAATGCCTCTTGAATGGTCTTTGCTCCAGTTTAGTGAAAAGAATTTGTCTGAATCAAGATTAATGTTCATAAATTCATGAAATCCTGTGGATTAATAGAACTGGAGTGGTGCTTATTTGTGGAGGTTTGGGTTCAAAGCTTATTGTGAGGCAGACAGAAAGATCAGCAAAATGTAACCTTGGATTATTTTTCTTGGCCGAGTCCTAGCTGTCCCTGAGACTGTTTTCATGGAATACTTTTGTATTTATTGGGCTTTTAAAAGCATGGAAAAGTTGTTCCTTGATGTATATTTTGATTTTTTGTGAATCTTAGGCTCCATGTATCATGAATTATCTTATACCACATGAGTAGCACTACCATGAAAATGTTGGTGCCTGTGTAGAAGTTTTGTTGTTTGCTTCTTACTTAAACTTACACTTGGCTGTTTTTTTTTCCAGGTGTTTCCTTTGTGGAAGTCCAAACCTTTGTAGCAGGCATGAATTTTGTTGTACCAGTGTTTTGAGGAAATAAGAGTATGGTGCTTTTCCAGGAGAGCCTGGATCTTGCAGGAAGTATATTTTTGACCAGAGTAGAGTATTGGGGTAATTGATGTAGAAAAGCACAATTTATGGAAGGTAATGTTATTCCGGGGTGGAACTTTTAACTCCTTCTGTTGTGGGATGTTTGTAGCTATCAGTCAGGGATTAGTACTGATGTAGTTTGAACAATTAAAAATCCACTAAAAGCTATTTTTTTCAAAATTTGATTAATAGAAGGGGGTTCTCTTTAACTTACAGAGCTGTATTCTTAAAATGTATGGCAGATAATAGTGAGTTTCCATGAGTGCCATCACTCTGGTTTAATATCATGGAATTATTAATATTGCTCTGCTGTACATAAGGCTCCAACTCCTTACTTGTTACATACTGTAAATATTAAGAGGTCCTCTTGGGCTTCCTGTAAGTTATTTTTCTTATTGAGTAAGCTGAAAATGGTGTCAGATGCTCATACTGCTTTTTCATGTCCGTTTTGATGAATCTATTTATTACTTGTGTAATGAGCAGTACACATGGTTGGTTAGCCAAGTTATTGAACTTCATCAACCTTGGCTGAAATTCACAATGCATGTGAAACTTGTTGTAACATGTAAGAAATTACATCTGGGCTAAAAGGTTCAATAATGATTACTGCTTGTAAAGGAATATTTTCACAAAGGATGGGATTGAGCTCTGTGCCTGTGTTGTGCTTTCTGGTATTCCTTTTATAGAAGAAAAACATATTTGTAGAACAGGGAGCCTTCCTAGGTGGTACTTACTTTCTTGTCTGCTCTCTGAGAGCTAGAAAGACTTTTCAATTTGATTGCTTTTCTGTGGTTTGAAATATTTAATTTCAGAAAGTTAGTTTTTTTTTTTTTTTTAAATTTTATGCATACATCATAGTCCAGGGGTGAAAAGAACTTCTGCATGATTGTGTTTGTCTTGCTGCAACATCGAGATTACTCTGCAGCATTTTGTGTCCTCATGTTTCGAAAACTCATTGTGCTCCAAGAGTTGTTTGAATACATACATGTACATTGGTATTATTTTGGAATGCTTCTTAGATGGTGGAGAGCGAAGAGGTTGCTAAATGCATTCTGTTTTCCAATGGCAGTGTTCTGAGACATCTAGGGACTTTTCTAGATACTGACAATTCTAGTTACAGCCTGTAGATGTACATTAATGTGATGTTTTTGGCTTATTAGCAGAAAAATTTTAGTGACTACATCTATGCTAAGTGGACCCACAAGAAGGAATGATTTCGGTATCTTGTGTCCCTTTTAAGCTTCTCATACTTGGTTGTGTCAAGGTGTTACAAGGTTTTGAAACTCAAGTCTGAAACAGTAAATCCCTACTAAGAAGGAAGTGAAAGGAGATAGGTAAGAACCTGGGAAGGTAAAGATCAAAATCCTGACCTGACTGAAAGGAGTTTTGTCTTCAGAATTTTGTCTGAATGAGAGAATAGGCATAGCAAAGTGAGGAAGCAACTGATCTTATATTCATCCTGAAGTCTACAATATACAGAGTTTTTTAAAAGACAGCGTGTGATTTAGGATAATAAATATGTCAAATGTCACATTCTTTCAGGAGTTCTCAAGGGAAGACCATAAAAAACAAAAGTACTTTTGCTTTCCATTTTTTTTATTAGTTAATAGCATTTGCAGTTTTTAGGTCACACATTAAACTCTTATACTTTTCTCTTATTTTTGTTTTTCTGTGAGTGGATTTCTTCTCATTTTTCCATTTATTTTATTGACTTGCGATTTTAGTCTATGAGATCTCTGTAGCCTTATGTTCAGCTACATAACCTCAGTGTTTTTGTTCCTGTAACATCCAGCTGGTTTTGATTTCTTATTGTACTTCTACATCGTGGATTTCAATGCTTCATCTATTGCTTCAGAAAACTCCCTACAGTCTGTCTTCAAATCTGAATAGTTTCATTGTAATATATTTTGTTTCCTCCCCTTCAAGTAATTATAATTACCTTAGTCACTAAGTTCCTATGCTTAGTTAGTTTCTTCTTTCTACTAAAAATACTGATGAAGTTAAGTTTTCTAATTGTTGTTGTACTTTCTTGATAGAAATAATATATGTGTGAGAAAGGAGTTGTCACAGTTCAGTTCTGGATGTATTTATTTAAATCTTGTTCATCCACTGTGACTCGAGGTTCTGAGTCACAATGAGTCAATGAGTGTTGCTTAGAAATTTGTCGTATTTTTCCCAGGTTATGTCATGTTTACAGAAGGTACATTTGGTGCCTCCTCATTATTTATTCTTTATCCAAGCAGCTTTAACACAATACATTTGCTAATTGGTTTTCCTTTATTTTTGTTGCAAAATTCAAAATTGTAAAACTTATGGGGCATTTTTCTCTAGTGGTGATTAGTCAAAATGCTGCCTTTTGGCAAAAAACACATTTTCATTGAAAAGTTTGCGAGGAGGATTGCTAATTCTCCTGTATCACAACTCAGTTGAAGAAAACATCATGTTGTGTATTCAGAGATTCAGGAATTGTGAGAGATTTTGGTTCCTCTTCTGCCATTGGCAAGCATGAGCAGCCTGTCTTGCTTCTGTGCATTTGTATATTGTAGACATTGATTGTGGTACTTAAGATTTTGAGAAATGTGTTATTAGCCCTGTTTTACTTATGGAGCAATGTATGGGTGCAGTAAATTACCTAAATTTACAGATTGTCCATGTCAGTATTCCAGTTGAAAGTGGGAGTTGGTTTGTTCTGTCACAAGATAAAATATATATTTCTCTGAATGCCATTTGAATTCTTCAGCAGAGGGAGTAATTAAGATATATTAAGAGTCAAAAACATGTCAACTAAAAAAAAAAGCTTTTTTAAGAAAGCTTTATTTGTTTGGGTCTGTGTCCAGCTGTGAGCATGTGCTGAGGGGTATAAAATTACTCTTGCTGAAGGATTTTTAATTCTGAAGGTAATATTGGATTATTTTGTGCCTTGCTAAGCAAAGAGGAGTGTGTAAAAACATGCATGACCTATTTGGCAGCACACTTTTGGCATCCTGAGTGAATGAGGAGTGTGCTCTGTGAGAAGGTGTCTCACTGTGTCTGAGTCTGCTCTGTGGTCCAGGGAATAGAGCCTGAGACTTCCCGGTTCTGTTCTTTGCACCTGGCACTTTAACCACTCATCCCGGGCAAAACAAAAAGTTGTGTATGTAGAATGTAAGGCAGAGACAACCTTCATAATGGAATAGCTGAAAAAACTTGGTATGGAGTATGAGCTGTAATTTCTCCTTTGCTTTAGAGGATGGTGGTCATTGAGCTCTTGGGTGGGCTGCTGGTGTTCCAGCTGTTAGCAGATAAATTTTAAATGTCTTCTGAAAAGATAGAAATTAATTTTGGTGTGGGAAGATGCATGGCGTGTTTCCATGCACTTCTTGAAGGTGTGGCAAAGAGGTCTGATTTTTTTTTTGCCCATGGCCTTACATTGTAATTAATGACTTTTAATTCTTGCTTGTTTTCCATTCTCCTTGCTTTTGTGTACAGACACTTTTTGTTAATACTGTTCTTATTCTCCATCTTTTGTTTCAGAACTCCATCTCCTGCCTTACTTTGTATGTCGGACCCACATGATGGATCATTTGAGTTACATAACAGCCTCCCATCTCCCTCTTCCCTTCGTAGTTTAAAGCACACCCAAAGGTTTGCCAGTTTTGAACTAGAGAGACCAATGAACTGCATCTTCCCCGTGTTCAGGTCTTTTCACACGATCCTTAAATGACTCTTTTATTAAACTCTTCCTTTGCTGCCAAACTAAACAAATTGTCTTATCTCATATGGCCCAAAGACAGAGGTGGGTGCTGACTGCCAGAAGTCAGGTAGTGTTGTTTTAATTTTCAGTCTGTTCCTTTCCCCCTGATACAAACTGTGAGCTCCTTAGAACAGGACCTGGCTCTCTATGTTTGATTCCCTAAGACATCTCTTTTTTTGTAAGCTAAACTGTGAGCTTTCTAGGACAGAACCTTGTTTTATTATTTATCTGTAAAATGTCTAGTGTTCATTTAAAAATCTTTCACTGTTTGTGTAACTGATATAAATAAATATCAAGTTTGTTTTGAGAAAAAAATGGGTCCAATTTTTGTTGTAGCACTTTCTCTGTATCTTTGCATAACACTGAGCATTTCTCCTGAAATGACTTTGAGATTAAAGCTGGGAGGATCTAGCACTTTAGCTGACAGCACAGTATGTCTTCTAATTATTCTGCCTTGGATGAAGTATTCCTCTTTATTGAATTTACTTCTTTTATTAACATTGCACTGTTGTACTTGCCAAAAGGAGATTCAAAACATGCAACTAATTTTTTTTATTGTGTTTAATTAGGGCTCAGCTCAGCAGTACAGAAACCTATGATGGTGTTGGCTAACAGAGGAACAGAAGTATACTTGAAAAGAAGCTAGACAATTTCTGGCTTTTTTCTTCATTTTTGCTTTGGTTGGAAAAACTGTTGTCTTGCCTAAAGCTACTGCTGATGCAAAGAGCAGCTTTAGAAAAGAAGTGTTTGCCAACCCTATTTCTCTGAACTTGGAACTTTTTTTAAACAAAATATCTGATTTAAAAAAAAAGCCCAGGAGACACAGTCAAAGATAAATTTTAAGTTCTCTGGGATTTTTTTCTGGTCACTTGAGTAAGGTTGTCTAAGAAGATGTGTTAAAAATCACAGCAATAAGGGAGGAAAAAAGCCTCAAAATTTTGGAAAGGAGTTGGGGAAAAAAAAAAGGCAAAAACCCCACCCCTCAAAACAGCTTTTAAAATCTAGTTGATGGTGAATGTCTGATCAGACTTGTGTTCCATTAGGAGTACTCTGAAGGCTGGCACTTTTCCAGAACACAAACCCTTCAAGGAATTGTGGATTAGATAGAAACTGAAGTCTCTTCATTGTTGGCCTTTGCTGCTGCTGGTGTTGGGTAAATCCTTATGGTTTGTGTGTGGCACCGGTATAAGTTTTGTTGCCACCACCTCTCTTTGGCTCATCTCATTTTAGCTGTTAAATAACGATGGAGCTACAGCAGCATGCACAAAAATGTTATTTATTTCCTTAATAATGTATTCAAGTAATGGTATTTATAATTAGACTGGCTTTATTTAAACAAATAAACAAAAGACCTGGTCACTTATCCCATAGCTACTAAACCTTCAGGAATAATTACTGCTGAGACATGAAGTGCCCTAAATGTCACCTCAAATTTGACTGCTCAGACCTGATCTAGATTTCATCAGGATGCTGGTTTGATGTTGACTTACATTATGGGCAGATTTGTTGTTTTCTGCTACTTCAGATTTCAGTTAAATGTTTAATTTGGAAGTGTTCATTTTGCAGTAAAAATAGAAGTAGTGTGTTAACATAACTGTAGACTAACGAAGTATTTTTTTATTCCTTATGAATATAAGCATATGTAATTCTGAATAATTTAGAGATTTTACTAAAAGAATGAGTCACACTGAAATAAGTTCTGCTTATTTTGAGACAAAGTGCCATTTCAGGTTTCTTTTAAAATGTGTGTAACTCTATTTGTCTTGACTTGGTAATAATGCATGTAGATGTACTTTTAGGTGGAGAGGTTGTTTTTGTTTAGAAAATGTGAAGTTGTGTGTTGAGTTGCTTCAGATTCAGATGCTTGTCTGCCTTCACGATATGTTATCTGTTACAATGCAAAAATTGTATGCAAACAGAAGAATAAACTCTTTAAATTTTCCTTAAACACTAAATGATAAAGCAAAATGCTAAATTTTGATGTGTTTTTTAAAATACAGTAATTGATTTGTGTTAGGAAAACTGGCTGACTTGCTTGCAAGAAGCCACACTTTTAAAGACAATCAAAAGAAAACATGAATTTATTCTATGCTTGAAGAAACACTGCGATTGAGAAGTTCAAACAGAGCCATCCTTGGTTGCAGATGTAATGCTAAGATATGAATAGTTGTGTTAATTTCTGCAACTTTTCTTGGTTTTGGTAAAATGCTGCAGTTCACTGGACTTATACAATACACTTCAAAAGTATTCAGTAAAAATGTTTGGGATTTGGTAGAAGCATGATCCTGTAATAGAGGAAGAAAGGCAAGATGAAAAAATGAAGGCTGAGAGTTGGGTTTTTTTGCCCCCTCTTAAAGGAGTGTGTTTTATTTAAACAGAGCTTTGGGACTGATTGAAATGGAAGATGCAAATCTGAACCCTTTTTGACTGTGATTTTTGGTCACTGATGTACATCTAAAGCAAGGAGTAGGTATGAAAGACAACTGGGATTTGACAGAAAATTCACTTCTTATCTCTGATTCTCCTTCTCTTCCCTTCAGTTTAATCCCTGGCCACTGTTCCTCTGTTCAGACACGTTACAGAACCTGTTTGTATTTAGATCACTTGGGAGATGGAAAAAAAAAAAAAAAAGAATGATTGGGATGATCTGTGCAGTTTAGTATCAAATTTCAGTTTTGGTTTTGTCTGCCCTCATGTTTCCATTAAGGTGTTTTAAGACTATCTTAGTTGAAAACCCCTCTGAGTAGTATCTCCGTGTATTTTAGTCACTTTTAGTGGTTGGTGGGAGTTGCCTTGACACAACCAAAGCAAAGTCTTACCTTGGCATGTGAGAGGTAGCTTGGCTCTGTATTTGATGTGCTCCATTCTCACCCCAGGGCTCATTCCAGGCTGGAGCCCATGGCTGTTACTCCAGTGTTTATATTGGAAAGTAGCACCTCTACACCGTGAAGGATCAGCAATGTGTGTTTGGATCTGCTGTGACCTTTGGGTAGCTGAGATCCTGATCAGAGTTGGGTGAAGCAGCTGCAAGGACTCAAGTCCCAGCTTCCTTCATGTCTGGTGTGATGGCATCGTAGAGCTGGGTTGGTGGATGTCTTTGGGCAGTGAACTGGTGCAGATACCAGGTCTGATTACAACCCCACGGCTCTTAGTTGCAGCATATTTGGGATGTATGTGCTGACATGGTCACTGTGCTGGATTCTTGCTTGCTTGCAGCACCATCAGTCACAAATTCAGCTTTCTTTCCCTCAAATGATGCATTTTAAATTTTTTACAGCAACAACAAGCAGCAGATATTTATAATCCTGTTAATTTAAGGGTGTTTTAAAATGTTTGTTTAGTGTCTCGCTCCCTTCAGAGGAAACAAAATATTTTGGGGGTTTTGTCAGTGACAACAGCAGTGCACTTACTGTTAAGAATAACTTGGCCTTGCCCACGGCAGTGTATTGCAAAAAAGTGTAAGGAGTGCATATTTTTGGGTTGGTTAGATGGAAAACAGAACCAATGCATTAGTCATCCTGTTTGGTTTGGGTTGGCTTTTTCTGTGCTTCATGACTCCAAGAAAAACACGTTTGTCCAATTTACACACAAAAGGAGAGGCAGGATGTATCTTTCATATAACATCACACTTTGCAATGAAAAATATCAGCATGTGTCATTGCCATGTGTCTGCAAACACATGGAAACAAAGACAGTATTAGTATGCCATGGGAATTGCTCATTTTAAATTGAGTCTCTTAAAATATCTTGGTGCTTTATTTGCTTGAAAACTTGCATTTGGAGCAAGTTGAATAATATGCCTCTTAAGATTTTATCCTAAATATCTGTACTGAAGCAGAGTGGTTGCAGCCAGGCAATCCTGACATGGAATGCATGGTGCTTTTTTGGCTCTGAAAGGTGTGAGTTTGTGATATTTTGCGTGTGCCTGTGCCATCTCTGTTGGATGTTGCACTCTGGAGCCACCAGCACAGGCAGCAGCCGTCCTGGTTGCAGAAGATTCTTCTCTAAATTGCACCTCAGTGTTGCAGTATTTCAACCTGAAAAGAAGCTTACCCAGAATTCTTTATCTGTGGCACCTTTGAATCTTCTTTACTCCTGATCTGAGGAAGTGTTGAATAAGGTGAACTGATTCACTGTCACTGGTGTTTAGGTCTTCCAAGTTTGATGAAATCTGATTGCTAGGACACAAATATCTTTTTTGTTTATATGTAGTTTCTTGAGTCCCAAAAATCAGGAAACAGTCTGTTTGCTGAGATACAGCAGTTGGGATGAGGGTCTGTTTTGAGTTTTAAAGACCATTTGTTGCAATCAAACCCTGTAGGCTTTTACACTGAGAACTAAGCTGTTCAAAGAAAGATGACATCTTTGTGTTTCAATTGTGTTGTAAAGGACAGCTCCAAGGTATCCTGAAGTATTTGGGCAAAGGTAGAGAAGCTGAAGAAAACTTACTGTTGTCTAAAATGTTTCTGAATTTTTCTTGTGTATTCAAACTTCCTTATATTTGAAATAAAGGAATGTTTAAAAACATATAAAGGCCTGATGCAAATTTTTTGTAAAATGATCCCCACTGCTTGATGGATTGTATGCTCTCTGTTTAAACAAGAAATCACTGAAATACTTTTCCACTCAGTGAATCCCTTTCTTTGTTTTATAGAAGAGGTTGCACCATTGGACAGAGCCCTGTACTCATCTGTGTGTGTTGACACAGTGTAGTTGGCATTAATTGAGCGATGCTAACTGCTTCTTAATTGACACCATCAGCTGAAAATCTGCACCAAAATTCAGTGGCAGTAGTCGACTGCAGATAGCCAGGATTGTGAGGGTATTGAACAATCATCATAGAAAACAAAGAATGAAACTGAGTGCTAATTTCTGTGTCTTTATGAACGAATGCTGTGAGAAAGGGCTGGAGGGTTTTAAAAGTCTCTAGCAAATCCCATGTGCTTGTAGCTCTCTTGTTAGTTCTGCTCCCAGTCCTTTAGGTTAGCTGGTGATGTAGAACTGTGCCATAATGTTTATCCCCATGTATGTCTTATTCTTAAAGAGGATTTTCACTTCTGAGTGTCGGATTAGAGCTCGTTCAGCCACAGCACCAGCAGCAAGAGTAGTTGATCTCAGCACAAACTTGAGATTTCCAGGGCAATTGCTTGAAATTAGTTTTATAAAACATTTGCTCAAAATAGTATATTTAAATACTCCACACAATGCAGTGATTACTTTTCCAAAGTGGACGTTATTTAAGTATGTTATTCTCCTGTCACATTTGGGGGAAGAGTCTCTTTTATTCCTTGTAATTGGTTGTCCTTGATGCCCAAGTCTGTCATTCTATCCTGTTTTTATAGTGCAGTTTTTCCTGCTTTTAAAACCCCCACACACATAGTATAACTTGCTGGCAGTGAACTGTGCTGTCTCTTTTACCTGGGTTAAATATAGGGAAGATTCACCCCTGGAGGATATCACTTGTTTCTTGGAAAAGAAATTAATGTCATTGCTGTTAATGTCCCTTCACTGTGAATGGGCTGTGTCACTACGTGGTGGCAGTCTCAGATTACGTGAAGTTTTAAGAAAATCTTTGATTCTTTTGAAGTCCACAGGGTTACTTTTGAGAAGGGAGGAGTTGAGATAGCATAAAATGAACTAACCTCACAGTATGTAACTTACTTAGTTTATAATGAGTATCAAGTTATTAACTATAGGGGAGAATGGCATGGAATTTATTATTTTGCACAGTTTATTATTTTTGCACAGTGTGACATGGGGTAGAGTTAGTAAAACATCATCACGCTTTGCTAATTAATCTGGCCACCAGCTCTCAGTCTTTGTTTAACAATAGCAAAACTATTCCCAGGCATTCCAACTAGTTTTTAGTAACACAGCGAGTCAAAATAAGTGTGTTTTTGTGCAGAACAAGAAGCATAACAGCTAGCTGATAGTACCCTGGTACGTCTTATATTAGTTACATGAAAAATTCTAGCTAAATATGCTTAAAGTGGAATTAGGAACAAGGGAAATCTTTGCATATGCTGTAGCAGAATTCATGTGCATGCAATGAATTATCCAGGTAATTAAAGTTGCTTGGTGCAGTGAATGGCTTTAAAAGAGATACAGGAAAATTGCTTGGACTTAAATACCGTAAGTATGTAATTGCAGAAAATTGTATAAATTCGTCTTGGTGTCTGTTGTTTCTATAATGTAAGTTATGTTTTGTGCTGTAACTGGATTTTGTTGCTCCAGGGTGTTTTGGAAGGGAGACAGCCCATCTTAATAGGCTTTTTGGTAAACAGTTTTTAACAGGAAATCATGAACATGCTTTAAATGTCATAAAGCTAAAACAAATGCCTCTTCTCTTTGACTTCTTCACATACTCAAATTGTTGGGCATTTCAGTTTGATTCTTTCCTAGTTTAAGCTTTTCTAATTGAACTCATTAAGCCATATTATGCCTCTCTAGAAGGCAGTTCCTGTCATTGTCACAGTTCTCCATGGAGATGGACACCCAGTGATACCACTGAGTGCATCACAAATATGTAGTAGCTCACTTCTGGTAGAAATCCATGTTCTGGCTCAGTTCTCTGCACTTCATGGGCATTCTGTTCTCCCCAAAAGTCCTCATCTCCTGGTGTAAATTCCCACAGATTTTTCCAATTAAGGGAAGTTTACCTTGGACCAACTTCTATGCAGCTTTTCATCAGTGAATTGAACAGTGAAACAGAACGTTTTGTTCCCCCTGCCACAGGTAGTCCTCAGATTGATGACTCTGAGGCTGACTGGGCATCTAAAGAGCCCTGAGCTCAGTTTTGGATACTCTGACACTTCCAGGTACAGTGAAATTGCCAGGTACAGTGGCTCTGCCGTTTCTCTGTACGGCACATTGTTCACAGTCAAACAAGGAAGGAGCAAGTACAATCCTGCTCTTCTTCTATCAGCTGAAGACACCAGCAGGCAGAGAAGTTGAGTCTGTTTTTTAAAGATGCCAAATTTGTTTTGCACCAAATATATGCAATTATTGTCCGAAAGACCTGATCAAATTGAGGTGTCTGTGTTTCTTCAGGTGTGCTCTTAAAAGCTGACTGTCAAGTCGCCAGACTGCAGGTAGCCTAACTCATGTTTTCAGGTAATTTTATAGCTCTGTATTGTTCCTAGGATCTGTTTCTGACTAGGACAATGTTTTATCCTAGGTTTTGAAACTGCCAAGTCCCTTGCACTGCATGGGGCGTGTGTTATCCTGGCCTGCAGGAGCCTGGCGCGAGGCAACGACGCTGTGCAGCGCATCCTGGGGGAATGGGTGAGTGGATTCACGGTGCCCAACACGGAGCTGTGCTTTCCAACACGTCAAGTCTTGTGTGCAGTGCCAGCAGCTAGATACAGCACTGCCATGCAAGAATCTAAGGAAAACGTGATTTGTTGTATTTTGTAACACCCTGCTCAGTCGCTGGTGCACGTGTAATAGAGGTTTTTTAATTCCATGTGAGTGTGTTGGACTGCAAGGCTTGACGTGCTGTTATCCATGTTACCTGTGGATGCTTTGTAAGGGAAAAGAACGTTTGGAAAAACCACTGAGGCTTGCTTCATAGGAAAGGACATTCCAGAACCAAAGTGAATAAGTAACCAAAGGAGGATGGACACAGTTCTCCAAAACAGCCACTGTTTTGCCCGTAGTTCTTCTACAGTGGGAGATTTTGTACTTTTCAAACACAAGAATGTTTCTCCTTTTCTCTCTGAGTCCATCAGACTCAGCAGCCCTGCTGCCAGGCAGTCTGTCTCAGTGTTTTTTTCCTTCCAGCTTCTTCCTACTTTCTTTCACATTTCTCCCATTTTTGTCACACAAACACAAGCATTTAAGTCCCATCTATGCTCTTGTTGCTCTTTGACAACTAACTTTCCCTGATGCCTCCCCTTTTTTTTTTTAATGATCTAAGGCCCTTATTAAAATATATTCAGTTGTCCTGATTTATTCCTCCCACAATCGTTTCCTTGCTAGCAAGGATTGCAGGCCACTTTTGTCTGAGCTTGCTGGGACTGCTGACTCCCAGGAGAGAATGCATTGACTTCTCTACACGTAAATGAATAAAAGACCAAAGGATCAGGTTCTTATTTCTTTCCAGCTAAAATTAGTGACGACTGTTTTGTTTTTAATTCTTGAGCTCTCAAAGTATTTCAACTGCTCCCAGATGACATGAGAGAGCACTCAGTAGTATTAATATTTACACGTAAGTAGTCTACAGATAATTATAATATTTATTAATGCAAAACAAACGGTGCTTATTTACAAGTATCTCCAGATAAGCGATGCTTACAATTTGCTAGTTTTTGTAACCACAAGTTTCATGAAGAACCAGTCTTTGGATTTAGGCCTTTTTCTCTTGCCCAGATCATACAAATGACTTACAGGAAAGGGTTGGTTGGGAAAAATGTCTTCCTTTCTGCTTTGGTACTTCCAATTAAAGCTCTTTGTTTTTTTATTTCAATAGCATGGAATTCCAAGTGAATTCCAACGAGGCCAGCATAGTGTGTATTGCATAAAGTTCATTGGTCTGTTCTCTTTAAATAGAACTGAATTTGGTAATATTCTGTTGCTTGAATTTGATAATCCCAGTGCAGATAAACATGGCTGTTTGTATGGGTTTTATCTAACTAAAATTAGGCACCTTTTATTTGAAAAATACCCCATTACCTCCTTAATCCTAACCATATCTCTGAGCACTTTGAAGACAATGGGAGTTCAGAATACTTGTCTTAATACCTGTATTATCTCACAAAAAGTTAATGAATTGTTAATTGAATGAAGAACATTGAAGGTCAAATGACTTCAGAAACACTACATTTATTTACTAACAGTTTTCAAATTGTAATTGTTCAGAAAAAGAGTCTCATCTGTAAACTGGGTAGCTGGAAAACCTTCAATGCATCTTTGTAATGGCTTTGTTGTTGTTTATTGAGAGGGACTAATTAACTTTGATTATTGCACTAATATTATGGCACTTTGACAGTCCCTCAGATTTATGACTCTGGGAAAATAAACAAATGAAATGCAGGTGCTGGAGCAGAAAGAATAAGTTATTACTGAACTTTAATTACTTGGAGTGTGTAACCAGGAGAGAATTAGTTGATGAATTACAAGATGCTTAAAATTTACATCAAATTGTAAGCAATCTTGAGGAAAACAAACACAAAAACCTGCCCCAAAATCAGTTACTGAAAACAAAGAGATAAAGATTAATTTGATTGATTTGCTTCTAATATTAAAATATTGATGGAAAATATTAATTTTGAGCTTATAGGTGTAGCTACAGGAAGTTGTTAATTGAAAAATCTTTCCTAAAAATGAAAGAGTTTAAAAATATATCAACAACCTCAGCGTATGATTCAGATGAATTCTCAATATGTGGCTGCAACTGTTCTGCTAGAAAGAACTTCAAAGCATGCGCTGAATTTTGTCTCCTCTGTTCCCAGAGAAAGCAGAATTATTGAAAGGAAATTGATTTACTTTTCAATTTGGAATCAATTTAAAGAAAAATACAGCTGGTTAGGATGGAGCCTTACAAAGCCTCATGTTCATGATACTCAGGTAGTATTTTTGGTAGCAATAGTGCTACCTACTTGTTTTATGTTTTCTTGTAAATCTTTGAGATTAAGTCTCTGAGCTGCACTATAAACATGATGTTCCTCCAGTAATTTGAGGGGTAGAAATTTGATAAATATGTTCCTACTCTTCAACTGAGTTTCCAAACCCCATGTTCTTTTAATTTGCATGAACTATGCTCTCATAACAAAAAAACCCCAAACCATTGCCAAATTGAGTTCTAGTGTGTTTACCTGTTGTAAGTGTGGAGTTTTACTTCTGTGTTGGTAATAAAATTGGTATTTCTATAAAAACATGTATATTACCAAAAGCAGTGTGTACCCTATGCTGACTTTTCTGTGGGACAGTATCCTTTAGGACTCAAGGTTTAAATGCTGGACATAGAATATTTCCTTCTCCTTTCTTTTTCTGATGCAAAAGAGTTCCACATACTTTGCAAGAAGAGAAAATAATTAAAAGTGTACAATGAAGCAACTTCTTATTTCAAATTTTGATACAATTATCTAATTGATGGCCTGTATTAGCTAGAGCCTGAAATACATGTGGAAAAACCCGTAATTCTTAAAAACCCAACCACCACCTCTGCCAAACCACAACAAAACAAAACAAACCCAAATCAAACCCACTGTAATGCAGCATTTAGAAATAAAGTAGAGTGTACATGAAATAACAGTACTGAGGAAAACCACCCAGCTTGTTCCCTTAGTGAATCTGTTTGTGACATCCCTGTCTGGAATGCCACAGGCTGAGTGTCTGCAGAAACACAGCTCTGCTCTGGGCCTGTTGTGCTTCGAAATAAGTTGTTAGGCAAAAAATGCAGTTTCAATTTGCTTTTAGTGAAAGCTGAAAATCAAGTTTATAAAGACAAAATGGGATGGCTAAATGGCTTGGGAAAATCCAATTGGTAAGATTTAGAGAAAAGAACAGGAATAATGGGAGAAAATAAGGTTTTTTTGAGATTAGCTGCCATTATGTTTAAAAAGCCAATGCAAACTGATCTTAACTGGCTGTTGTAGACAAATTTAGAGAACTTTGTTTGTAACAATTTATGCCTGAAGAGCTGTTTTATAGGGAGTTTCAGCCATTTGAGTAGGGATTACCCATATAAACTTGCTAATTACTTTGGTTAACTGACATTTGTTTGCAACCTGCAGTATTCCAGCTATTTTCTTTCTAAACTACAGCAGAATTTTGCTAATATCACAAACAAAGGGTAATTGCCTTGGGTAAAGCATTGTGACAAGTTTTAATGTGGTCTGGCTGCTCTATCAAATATAATTTTTATGGAGGGGTATGGTTGATTATATTGGTGCAATCTAATGTTTATACACATGCATATATATAGACAGAAAAAGGAGGAGAAAGTATGTAAAGGCAGCAGATAAAAAGAGAGATCAGTGTAGCTTTACATTTGATATCTCGAAAATGAGTGTTCATGCCCGATGACGTTCAATATCAATTTAAAACTGTTTGATAATTTCTTGCTCGGAAAAGAGGAAATTAGAATTCTAGAGTTATGATTCATTTTAATCAGAAAGAAATTGTCAAACATAAATCTCTCCTTGAGTAGTGAAAAGGCCTGAAAGCAGCCAAGAAAAATATCAATACTTTGCAAAGGAGGAATGATTGTTCCAATTCGTAGCTTAATTGACTTTGAGGCTTAATGAAAAACACTACAGTGCTGTTTGTACACGTAGTTGCTCTGACGAACATGGAAATCTATGCTCCAGGAAGAGAGGCTAGGTAATTTATTTTACATTATTATTGATATAATTTTCTAATTGAGTATGAGCAGAATGTTTGGATAAGACTGCGTAGCTCCAGATGTTAGTGGTATTCTCAAGAAAATACTTAAGAATATGAATGAATAAAATATTTCATAAATCACAGCTTTTCTTGCCAAGAAGCTCTCATTTATTTATTCCTGTCAAATAGTCTTTGAAGTAGATATTAAAAGATAAATTGTCAGTTTAATATTTCATAAAAAGTATAATGTTTCTTTGGTAATTATTCCTCAGTGTTAAACCTACAGTTACATTAAAGATTAGATTAAACTGTGAAAAGAACATTTGGGTTTGCTTTTTAAGTGGAGACTTGCAAGGTAGAGATGTGACAAGAGAAGAGAGAAAAGCTGTGAAGAAAACCAACCAAACAAACGTGACTCCTTGCTGTATCCCTTTCCCCTGAAGTATTCCTCACCGAAGGAGTGATTTATATTCTTGCTGATTAAGTAACTGAATGAAATTAAAACCTGATAAGTGAGTCTTTGTATTCCAGTTGTGATCTTGTAAAGTGCAGAAAGACAAGAAGCAAACTCGGCACATTTACCAGACTGCAGACAGCTGTTTTCATGTGGTCATTGTGTGTGTTTCACCCTCGAGGAAGGGGCTCTGTTTTCCCATGTAGTGTTTTGTCTCTGCTGCTGTCCTTGGTTTAGAGTTTTTTTGTAAACCTCATCGTGGTTAGTGACAGGTTTTCATTTATGGGAAGAGCTGAAGACTGCCTAAAAGATTGCTTTGGAGATGTAGTAAATACTGACTGAAGCCCCAGTCTGTTAGTACAGAATCAAAGGGTTTCAAAGTGGTGCTAAATAAGAGCTCTTAAAAATAATCTTCAAAATAGGGAGTATTTCAGAATATCCTCCACATAAAGCACATGCATTTCTGTCAGAATATTACTTCCAATATTCTGTTAAAATTTTGTAATAAAGAATTGTCTTGTTTCAAAGCAAGATATCCTAAACTATGCATTGCTGGCTCACATGCCATCACAGTGTAATATACAGTTAGAAAAGCTTGCAATATATGGACATACTTCCTTTTCCAGTGCATGAGCAGAGCCGATTTGGAAGAATCAAGTTAAAAGTAGTTATCCAAACCTTGCTGTGGGGAAAAGGCCTTGCAGGAAGGGGCAGTATCTTGTATTAAATGAACTGGTAATGCAATAAAAAAAAATCTGCGTCAACTTGTCTCACTTGCAACTGTGGACACACCAGCTAAAGAACCATCGCCTCTGCTGAGTAGGCGGCCTTTTTTGATTCTTAAGGGTGTGATTCAGATTTTTCTGAAGTGAAGGAATCTTTTAATTAACTAATTGCAATGCAATCAGACCTTAGGTTACTTGTGGAGAATTGAGAGTATAAACATTAAGCAGTCCTGGTGCTAGCAACAACTCATTGGGACCACTATGACAGTATGACCAGATTTTGGCCATAGTGTTTAAGAATTCAGTAAGTTTCTGTGGGTAATCCGCTCAGCTGAGAAACCTTAAGAGAGTGATGTGTGCTGCAAAGCTATTTTTCAAATACAGATGTTTAAAAATCCCCCCACATGAAGTTAAAAACATGGAACAGTATAATCAACATTTACATGGATGGATTGTTGAGATCTCTTTTTTTTTTTTTTGTACACCATAAACATATGGCATGAATTTGATTTCATTACAGATGCTGAGAAAAGGGAAAGGCAAATATTTATATTACATTCATGTTTTACAGTAAAAACACTGTTCAGTTTGTTTATACCGTTCCACTGTTACAGTTTTTATGGTTAGTAATGAAACCGCTGTAAAACAGAGTCTCAATTATATAGCAGATGTGTTAAGCCCCTAACTTTCAGGGCTGGGCATCCTCCTGAATACTGATACCAGTTACTTGGAGAGTTCATGTACTGGCTACAGCTGACCTGTTTCGTACTTACATCTTCATCTGCACTTAGCTCTGCACTGGTACTGTGTGGATACATAAAACTGACACTTTTATTATTTGTTATGAGGAAGCAGCCAGGGAGGGCAGTGTGCCCAGCACCTCACAGGGTGCACTGGCTGCTGCTGCTGCTGCAGGGACAGGGATTGTTGCCACTGGGGAGATGCTGCTTTTAACAGCTTTCAACCCCCGAACCTGAAATAACCCTTAGACCTGGTAGCACTGCCCAAATCCAGGAACAAACCCTAAATCTGTTTCCACCCCAAACCTGGCAGCACCCAGGTGTGTATGAACTCATAATGCTGTACACAGCTGATACAAACAGAGCACTCCCACAGCTGTGAGGCTGCAAGGTTTTTAGCACAGTAAGACAATTTGCTGTGATTTCCGCCAGTAAAGAAAAAAGTTGTCTTTTGATTTGACTAAATGATTTCTACTCTCGTGATTCTCTTCACCTTCCAATATGTGTTACATATGTACTAAAAAAAATTTCTAAAATGTAATTTTGAAAGAAGTCACAGTATTTTACTATTCCTTAATTTTTTTCATCCAGTCAGCAGAATTTTATACATAGAAATGTTGAAGTGATCTTTTTGGTAATTTGTTTCTTTAGCACAGCAATGCTGTTCTTAATCTGGAAATGTGAGTTACAAAATCCCTACCATGCCTAAAGCTTTACAATAATACTACTTAAATGCAGTTTGAGCTTTTTAACAAAAAAAAAATTTAAGACCCCTCCCCCCCCCCCCCCCACACACAAAAACACACAAAAAAACCCCTCAAAAA
>VZTJ01002441.1:3637479-3806257 GCA_013397795.1 Orthonyx spaldingii | reverse complement strand
CCCCCCCCCCCCCCCGACAGTAACAGACCTCAGGATAACCCCTTTAAAAACTGCACTTCATGCTTAGTCTTCAATTAAAAGTCTCTAGGAGACACTGTGTGCTCAACTGTATCACCAACCTGTCTGGGGAAGTCTGTCTTTATAAAAAAGTAGACTTTGTACATTGACTTGAGTGTAGCTTATAGGATGCAAAGTTTAGGTTTTCTCTGGTATTTTATATATTTAGTATAACTTGGGTTTGGTCTTTTCCTGAATCTTTCTCTCTCAGAAAGTGTTTTATAAAACTCGTTAGTGTTGCTGACATTGAAAACTTATTCATTATAGTCCAGATAGATGTGTTCTTCCATAAAGTGAGTTCTGCTGTCACTGGATTTCTAGTTGTCAGTTCTGGGAGAGGAGGAATTAAAGGGTCTGGATATATTTTTTTTTAAACCATCTTCACAATTAATCTGATTGTAACATAAGCTTGTAATATATTCCATTAATGAAGAAGACAAGCTTAGCTTATGGTAAATACAGTACTAAGTGTTTATAGTGCATTTCATATTTTACATGATTCCCTTTATAATTCTGCTTATCTTTTCATTCTAATTCCCTAAAGGATGTATAAAAGAACCCCTAAAGAGAGTAATTACTGCTCTATTCCTTAACCAAGGCTCCTTCTGCAAAAAGAAGTCTGAGCAGCTTTTTAAAGAAGGCAGTTTTAAATAAAAATGCAAATAAGCTGCTTTGTAACCACATTAATTACCCACCTAGCCTCTTATTACCATGTTTGTATTGTTTGCAAACACTATTTACAGTCGTGTGGAAATTACCATTCCTGGGCTGGAGGAGCTGCTGGTGGTGGGTTGTGCTTTGGAACCAATTAGAGCGAACCCTGTCTCCAGCAGGGCTCGGGGGAGCAGGAATAGCCTTGCACTGTCAAACCACGGCATTAACGGGGCTGCACAGGCACTGCCTTGTAATTATAGCACTGCTCCTCTTCTGCCTCTGCAATGAGTTTCATTCTCTGCATTTTAAAACTAAACAGGCAGCGTCGTGTCTCGCTAATGATTTAATGCGCACTCTGATCGTCTTTTTGGTGGAAGTCGTGGTGAAATCTGGTGGGTCGTTTTTGTCCCAAAATTCGTTTTGTGCTTTAATTTTATAAGAAGTAAACAAAAGCCTTATGCTTATGTTCAGGATCTGACACATTTCCATGTAATTGGTTTTTCACATTAAACCCCCAACTTTATTAGTTTATTTCATTATCAGGAGTGATCAGGATGGAATATCTGTTGGTATTGCAAGCAGTGTGTTAGTGGGCAATAATTGTAGCTCTTCCAACACTTTGGAAAACAAAATGCTTCATAACAAAACACAGTCTTACTTGTTAAGAGAAGTGCATACTTGTTGCTAACCCAGTGTGTGTTATGTTCTTGTCTTGGTTTTCTCTGTCACAATTGTGAAATGGGCCTTTACTCTAAGCAGTGCCCAGAAATTAAAATGAAACCAAAGAGGCATTTGTGCTTTTAGACTTATAAATGTTTCCATATCCCAAAGAATTGGATTTGGTGGGTCACAGAGTCTGCAATGGGAAGAATCAGTTCTTTAAGATTTGTTTTATTAGGCTTGTAACAAGTCTGTCAATATGGTAAATGAATCTTTTGAAGTACAGAAATATATTTTGCTTGAGCTCAGTGCAGGGAAGGTAGAGAGATTATTTTCTTCCTACTTATGGATTTGCAGTGCTGTGACAGTGTGATAATGTTTAAAGGATACTTAATGATAAACCCAAAAATCTTAAGGTTCTGCTGTAACACTACAGTAGAGAAGGAAAATAAACTCCAGGATGGTGTAGTACAACTGCAGAATTGTTATGATTAAAAAGAAGGAAAAAAAGAATAAAAAGTGATTGCTGGATCACTTGCAGTTTTAACAGTGACAAGGGACTAATGTGAAGGCATCAAAAGAAGCACTGACTTGTTTCATGATTCACAATAGCTTATAAAACTGAAGATAATTATCAGGCTTATATGAGTACAGAGCAGCATAAGTGACATAAAACAAGCATAGCTGGAGTTCAACAGGAATGCAGGAGATGTATTGAAAACAGACTTGCTGAGTAGAGTGTAAAGCAGTAAAAAGAGTGTAAAAGAGCAAAAAGCACTATTAATTTATTTGCTTGCCAAGTATATTTGTAAATCTTTTATTACTATAAAGCCAAAGCATCATACTTTTGGTTTAATTTATTGTCCTTTCTAATTTCTTCTCATTTTTTAATTCCTTTTTATCTTGATAATCATCTTTGAAGGTGGTGTGCTAAACTTTGTCTTTCCCATATTTCATTTGAGGTCACTGAGAACATTAACTTCAACTAGAAACTTCACTTATCAAATAAAAGTATGGAATTAATGCAGCAAAATGAGTATTCGAGGTAGTTTTTATTAGTTTGTTTTTGCTGGAGCAAAATAAGCTTTGAACCAACTTTCCAGTCAGTGGGCACAACTGAAGGGACTTCAGGCTCTTAGACATCAGAGAACCTTGAGAGTAGGTGGGAAAGAAAGTACAAGACCCAGTTCAGGGAAAATTTCAGTCTGCACTTGTATTCTGCTTTGGGTGTTGAGAGTTCTCAGAGCGTTGTTACTCTGCTGTGTAGAAGAAGGAGCTGCACACTGCCTGCAGCTGCAAAACAGGACACCAGGAGGTTTGAAGTGCTGGTGACCCTCTCTGTGCCAGGGTGACATTTATGCCTTGTGTGATCAGGGAGCTTTAATATTTTCCTCAGTTAGACCAGCTTATAAGTTTTAGGAACTGCTCATTAATATGGTCATGTTTAACATGTTATCATTACAAACAAAGACATGAATGTATGTACTCATTTCTAATTAATTTGTGTAATTATGTTTTATAATCTAGGTGTTTGCAAAGCAGAACATAGTACACCCCATTTACTGTCTGCTGTAGCTAATAAAAAATAATAGAATAGAAATAAATCTTGAAACTAACTTTAATTGTAAGTATAGATTAGTTGTAAATTATATCTTTGTTATGTTTATTTTTAATTCTGCAGTGTTGCAGGTTTGTAGAGCATCCCAATTAGTGTAGTTATTCGCAGTAATGATGAGTTAATTGCTCTAAATGCTGAATGTTATTTCTGTGACAATTTAAATACAGTGCTGAGATACTTTTTTAAAATGTAGGACTAGAATTAAAGAGAAAAAGGAAATGGTGGCAATGATGAGACAGGCTAATTTTACAGAGTTTTTTTTTGCATTCAAAGTGATAATCTAGATAAGATGATTAAAAATACATGAAGAAAAAAGAAATATAACATTTAAGAATAAAATCTTGGCATCTCAGCTCATGTCATGATAAATATGGACACAAACAAGGTAAACCTGTATATTTCACTATGCATTAAGGTATTAATTGAGAACATTTGACTGAGTTAATCTGAAACTGATTTCTGTTTTGCAATGCTGTTTGTGTTCTCTCACTGAAGCCTCTCTGGCTTCACAGCTCATCTCATGCAGGTGGGTTGTCCTCCATGTCAGTAGTGCTTCTCTGCTATCTGTGGCAGTCAGTGTTGTCAGGTTTGTTTTTGTGAATATGTTTAAAGAGTAGAAAATGCCTCTAGCTTAAGAGAGGAGTGTTTCCCCTTCTGATGAACAGTAGTAAATCCTCCCACTTGGAAATCTGTGTAGTATACCTGTGAGAAATGAGCTGATCCACAATGTTTCCTTGAGCATGCATGCTGTAAGAGATATTAATAGCTTCCTTCAGCAGTGTTCCACTTAGAGGAACTTTGAAATGAAATATTTCATTCTGTCCTGGTTAAATTAACCTTACATTTTCCTGTGAAATGGCATGACTACCTAGAGAAAATTTAAAGTGTACTATGTGCATTCAAACTGCAGGGTAGGAAAATGGTATCCAGGGTAGTATTTATGCTTTAAATATTCACTTTTCAATTCAGGATTGGTTGTCTCTCAGTTGAGTGCAGATTTGGTAATGGAAACTGGTGTCATGTATTTCTGTGTTTGGTGACTTTCTTAAATAATCAGAGAAATATTAAAACTCCTTAAGGCAGTTGTTGTGACATAAGTGATAAGTTGGATTTTTACATGCAAAAGACTTCATAAATCATCAGCAGAAATCTGTTCCTCTAATTTCTAAGAATGGTGCAGTAAGGGAAAAGCTCTTCCCCTCCTTTGGGGGAGTTTTTGGAGCCTTTCCCCACACTGGGAATTCACTGAGGGAAAAAGGCTGAGAACAACAATGCACAAACCTGAAAGTCGCAGACATTCAGGTTCATCTGTTTGGTCCTGTAATGACAGAAATCATTACAAGTTTGATAGATTTATTTATAAAGACTTGCTTCAATATTTAAAGTACATCTATTCCAACATTCCTCATTTCAAGCTCAGCTGTGGATCAAGATGAAAGAAAAATTAAATTGTATATTGAAGAGCTGTTAATTGAACTGCACTGCATTTAGCAAGGGAGCATCAGCTCCAGGCAGTCAATACTACAGAGAATTTTTAATGTACTGTATCACTAGATTGTCAGTTTGTATTGGAGAATGCAAACAGACTGCTTCGACTGATGATAAAGCCCTGGAAACTTTTAAGTTGTTGAGGAGAGAAAATGTTATTTTGCTTTGATATGTTGTGACAAAGTTGTTGATGGAAGCAGGAACAACATTTTTTCAGGTGAATATTATTTGAATATCAGATTCTGATTGCTGGGTATTCATTCTTTAAGTGGATAAAGACTGTACTGATTTTTCTTTATGGGAACAAACCAAGTTCCACAGAACTCTTGGACTCACACAAATGGGACTTCACAATTTGAGCAGCTCTGAAAGTCTCATTTAAAAATATTAGTTCTCTCCAGATATAATTCTAAAAAATAGCATATCAAAAAGCTTTAGAAATCCTTTAGAAAAATGTTATCTCTTTTTCCTAAGGCAGTGTTAATTTCTTTTGTAGTTAATCTTTTGCGCTGGAATTTAGTACATTTATAGTTAAAGATTCTTTTTAACAGCTAAATTATTTAAGCACATCTTCTGGGGTAACATGGTCTGTTTGGTGTTAAGTATGAAATACTTTTTATTTCATTTTCTTCACTGATAAAAAGGAAATAACTAGAGGCATTTGTAGAACCAGAACAGATTTAGGACTATGGTGTTAGATTAAAGATGTACTATTCTAAGACATAGCTTGTTACAGTTGTCATACTTTGGGATAAAATTCTTCCTTTTGGAAGGGAAACCCTTACAGGGCTTAAAGTTCACCTTCAGAAAAAACAAAGCAAGTCTAAAACTTGTTAATAATTTTTAGATGTCAGTCTGTGGACTTTTCCATAAATGTGGTAGGTCTCAAGTAAGTGGTAAAGCTTAAAAATAAATGCCACACATTGCGGATGCACTGTCTTCTCTTGGAGAAGAAAGATCTTTCTTTCACAGAGGCTGGGTTTAGTTTGGTTCAGATTGGTGCCTCTATGGCATCTGGGGAGACTGGGAGTGGCTTTTTTCCCCAACACTCAAATACTATGGGGTAAAAGAGAGTTTCATTCCATTTGTATAAAGGACGAGTCTTCATTAGTGTGAAAACATGAAAAGACCTCATTTCCCCATGGTACTGAAGTCTCACCAAACTGGTGAAAGTCTTGTGACTCCAAAACAGAAGAACAAAATCCACTCATTGTAAGTACCTAACTTTGCTTCATTGATCTGGGGTTCTACAGCCAAACTTTCTGCAGAGCTGGCAGATGTTTGGGGAGGTCAGAGGTATTTGAACAGATCCCATCCTGTAGTTGCTCTCCCTGGTAGGCTGATGGTCCTGAAGTCAGAATGGGTGTTGCTTGTATGCTGTCAACTTACTGTTGCATTTTCCAAATATTTGTAGTGGTTTCCCCTTAATGAAGCCTTGGTATATTTCTCATCATGTGAAAAACTGCAAGAAGGGAGATACTGCATATTCTGAACACCCTGGTAGATATCAAAAAGTTAGGGTCTAGATCAAAGGTGTGTATTTGATTTGAAGAGTATCCTGTAAATATTTGCACTTAGACTTGTGTGCTACTAACTGTATTTTTTAGAATGATTGTAATTACTGAAATACTACACTTAAAAGCTATATAAAACCCCCTAATTCATATTAGAAGCTATAATTTTAAAAGCTAAATGCATGTATGCAATGCAAGCTAAAATCATTGTGTTGTTGTATGAGTATTACTTTGAATATTTGCTTGAAACAGTAATGTATAGCAACATATTTAGTGACTTTGCTACACTTGTCTGAGATGGTGTTTGACAATGTTCAAGAACCCTTTACATGACAGCTTGACAATCCGAGTAATTAGGAGACTTGTCCAAAGCTCTAGTAAATGCCATAAATCAGAGATCAGCTTGAAATCATGCAGAAATAAACTAAAATTCTTCAATTTTATTTTAACATAGGTAAATCCTGTCTTGTCTGTGTAGTGGGCAGTTGTCTGATATGAGGGCCTGATTCTGAGAGCCACTGTAACAGATTTAATGTAGGAGACATGGATAAATCCATTAATGTAGTTAGAAATCTGCAAAAAAAAAAATGCAATTGAGATGACCAGCAACATGAGGTCTCCACAATGTGTTCTGTTTTATTGTTGGAAGAATGGAAAGTTTCTTTCTGTGGAGCAGAGTTAAGTTGGGTGGCTTCCTTGTGACTCTAGGGTAGTTAAAGATTAAATGTTAACAGGCTTCAAGGAGTTGTGTGTGCATGTTTTCTTTTTTTTTTTTTTTTATTAGACTATCAGTTAATTTGTGCAAACTCCTCATCTCCAGGCAATCTGATTAAAAAAAATGGTATGTTTCCTGTTTCTTTATGCACTGTGTAGCTGCATGAGGCAATATCTTTAAAATGTAAAAAAGCCTACAAAATGCACAGTCTGATAACAACAACAAATCTAATCTAAAGTGACAACTGGGAGACTTTCCCAGACGTTTTTCTCTTTAATGTAACATGACTTTAAATTGATGCAGCCCCACAGTGATTGAAAAACTCTCAGAGCTTGTCTCCCGTGATTACATTTCTGATCTGTACAACTTAATTTCTTAACTCGGTGAATCTCACTTTTGCGAATGAGCAGTGAGCAGTTTGTCTCTGTTTTAAGAGGGTGAGTCTCATGGATGCAAAAGCAATGTAACAATAATGCTGTGAAAAGTAATATTCCTGGTAGTGAGCCTGGTCAGCAACATGGACTTGTTTTTTCTCGGAATGTTCCAGAAGTCAGGTGGTGGGCAAGGCCCTGTGTTGAGTGCTGGTTTATATACAGTGAATTCAGCTTTACAGTAACAGAATGTAGTAGGCAAACTTTGGGTAACTTCCCCCTTCTCAAAAGACCTCTGTTAAAGCATTTTAAATCTGCTTTAGGTTCTTTATATCTTAAAATTCGGTTCTTTTTGAGTTTTATTGCAATAGGTTATCTGTTAGGTACTACCTTAAGCAAACAGACAAACATAAAACCCCCTTAGGGTTCCCAAGATGCTTTATTGTGAAACAAGTCACTTCAAGTTTAATAATGAACCGAAACAGTATGTTTTATAGAGAGAAGATATGAAGGATAAAATTACAATATTTTAAAATCATGATTCCAATATCAGCTGTATCAACATTTGGGTTTCTTGTCATAATTTAGGTAATTGATTTTAAAACTTTAACAGATCCACTTACCAAATGTGAAAGAAGCATGGCTCCTTTGCTCAAAGATACTTTCTGATATTCTCCTGTCCCTCTCCGAGTCTTAGCCTCTGGGCCAGTGGAACAGTGCACAGTGAAGGCAAATACTGGGGCTGTGTCTCCCCAAATGGGATGGGAATGAGGCATCTGCAGTTAGGAACGAGGGCAAGGAACAGTAACTGGAGCTGAAAGGGGTGGAGGAAGGTGGGGCAGGCAGCACGTGTGACAAGGACAGATTAGAAGATCAAAGCACTTACTTGACACTGGCCACAGTTTTTGTTTTGGATGTAGTTGGAAAACCAAAGATTGGTTTGTAACTTTCATAAATTGTTGAAAATTGCTTTTTTTTGGATAACCTTCATTTTATCTCAGCTTTCTCTTGATGTATTTCTAGCACAGAAGTACATAAATTCTCATTTACCTTTTCATTTACCTTTAAAAAGGTATAAAGATTGAAGAACGATATATGTATAGCAATACTTTATAATACACCTAACTGCTCCTGGGCCTGCTTTTTACATCTGTATGCAGAAAAAGTGGTCATGTGTGAGAAGAAATGTCCTGTGGTCAGTTTTGTAGTACAAATTCTAAAAATCTGTTATTTATTTCTTTATTGCTTCTCTCAGAAGCAGAAAATGATGCCCATGGGTAGATGCAGTGGTTGGTTGATATCAGTTGGAAATAAAAAGAAATAAAAGCCTTTGAAATGTAGTAGCTGTGTTTTATATCAGTGATGCATCAAACTGTGTTGTACTTATGAGATTGTGCCTGACTTATGCCAGGGTAGAGCAATTGGGGTTTCAGGAGACTGTGGATTTAATCCATAAAACAGTGGACAAGATGCAGGACAGGAAAGAGGCACAACAGATAAACTTTTTGAAGGAGAAAGCAGTGAGGTGAATGTTGTAGTCCTTAGGAACATTTCAGCTGCCTTGATTAAAGCTCTGGAGGGAGGTGCTGGAGGAAAAAAATGGAATAACAATTCTATTAGAATGTCAGATTTTTGGAACAGTGCAATAGAATGTAAACCAGGTGAAAATTTAAGATATCAATTTAAGATATCTAATATTATCTTTTCCATAAGCTCGTGTAAGTAAGCATTTTATTTGACACTTTCATTGCTTGAACAAAAAAATATACTATTTTGTGATCTGTGTCTTGGGGTATGTCTTATGATGATGATGATGATTTCAATCTTGATTTCAAATCCTTCCCCTGGTTTAGTTTGCAAATGAGAGCAGGTTTTTTCTGCTTTGAAAGGGTGAGTTTTATTGGTGCAAACCCGATGAGACTGCAATACTGTGAAAAGTGATATTCCTGATAGTGATCTTGGTCAGCAACCAGGATCCATCCAGGAACCATAACCTACTTATGAGAGTATTATTTCATAGTACATCTAAACTTAATTAATAGAGCCATCAGGACAGCGGTTATCCTGCCAAAATGGTCAAGTCATTGGCCAAGATAAACGTGAATCTGGAGACTTCCTGACAGGCATCCACAAACACCTGGAAATTACAGCCACGCAAACATATCAGAATGCACCTCTGCATTACAAACTCGTCAAACTACTTCATCTGTTTAATTGTATAAATCTGGTGTCTATAAGTCTTAAGAAATTTGTTACCAAAAAAGTCAAGTTCAGTTTGTAAGAAAGTAGCGAACACTTTGCCTTCTGCAGAATGATTTTTCAGGAATGCTACTTTTTTTTTCACCTAAGATAAAGTAAATATGTTCCATTGTATTTAATTTGTTTGAGAAATTAAACAATTCCGTATTTAATTGACTTTTTTCCCCTGTAACTTGTACTTTATTTAAGCATAACCTGTTCTCTTCATGGTGCCAGCTTGTTCTGGTATAGAAAAGCTGGGGAATCAACACTGCATTTCAAGTAGGCCAGCCATGTCTTTGGTGTCTGAATCAAACCATGTCCAGTTCATTTCTTCAGCCACAGGATTGGACTCATGAAGTCCTATATGGAGTTGGAATGGATTTCTTTTTCTTCCAGTGCTGAACGACACTGGAATTACTTGCAATTTTTCTTTCATTCTCTTTCCATGCCAGCTTCTAGAGGAGGGATATGGTCAGGGAATATGAATAATTGTGATTTCTAGCTTTACACCTATCTCTGAGTCCCCCACACTTAAAAAGAACCCTGTGAGCAGAGCTATTTTTGGTGGTGAGTTGGTGCAGATTCCTGCACACAGACTTCGTCCATTCTGTCTCATCCTGTATCAGCAGCCTGTGGGGTTTGCATTTTGAGACCTCACCTAACCCATCTTTACCAAGGTGACTGTGGGTTTATCTGGATTCACCCTCCAGGATATTTTTAATTAGATATAAAGGAATGAATACATTACTTTAAATTATTTTGATGAAAGAATTCTTGCACTGTCATTAACAATGAGTTAAATGAGCTAAAAATTCCCTCTAGTTCCCTATCTTTTGATGAGGAAACAAAGCAGTTCTTTGCATGATTAAGATTTGTGGTATCACGCCTGAAATGAGAAGCCATAATATATGCTTTATAATTTGTGTAGGTTTGTTTAACTCCTACATGACCACTCTTATTTTTGTGCCTATTTTTACAGCTGGTTTTATTATGTTTTCCTTTGATTTCAGACACTGACATCATAAGTTTATATCTGTGTTTTTATTTTTCCTTTATTGCTAAGGTGGTTGTTTGATTCCTTAGGCACCTCAGAGGGAGTCCTGAGGCTCTTTAGAAACTTCAGATCTGGTTGGTTTGAGACCCATTAGACTAAATATGAATTTTTGATAGTTAGTGATGATTAAAACTTAGCAAGGTGTGTGAAGACCTGTGGAAAACCTCAGGGCAACAAGGTAATCCCTTCAGTCATTTGAAGTGTGCCAGGAGTTCAGAAGCTGATTTCCAGTAGCAGTTTTGCAGCATTTTACTGACATTACCATATAGCAGCATTTTGAACAACATGTACAGAGAGCAGTTAGAGAAGCAGTATAGGCTACTTGCTCTTGGAGAAAGATGATTATTTCAGTGAAAAAAGAAAGGGATTAAATTTTGTTGTTGATACAGCTCTTGGCCAAATATCAGAATGTTATTCTGTAACAGCATGGTTTGAGTTGTTGACTTCTTCAGTATTTCTAATTGTTTCTGCTATAATACCTCCTCACAGAGTTTTGGCAAAAGAACTTCCATGCCAAGTGCCAACTGCCAAATAAACTTATCTTTAATACCTTGAGACTTTTTATAAAAAAGGTCTAATCATTTGCCTTATGGATTTTGATTCGTCTCCATTGTAACCTCAGCCTTGCAACCATGAAAAATCATTAAATATTGTAAGGTTCAGAGTTTTCTCAGAAAAGTTGCAGATGCATTATTACATCCATAATTTTTGTGAATGGTAACTGATTTCTGTATCTTGGAGCGCTGGACTCATCGTGCCCCATTTGGAATGGCTGTTTTGGAACACGTAGAGCAGAACAACTGAGATGGAATATTTGGGATCAGTGGGTTGTTGACATGGGATATTTTCCTGTTGGCTTTAATTCGATCTCGAGCACAACAAAAGGCAGCAAAATTGGCTTGAACTGCGGGTCTGAAGATGGCAGGTTATTTAAAATATTGGGTAACGCAAACTGGAACACTAACACCTTAAGAGTAGCAAAGGTGCATATTCTGCTAAATAAACTTCAGTAATTACTTTAGGGGGTTTTCCTCTGCAACATTGTAATTTTTCTAGTTTATATTCTTCACAGACTGCTGACCACAGTGACAGTTTTGCTGTTCTTGTATAAAATAACTCACACATGTGTGCACCTGGTCTTCATTACTGTTACATTGCATATATGGTAATGGCAGAATGGGAAATTTTCTTTTCTGATTTCTGCTGATGACGCCTTGTTTCAGGCACAGCACTTTACAAATACATTGTTCATTAAGTGTCAGTATCCATTAAGCAGCACTAACAGGCAAAAGAACTACAAAACGTTCTCATCATTTTCATAACAAGAAAGTATTTACTATACAACACTAAAAAACCCCCAACATCCCTGCTTTAACTTTTTTGAACTATCAACAATATGAACATTCATGTTTTACCTTTTTAAGGCAAATATATTTGCAATAACAAGGCATAAATATGCAAAAATCCCTTTGAAAAATAATACCCACCTGTATAAGGTATTGACTAAACAGAGCAGGAACACTGAAAACCCCACTTCTGAAAAGTTAAACGTGTAGTTACAGGTGTGATGATTGAAATCTATTTTTGGCTGAGCTCAGTTGCATCTCTTAGAATGCTATGGCTAATTTGACCCACTGTATTTTAGAAAATCTCTATTCTCATTGATTCTGGGTTTCTTGCAGACATTTTTGCCAGAAACGTGTGATTGTGAGAAGTTACTTCCAAACCTACAAGTCACACATCTGACTGCCAAGCAAAAGTGGCAGTGGGGAGTTGCCTGGCTGGCCAAAGGCAGGGAAATGTGGGGACCTCTTGTCTCTAGAGGGATCACCATAATGTCTGGATCGATGGGGGATCTCTGTCGAGAGCCTTCTCTCCCTGAGATGAGATGTGACTGCAGCACCAGGAGCTGGCAGGATTTGGGTTGCAGCTTTTAACCTTTTAACCGGTGGTGGGTTTGCTCTCTGTTCCATGCAGAGATGAGTTGTGCTCGAGCCAGGGTTTCTGTGTCACCACGAGATGTCACTCTTTTGTAAGAAAAAAGTCTATCCAATGGCATGAATATCTGGAAAATAAATTATATAGCCCTAAAAGGTGAAAATGCAGGAATTTAAGGAAGAATATTCTTTAATGTCTTCAGTTGGATTATGTGCTGTTTAAGTAGGCACAGTGTACAGGCATTAACATCACTATTTCCAGGTTTGTTAGTGTTCTAGTTTTTCAAACTGGAGGGACTGTAACAGGATTTAATTCGTTTAAAAGTCAGCAAATATTTGGGCTTGCAACATGGCAGCTGAGATGGATCAGTCTTTGTTGTAATCTTATTTACAAACTTAGAAGATGCTTAAAGATCTGTGTCACGTAGCCTTGTGGAGAGGGGAGTGTGGAAGTCCCCAGCGTCCGTCGGTCATGCTCCCCACTGACATGGAGCAAGAGTGACATCCTGTGGGAAAAGTTTAAAAGGGAGACAAACAAAAGTCTGCACCTGGAGTTGTCCTGGATTCTGTTTGGATCTGTCCATGTCATCTTTTTATGTCTTGAAGCCAGTGTCTCAAAAGTAAATTAATATCCACTGTGAACTGTGATTAGAACATCACAGTTTCTGCACTTTATTTGACACTGCTTTGGGGTACTGAATTATTGATTTGCATTACAGGAGTGCTCATGTTTTACTTTGATCAGAACCCAAGAATTCAGAGCTTTTTAATACAATTTTATGATTATGTAGTTTCCTAATGTGCTAGGATGTTACCTGTGCATTTTTCTCTAAGAGTAAAGATTTAGGTTTTAGTGTATCTTTAAATGGGATCCAAGCAATTAATTTAAATTATTTTAAAAATTATTGTTTAAATGAAAAGCCATGAGAAAAATCTTTCTTATTTTTTTGAAAAAAATTGTATATTATGTTTAATAGAAATGTGACCTCTGCACCTTAAAACCTGGTTCTGATAATAGAAGCAGTGCCAGAAGTTGCAGTATTTCTAGCTAGATATAAAATCATATACTTATATAACAAGATTGCAACAGAAATTAAAGAAATTGGAACAATATTATTGGAATGATGAGACTTTGGCTGCAGAGATATCCAGGTGCTTCTGATTTCATCCCTTTATCTTTATTAGCTTTTTTTTTAAAGCATGGATTTAAAATCTCTCTGTTAGTTTTGAAAAGAGAAGTATGTACACCTTGTATTCACTGCATGTCTTAGAAGAAGAAATATAAAACTAATATTTCTGTACATTTTTTCCTGGTTTTAAAAATAGAGATGGATAAAATTGCAGCTCTATCCCCATGTGAAAGGATTATTTGCACATCTGTCTAAGGTTAGTACCTCCTGTGTGGTTATCAGCATCCTTCATAGTGCTTGCTGATAAAGGGCCAGATGATGAGTGGCGCCTTGCAAGATTAACTTTGTATTGGTAGTCATTAAACAGTGGGAATTTCTACAAACTGGCAGTTTGGGATACGGAAAAAAAAGAGAAAAAAAATTGAGGGGGAGTATTATAATGGTTGCACATGCAGCATCTAGAATAGTGTGGGGCTACTGACAACAAGTGTGGTGGAACAGTTGGTGAACAGATGTACAATAAATAACTGTCAGGAGGTAAACTGACACCTCTGATATCCAAAATTGTACTAATCCAGGATTAACAAAACAGTTGAAGTAGAGGTATCACTCTGTTCTAAAGCGCGTGCAAGCACTACTGAAGGAAAGTTCCCTTTGTGTTTTAACTGAGGGATGTGTGAAGCCTCAGTAGTTGCTGTGTCCTTCCTAACACTTTGCAGTGACACCAACAAAGCTAATTTAAAACAAATCTGCTAAATGTGGCTTTAGCCATTTTTCTGGGGCGGCTTAAACATGTCATTAACTTCAAAGAGGTGAGGGGAAGATTCTTTGCACATGCTTGTGAAAGACTATAAAAGTGATTGGCAAGCTGAAATTAAATTTTGAATATTTTTGTGTAATCACCATTAATTTGGTTTTGCAAACCCATTCCTGGCAGATATCTGTGGGAACCAGATGGCTAAGTTGTGTTGACTGGAAGCAGATTTTCAGATGCTTTTTACAGAAGCTCTTTATAATTGATTTGCTGGCAGATTAAGAGTTACTCATGAGATGTGTTTTGTTTTGCTCCTCTGTTTAAAAAAGTATACTGTGTTATGCAGCTGCACTTAAATTTTTGAGTCAGCAAATAACATCAGTTGTGGTGAGGATCTGTTTGGGAGCATAGAAATATTCGAGAAAGATGTGAAGATTGAGAATGAGTAGCAGTAATGAGTCAAATCCTAAAGCTTCTGCTCAGATTTATGAAACATTTTTATTGAATTTTCTGTTCCAGCTGATAGAATTTCATTCTCTGAAGACTTAAACTATTTAACTGAATAAATGTGCTCATTTTCATTATGCAACTCTGATCTTGTGCCTTTTGTTGTTGTACTGGATTATTTTATCAGAGTGCTCTTTCTTTCATGTATAAACCCAGTTCAGACTAACCTTATCATTCTGAGTTGTATTTGATCACTTCTGCAGTGATTTAATGAAATGGCAAAGCTGAAACTTTCTGTGCTTCATGATGCTGAAGTTTACGTGGATTCAAAAGGAATTGGTCAGATGGAAATGTAATAAAAAAAATTGTTAGACAACAAATACTGTCTCTGACTCTGGATGTCCTAAACTTAAAATTTGAGAGCAGGAGAGTTTCCCAAGGCAGTGTCATATTTTTGTATTCTTCCTTAGGCATTAGAGAGTGAGAACTCTGCTTCTGTGAATATATGGGTATAGTCTTTAATTATATATGATATATTTATTTTTGCCTCGGGATCTCTGTCACAGCTTGTGCAGGCAGGATTTAAAAATTCGAGGGACATCATGGCAATGTGTGTTGTGGTAGAAAAGATGTGTTAGTAGCAGGATGGGTGACTGTGAGGTCTAGTGAGGGCTTGTTTTACTCCCTCTTGAACATTTAAATTGGTCTTGATTGCAGTCAAATTTCTTCTTCCCTTATGACATGAATCTGCAAATATGATATTAAAAGAATTGGTTTTCTTTTGGAGGATCACAGAATGTTTTGAATTTGTTTCTGATCCAAAGCTTTAATTTAATTTAAATTTTAATCACGTTCAAAAGAAAAACCTTATAAGAAAATATTTGTTTAAAGCAAATTTAATTTTTGTTTTCTTTTGTGGTTCTTCCCTCCTTAGATGACTGTGGGATTATGTGCGCCAGGAAATATCCTTCCTGTCTTGTCGGAAACCTGTCAAAACTTCATAATAATATACTAAGTACTGGAAATAATATTAGTGTTTAGCAGAAAATGGGTCTGCCTATCAGAATAGTGCAGTAATGGATGTGCACAGCTACAGAAAGTACAGAGGCTGTGAAGAAGAAAGTAATTTTAAGAAAGAAAATATACAAAGCAAAAAAAGCTTCTCATCCAGTGCATGCTAATGAGCTGGCAGCTTTTTGTGGTGCAAGGCATTAGTGTCTACTGGAGTTAGAATGGGGGCCCAATAATTGCTCTGACTTCAGTGATGAAAATCTCATAGCTCCTTGTGGCTGCATAGATGGGAGGTGGATGGGACTCAGTTCTTTTGCAAATCTGCTGGTTGAGTTTCAAAGGTAGTCAGAGTTTCAGTATATTTAGCTGGTATCTGTAGAGTACCTTTTGCCTTATTGTAGTTGACATTATTCATTTAAAGGTTAACTTCAGTTTTATTGGATTATTTGTTATGAAAGATGATCCAAGATTTCAAAACTTCATAAAATATGATTTTGTATACTGTTCCCAGCAGTCATTTAAATTAAAAGCTGATGAGGTCTTGGAGATCTAAGTTAAACATTTTTGCATTATTTTTAACTGAATTGGAAGTTGATATACTGTGTTTTTGACCTGGTTGCTGCAGAATGTGACATTCTTTGGCAAATATTAACCACTGTGTGTGGTCTAAATAGATATTCAGCTAACATGGACCAAGCCTTGCTCTGGTTCAAGATATCTGCTTCCACACATTTCCTAAGCTATAATGAACATTTTTATTAGTGTCTTCTCAAAACACCACAAAGCTCCAGTAAAAATAGAGCACAAATCCATTTGTACACAAAGCATTTAGCATGAAACCTTCATTTGAATTCTGTTCTTTGTTGTATTGAACATCATATTGTTCATTTTCAAAGCAGAAAATTCTAAACTTTTAAAGCAATTTAGTTCATCATGTTAGAGGTACTGTTTATGGCAACCTTTCTTTTTCTGTAGGATCAGGAAAATCATACAATCTTTACAAATATATTATCTTTATCATATACAATTTCTCTGTAAAATATGCTGGCTTTTTTTTTCCCCCAGAAATCACATTTTAATCTCTAAAGTCATTGGCTGGATCAGAAATTGCAGCACATGCTGGGTGCCAAGGTTAATGGTTCTAATGTAGATAATTCTTTAAGTGAATACCTTTGGAAAAGTTTGACTCAGGGGAGAATATTTTATTGATACTACCCATATGAATTAGGGGAATGTGGGTAGTTGCAATATTAGTAAGAATTCTACATGGTACTATTTATGACTTTTTAGAGAGGATGAGTTTTGGTTTTAAATGTACAAAGGCTCTTGATGTTGCTTATATTTTCTATGGGAGTGCAGACAAATTGTTATTTAGTGTCTTGTGTGTCATCATCTCCAAGAAAATGGGTTTCAGAAACCTTAATTTCATAATTTGTTTTAAAGTTGTAGCTATAGATCAAGTTTAAAAAACATAATGCTTGCTCACTATGTACTTTAAATTTTTTTATTATCTCCCAATGCCTTTTTTCTTGTTTGTGGTATAGGTATATTCCCCTCACCACCCTTTTAATTCAGCACCTCTTTTGGCTGAACGATAAAGGCACACTATAGATAACAGCAGAACATAAAATACCTGACAATATATGTTACACTGCAGATTAAAATCTGGCCTTCAGGGCAAAATGACCTTGCCCTTGCATTGCAGGAAGTTCCTCCACTCCTTGGAGACAGAATTCCCTCCACTGACAGCTGCCGGGTTTGGCTCCTGTTACCATCGGATCCATCTCACCGAGGTGTTTCTGGCGTCTGACAGTCCCTCCTCACGCAGCTCCTCTTTATCTCCTGTGTGTTTTTGTGCTAATCTGACAAATATTTCTTATTTGCTCTTTCCCTTGTCGTCACTGTCTGGCACGCTGAGTGCTGCTGGAGTGTGAACCTAAAGCAGGCAATGATAAATGAGAAGAGGAACAAGGAGATTTTTATGTTAAAATACCTTAAGGCTCAGACAATGGAATCCACAGTAGAGTTTGAGTTCTTTGGTAGTCATTGGAAGGGCTGAAGGAAGAAATCCTTCTCTCTGTGGGTGGTGAGGCCCTGGCACAGGTTGCCCAGAGAAGCTGTGGCTGTCCCATCCCTGGAAGTGTCCCAGGCCAGGTTGGACGGGGGTTGGAGCAGCCTGGGGTAGTGGAAGATGTCTCTGCCCATGGCATTGGGTTGAATGAGATGAGCTTTAAAGTCCCTTCAAACCCAAACCATCCTATGTTTCAGTGATTGGTTATTTGGTAGCTTTGGAAATTAGGAATGGAAATACTTTCAGTTTTTCCATGTACAGAGAAAACTTGTATGTGCTATTCGAAGATATATTTTTCTTTCTATTGATTCTCTGTCTTTTCCTTAAGAACAGAAGAAAGCTTGACATCTGCCCATCCCTTTCCCTCATTATCAGATTGGGTTTGGTTTCTGTTGTTTACCTTATTTCCAGAAATAAATAGGATTTAAGGTTTTTAGCCTAACCTCAAATCTATACAGGGAGCAGTGACTCCTCTGGTGCTTGCTGTCACTGAGATAATGTATTGCAAGCTGTCCTGGGAGAAAGGACACCTGTCAATGTTAGCAGTTATTTTTTGCATCTTCTGTTGTTTATGTTAACAAGATAATGGTTGCAATTTATTTTTTTTTTCTTATCAGACAATTCCGTTTGACTGCTTGCAAACTTGTTTTTCAACTACTCCTTCAGCTGTGTCAAATATTCTTATTATCTTCCAGTACTAAATTTGAGGTGTGCATTAATCATTCTTTTAGCAGACTCTTGTGTAATATTCTTGTCTAAAAATGAATGAGCATGATTTGGGAGACTTTCTCATCATAATATGTAAATATGTCAAATTACACCTATCTGTTGAGTTTTCTTAGAATGGGAATATTTCTAATAGCGGAATCAGAGAAGAAATCCAAACTCATAAAATATGAGGTGGTACTTTATGGAATGGCTCTTTGTGATGCTGAAATCAATGGGAGTTTGGCAGTGATTTTAGTAGAAACAGAATTGGGATAAGACTGATGCTTATGCACTATTCTTTTAAATGTCCTTTTCTGTTTGTAATGTTAAATCAAAATGGAAAATGAAGACTCGAATCTGCATGAAGAATTTGACAGTTCACGGTGAAATGTTGCCTGTCTGCCCTGGCTCATTCAAAAATCACAGCAAACCAAAAACCCCTTAAAGGGGGTGGCTTGCAGGTGATCTATGATATTTACAGAAAGAAGAGCACAACTCCTAACTTCTGTACCAAATTTCAGATGATGAGGGTTAGGGAGAGCACAGATGTACCTGAAGGTGTAAGCTGTGTTCATCTGCTTTCTATTCCTAAAGCATATACAGGGCTGCAGCTTACATATGTTTGTCTGAGTGATTAATGGCTTGTATCCATACATTAGAACTGAGAGTATTAAGATTTATATCTTTTTGTTTTGAAAAGCAACAGCAAGCCCATAAATGCATGCTAAATGTACTCCATCTGATGAGCATGTGACCTACAGTGGACATTTACAGTAAATGACTGGAGCCATTTAGAGGGGTTTTTTTTTAAGCTATTAAATATATTTTAAAATGTCATAAGATGTTATGAGTCATGGATGTAAAGCTGATATTTATCAGACACTTTGAGGACAGAAAAGATCTTACCTTTGTCCCTCTTTCTTTGCTTTCTAAACTGATGAATGTTTTGTGAGAGGAGAGGTCAGGACAGAAAAATACAGGTAGTGAGGGTGCAACATTTTTCATGGTGTTTATTTACATAGTTTGTTCCAAGTGCCATGAGAATGGCTGATAAAAGCTCTAATTTATGAGGGATTTAGAATACCTAAATTAAGTGTTGATGGAAGTTGTCTGAAACCTGCTAATTGGAGACAGCATGAAGAGACAGTATGGAAGCAGTTGATATAGCTTTTATTTTCCTTCTAAATAAAGTACTAAGTATATTCCAGGACTTTTAGAAATATTCTAGCTCTATGTCCTTCAGTTCCTTGTCCCAGATAGCCTTTCCAAGGCCATGCCTGCTGCTTTCGAGCTGGATGGGAGCTGACCCTGAGTGCTGGGTTACCTTCCTTTGGATACACGTTCTCTGTGTTCATCACACCCCCTCCTGCCTTTTCAGAGCTTCTCTTTGTATTGACACATTCTAGAATTTCCCCCCCCAACCTGTTGTATAACAATGTACAGAAAACCAGAAGCCATAGTGGGTCCAGCACTGGGTCTGAGTTACATCCCAGTGACTTCAGCACGATGAAATTGTGTTCAAGAGCAGCTGTACCCATGGCTTAACTGCAGTTCGTGTAAACATTTGTAGGTTCAATGCACATCTGTTTGTCTTGTGTTTGAGGAGGAGACTGGTCAAACACAGGCTCATAACTGGTATAGAAAACCCGTGATTTTGAACCATCAGGATTTTATTTCTGGGATAGATACAAAACTGTTCATAAAAAAAAATATTTGAAGAAGACATGGAAGATTTAATTTACTGGCTGTCTTTCTCAGCCAGCCACATAGTACTGTTTGTTTCAATAGTACTACTTCTCAGTAGAAATCCTAGATTACTTCAGCAAGTGCAGGCAATGGAATTTTTAAATGTTTTTTCTTTTTTCTGTCTTGTACAAGTTTGTGAGAAATCTTCAAACAAAGCATTTTTTAAAGAAGTTGCTTTAAAGATTTGTTGAAATGTTTTTTTCATGGTCTATTTATTTTTTCCCAATGCTATTGATGGATTTAAGGTATCTGGACTGTCAGTGAATTAGCTGTATAAGAATGTTTTAATGATTCAAGGGGGTATTAGATGACGGCAGACTTTTTTAGCATCTCTAAACAGTACAAATTGCCAACATCTTCACATTTCTGTAAGGAGAACCTGCTTAAGGCCCAGTGGGGTTAAGAACGTTGTTTACTCTACTCTTGACTCCTGCAGTATAACAATAAAAAAGTGATTAAAATTTAAGTAGTCATGAGAGATTTTCGCTATATCTAATTTCTTGAATGCTGGTGTGCATTAAAACTGGATCATTGCATAATACTGTTGTGGTAAGTGTTACTGTATTACCTTGTTTAGCAACCAACAGAAATAAGAACAGTAATTTTGTGATAAGTAGTCTTGTCTAAATGTGCTGAGTTCAAAAATTGTTTAGCATTAAGGTTGTGTTAATTGCTTCCTCTGTAGGCTTTATTAATAATAGAGATATTAATAGATCTCTATTTTGAAGTAGTTAACATACCACAAAAATCTTTTGCAAGGCAAAATTTGGCACTGAGTTTCTCACATCAGAAAGCATTTTCTGCTTCTGTTTGGGAAGGTTAATGATTCCCATAGATTTCACAAGGAAAGCAAGAGAGGTGCAGTTTGTTTCCAGTGTCTTTGCTTTCATCATGAAAGAAAGAGGTATCTCTCCAGCCTTGGGTGTGGAAGGGTGTCCCTTTCGTTCAAGGCCTTGTGGGGTTGCAGTTATCAGGGAAGCCTTCAAGCCCTCTTGTGTAGGTGCTGTGGAATTTGAGCTCTATAAGCAGAGAATGTGCATTCCTAAACCTCAGTACACAACAGCATCTCTGCATGGACCAGACTGTGCAAGCAGTTAAAAGTGGAACAGCAGAATTAAGCATTAATTGTATCAGCTCTTGGCCTGTATTGCGCCATCTGCATGTCCATGCTCTGTTTTTCCACATTTTCTTTTGGACAAGTCAGAGCAGGAGTGGTAGAGGATAAATAAGCAAAGGTATCCTGTGCAATACCTCCTGATAACTTTTCTGATTCTTGAAAGCTGTGCTTTAGTGTTTGGAACTGAAACAGCGGAAGAGCGTAGGACAGCTTTATTTACTTACACCTCTTTGCTTTGTGGTCTTTAGAAGAGGTTCTCTCTCACCATGTTTACTGCTTTGTAAAGTAAATCTTTGATTTACTGTAGCAGTCACAGTCTGTTAAATAACTCTTTTCTTCGTGTGGACAAAGCACTTCATGTTCTCACTCCCCAGGTCTCCCCAGCCCACAACGTGTGAATTCCTTGTCTGTGTTTGAATCTGCTTTTTCATTGGTTTCTGACAGTTTATTATGTACTTTGCCATTATTAGGAAGATGATTAAAACTATAAACAGATTGCATTTAACCAATGCTTCCTAAACTGATAATGTTTTACTTCCTTAGTTTTGTCTCATTACAATATTCTTGCTACCATTACTGTCTTAATTATTCCTTATATATGAAACGCTTTCTGAAGCAAGACTCAAACGTCTCTGTATAAGATGAACATAATCTCTTTTTTCTTTAAAAGACTTGATACCAAAGATGATCCATTACGAGTTGGACATTGCAAGGACATCAGACTGAGGAAAGAGATTTTCTGAATACCAGAATCGTTGAAAGAACCAGGAGAAGCTTTTTTGAGATCCTGTTCCAAGAGAGACAAATACAGACCCTTTCTGACTCACATGGCAGTACCTGCTTTGCCAGGCACACCAAACCAGACCGTGGCCATCTGAAACTGTGTTATTGAGTTCACATCTCAGCATCTAAACCAGCCTCATCTCTTTTCGTGGCACGTGAAGTCAAACTGAAGAATTATATTGAAATGATAAGTTAGATTTTGTTGCTAATGAAAGATATTTCACATCCAATGTTTTTATAAATCCATTTAGAGGTTTGTTTGAACAATCTGCCTGGATTAATGGAAACTGCTGTGGTTTAATTTCTCTATTTGTTTTCTTATGCCCACTATAAAAGTGTGTCCTTTGAGCTACTTTAGGTAGAAGATAGGTTGTCACAACTAGAATTTTTTCTCTTGTGCTGTACAAAGATTTTGCAGGAAAAAAGTTGATCTGAAATCATAGATGTCTCCTCTAAACAACAACCAGACACGTCAAGCAGAAAATTCTTAATGTCTGATGTCATTTTGTCAGTTTTTATTTTTTTAATATAAATTCTCATAATACAAACACACCTGCTTCAAATGGTTATACTATGTGTGTGTTGAGTATCTACAGCTCAAATGGATCTAATTACTCTTGATAAAACTCAAGCAAAATTAAGATACGATTGTATTGTAAAATGGCCTAGAACAGCATTACTTTGAAATATTCATTAACATAAGAGAAAAGAGAAAACCTTTAGAGCCCAAAGCATTTCTCTGAGGACACAGGCAGTTATTTTATTCTGCATTAGTTTCACTGATGGCACATTGTTAAACACAACGAGTTGTAAAAAATTATGAAGAAATTTGTATTTTAGCCACTGTTTTTCTGTTGTGCAACGTGGAGATGTTTAACGTGAAGATGCCTCCATTCGCAGATAGAATGGCTTTATTTAAAATTGATTAGGAGCAATTCACAGCAGGCTGCCAAATTGCTAATGGAAGCCATTTGAATCAATTCTCTCATATAATTTAAATGCCATTTCACTGCATATAGTTTAACCAGGAAAGAATCCCAGCTTGCAGCCAGTAAAATTAATTTTTTATTTTTCTTTTCATAAATATTTTCTTGGTTCAAAAAAAAATAAGTAAAACCAAAATAAATGCTTGTATGCTGAAACTTTTCCAGGGTATGCGCACTTCAAATGGCTAATTTGAGAAATGCCATAGTATTATTTTTACTTACGTATGTCAGAAAGCATTTTTATCTACATGTCAGGTGTTTTTCTTACCTGATAGCTTTTTGTGGAGTATGCATTTAAGGCTAAATTACAAATTGGATTCTGCTGCTAACTGAGGGGCCTATTCAGCAAAAATTTATATATAGGCTTTTCTCAGAAGGTCGTGGAATCCATCTTTGCTGAAGTGATGAAGCAGGGAACTCCTCTTGGCCCCAGAATCGCTTCTGTCCTCATCCGCCTGGGTGTCCTACGGGGGAGTCGTGTGATGGCAGAGAATTCTTTGTGTGAGGTCTGGTGTTTGCTGCAGCACTCTCATCCATCACCCAAAGATTGTCCTATCTAGGGGTTAATTTTATTGTTATTTGCCTGAAAATCAATTGAATTAAACTTGAGAACTAATGGTATATTGCCCTAGTTTAAAAATAAACATTCTGGGGTTTGGCTGCTATTGGCTGAGATTTTGCACTGTCAGCGCCATGCAGGAAGAATATCTTTTAATTTCATGCTTTGCCCACTCATCTATTGCACTGCCAATTGCAACCACTGCAGTGCCAAACAAGTGAAAATATAGATTGCATAAAAATATAGAGGAATGTTGATGCTGCAACAGCAGAGGAAGTGCATTACAGGGGCTGCTACTCTTCAGACGGAAACAGCAAATTGAAATTGTTTCTGGTTGTCCTTCACCGCTGTCCCTTGTGACTTAGAGAACCCAAGAACAAACAGTGGTGCTCTCGTTTTACTCCCCCCCTCCCGTATAAGAAACATATTTCAGTGTCTTTTGCTCACATATGGTGATACATATTGTAAGAGTTAAAATGTGTCTGAAAATTAATCAACCCTCAGTTGGCCTTTCCTCATGGGAGCTGGTATGTAAAATTGACCTCAAAGTGTACTAATAATATATGTCAAAGATATTTAACAGGCTTTTGCCATGCTCCTCTGTATTGGTATGGTGGACATATGACCGTGCTGATTATGGACCTGAAAGCTCTTCCCCTGCAAAATATGTGTATCAAGTCAAGAAAGGTCAGCCTGCAATAAGGGTATTTAAGAAATGAATCTTCAGCTGCATTGGCCCAGTTGAAAATCTAATACCTATTTAAGCAGCAAGGTTTTATAAATAGTCTGGTGAACATACTTGAGAGACTGTGAAATTTTGTGAGGAAAAAGAGGAAAGAAAAACTTTAATAAGAAAATTTATTGAAAATATGGGAGAATCCTTAGTTCTGAATGCAAACCCAAGGACTTTAATGCCAGGTATTCTAAAACAGAGGAATAGCTAATAATGTGAAATGATTTGGCAGGTTTTTTTTTTTTGTCATGGTAAGAAAAGTTTTATGGTAATGGAACTGTGCTAGCTTGTTTGTTTGTTTGTTTTTTAAAAAAATTATTTCTGCCCCCATTTTCCCTCTGAAGAGAGTTACTGCATTTATAACATTAAAGTTAAGAAAGGCAAAAGGTCATGGCAAGGATGACCAAGAGTAACCAAAGGAAAGTCAGGCTATTGATCTGGAATAAATTTTGAATAGGGATTGAACTCTTGTACAGCCTTGTAGAGGGGACCTGCTCCTCCCTCAAACCAACCCAACAGTCTGAGGGGATTGTACCATACTTCCCTTTCTTCTTTAAGACCATGGTAGTTTTGTAGAAAAAAATAGTTCCTTAACTGTATCCACTGGCATTTTAAGACTAATAAATAATTCTTCACAGTCACTCAATCACTGCCGGTGCAGACTTGAAAAGGTAATTTATTTTGCAGATAGACACCCCTGACAGCACTCTGGAGGCCATCCTTTCTGACATAACCACTTTCAAGAAGCCAAGATAAAACATGCTGCTTGACCAGGTTTTGATGTAGTGAAGCCACTTTTTGATAGAGAAATCTAATCTGTACTCTGGGGAGGGAGGGGGGCTCTGCCACTGTCCTCTTTCATTATGGTTTCCTGTCCTGTTAACCAAGGAAAGGGTCAGTAACACGCTCTCCAAGCTCATCTCTTCACAGACGTGCACCAGCCAGGAAAGGAGAAACCCTGTGTTTGTCCACTGTGCCATGGGATGTGTTAACAGAAAATGGTCACTGAAGTAAACAAAGAGGAGTTAAATGCTTTTTTATTTGTCAGAATTAAGAAACAAAGAAGAAACAATAAACAGTTTGGAACACCAAACCTGGAGGAACCCATAGATTCTTGATGTGGGAATGATGGTGGGATAGAAAAGAGAAAAACTTAATTAATGGAGGAGAGCTGAGTGAGCAGAGACAGAATTTGGAGAAAAATAGGTGACCTAGTTTGGTATCACAAAGCATAATTTTCATTTTAGCTGTGAGGCAGTAAAATGGCTAACATTTCACAAAATGGGCTGTAGATCGTCCAATCTTTCCTGAAGTCCATTGGCAGAAAAGTTTATAAAGTGCTGTCTGTGTTGAAGGAAGTCATTCAAGGACTTGAGCAGTACCTCTTGCTCTTTCTCTGCTTTTTTCCCTGCCTGAGGACAAAGTTCCAGTATTTCTTGGTGATGTGGTTGGAGGAGACCTTGCACAGCACTTGTGCTCCTCAAACATCAACATGGTCCTTTGGGGCAAGATTGGGAAAATGTATTAATAAATACAGTGGCAGCTCGACACTTAAAAAAATGGTTTTTTCTTACTCCTTTTCATATTGCAACCCAGATTACTCCATATTGAGAGATTAAAGTCTTCACTGGCACAGTAAAGAGACACTCACATGAATGAAAATAATTTATTTCTACGCATTTTTCTTTTATCTGAGTAAATGAAGTTTAGGGAGATATAGTGCCTTATTTCATCAGGAATTTCCATTCCGAAGGGAAGAGAAATAGAATAGGAATTGTGATTCTGGATATCTAAGGTTACAACTTTGCTGTAACTGGAGCTGTAACTCCCTGTTACAGCGGTGTTTGATCCCATTCCCAGTTCCAAAGGCTGTCGGGGTTACTTAGATATATGTCTCACCATTAAAGCATTTTCCCCTTCTCTGATTCGTATGGTAAATATGCTCTAGAAAGATTTTTATTTTTTTTAACTCCTTTTGCAAAGTTTTAAAATAAAATTTACAGCTTGTGAGGAACATGGTTTTTACATACTGGACCTTATCATCTCAGTAACCAATTTTTCCTTATGTCTCAGAACTCTCATTAATTTTTCACAGGCTTGTGATGGATAGTTTTTATTTATTCACGTCTGAGGTTCTGTTGTGTGAAAAGGACTCATTTTATAACATTACATATTCATGGCTTGGGATGGATGGGATAAGGAACTTATTATTAATGTGTCACAGTGGGAAACTTACTCTGGGTTCATTTGTGAATCTTGTTAAATGTGGTGCGGTCAGCAGACAGCGCTGAAATTTTTGATACATTTTATTGGAGAAGGGCAAAGAGGTTCAGTGATGCTTCCTTATCTAAACAGCACAAGTGAGATGGTGCCTTTGTAAATGCATTTGAAACACTATATCAATAACACAAGGGTAGGAGCAAAGCATGCCTGAACTACAGTAAAATCAGAACGGTGCTTTTTAGTAATGACTGTTTCTAGGCTCTGTTTGGGTCTATTTAAATCCAGTTTGCTTAATTAAATCTTGTTTTACTTTTAGCAAAAACACAGGAGTTGTTTGCAGTGTAGTGAATTGACATCAGAGTATTGCAAAACTTGATTTCTAGCAGTTAGGTTTGCCGGTAGGAATTGATTATGGCCATATTTGACTGAGATTCTTTTGCTGATGTACAGTGGAGCTGTGCAAGTTCTGAATGTGTGCGTGCAAAAATGTTTGGAAATCAGTGAGCAGTCTGTGTATTGAACATATGCAGCATATGAAATAAAAAGCAAGGAGGTAAACAGTGCTGGAAACTATTTTAGAATTGGATCTGATTTAAAAGAACAAAATATCTCTTTCATCAGGCCACAAAGATACTCATTTTCAAAGCAGAACATTCTGTACCACTGAAAATTTTAAAGTAGGAGCTTTGTCCTCTATACTTGTATGCTCAAAATTTATTTTTCAATTAAATGCTTCCATACTCATTTTTGTAGTTACGGAAATGGGCCCAGAGAGGAAGTCAGTAATTTAGCTCTACTTCGGACTCCCTGTTATTTATCACCTATTGTTACCTTTCTTCTTATGATATTATTGGAAATCTAGAAAGATGATTTTTGGGATCTTTTTGAGTGTACTAATCACTTTCTTACAAAAGCAGCTTGTGGATGAAGGTATTAAAGTTTACAATACCAGCAATTATTCAAATATTTTTAGAACGTGCTATCAAAATCCAAATGAATTATAATTCCCCTTTGTTTTAAAACATTTTCCTTCTTTTGAAATGAATAATAAAATAGACGAAATAAATTTGAGCTACTTAAGTAGCTTGAGACGACCAGGACAAGACAATTTATGGTGGCCATATTTTAAAAGAAAATTTTCAGTGATGTTAAACGTTGGCTTTATTAGCGATCCTACCAGTAGGTCAACAGTATTACATTGTCATTTATAATAGAGGAGCTGGGCAGCGAGAAAACTGTAGTCTATTAAGAGTTTTGTGAGTGTGTGTGTATATACAGTGAAATAATATCTAGTGTAATGTGAAGTGACAGTCAAAATTACAGCTTTTCTCTTGCCGCAAGGGTACTTCTCTGCCAAGTATAGTAATATTGTTGTAGCAGTGTTCAAGGTTGTCAGCAGTTCTTGGTTACTCTGCAGAGAGCCATAACTGTGTGTGGAAGCAAGGAGCTTCCTGTCAAGGGAGATACTATAATTTTGATATATATTTGTTGGTGCCAAACTGCAATTAAATAGGAGGCGTTGGAAGAGGTTTTATTTAGCCAACTCAAATTTGTTGATTAATTAGTTAAAAAAAAAAAAGTCCAAAATGAAATCCTCCTCTTACACAAACATAGATTAAATTATGGATTTATCTGGCGTTTGTCTGTGCTCAAAGTAGCGTGTTATTTTTATGGAATAAACCTTATTTCTGCTGGTGGGTCTGGGATTGCTGAGGATGTATAGGGCATACTGCTTTTAGTTAAAATATTAGCTCTGAGGCTAATTATCTGTCATAAAAATATTTTAGGGGGTAGTTGCAGACTTCAGTTTTTTAGAGGTCAGCATGGAAACTGTTTCTTCTCAAAGCATGTTTTTTCAGGATGTGCTTTTGTGTCAGGAAGTTGACGAAATATTGTCACAAAAATGTGTATTATCATCCATATTGGAAGCAGTAAAGAATTTCTCCTATTTCTCCACGTTGAAAGCGATGATAATGGTGTCAGCAGTTTTATTCAGCAGAAAACCATTTTTCTTGATGATTAGATTAAACAAAATGAGGTGGAGGAGAGGCTTCCTTTGGAAAACATTGCTTTAAAGAAAATCAGGAACTCTCCTGCTGTCCTCCAGCAAAGTATTAAGATATAAACATACTTACATGATCTTATGACTTGAATGATGAAAATCTAGTGTTATGCTAATATAACTGGTTAAATAGTGTCTAAAATATTGCTTAGCCAAAACCCCCAGTGGCTTTTCTTGAATATTTTTCAAGTGGAGATGCTGATGCTCCTGGTAAGGTGCTTCCACACCCTGCCCCTCCACTCCCTTCTCCCTGATTTCACTGCAGTGCCAGAGTAGGACTTGCCTTGTAGAACTGGGTGCTGCTCACAGCAAAGCAGAAGCCACAAAAACTGACCCTGATTTTCAGATGGGTGTAGGAGGAAAAAGAAGATAATTAAAAAAATAAATCAAGAATAACATTTCAATATTTTTCTTCTAAGTATAGCTAAAATAAATTTCAGATGCTTTATGTTGAGGAAGTGAAATCGAAAGCTAGAAGCATCCTTTGAGTTATTTTTCTCAAAGAAATTTGGGTGGTCAGTGGGCACTTTGCACAACTAGCCTTGATTGTTCCACTGTTGACTCAAGCACTCTTGATTTATCCCCAAACACCCTGCAGGTGCAGGTTAACTTTTTCTGGAAATCCTCTGTATCTGATTTGTAGAAATGGAGCATGGTCTGAAGTTTATGGATGCGCTGAAGAGCTCAGGTTCTGCTGTTGCACTGAGTAAGCTCAATGAACAAATGTAAAATGTGGCTGTAGTATTTGTTACTGCACTGGGGCCCATCCTCAGCCACGGGGCACATCTCTGGCCCCAGCGCAGAGCAGCTGTCCCAGTGCGTTGTGACTGGCCATAAGACATAGGAAAGACTCTACAAAGAAAAAATTGTGAAATTAAAGGAAATATCTGTTTTATGGTGTTTCTCTCTATGGCTTCCCACAATGTTTTGACTAATGTTACTCTTCTTATCATCACTGAAGCTTTTTTTTTCCTGGTGGAGGGCAGAAAGCCAAAATCTGAGCACATTACCAGAGCTGGTTTCCCTACTTTTTGTAAATATATCATTTACTGAGGTATCATATGATGTTTTATCTCTCATCTTTTCAGAATTTCCTCAATCTGGCCAGCTGTCTGGTTTATGAACATCTAAAGTCTTTGTTTCTAGCTCTTTTGTTGCCATTAGAAATTTGGGTATTTTCCTGTGAAGTCTTATCTGTTTGGTGCAGGAGCCTTGGTGCTCAAGAGGTGACCACACAATATCTGTTTGTGTACAAAGCTGCACACACCAGTCAGCACCTCATTCAGCATCTCTAACGTGAGTGGACTCGGCATCCTGTGTGTGACAAAGCAATTTACCAAACATAAATTCCTTCCCATTGCTGCTTTAATACATTTGCTCTATTTTTTTTTTTTTTTTGATTGAATAAATATATTACGCAGCAGGGCAGATTATTTTCTTCGTGGCCTTGCTGTTGCAATTTGAGAACAGATACAATTTCCTTCAGCTGATGAAGAAAGCAACATCTGTTCTTGGTTTCCTGGAGCTTTCCTTCAGACAATAGATTTAGACGCACAATTTGAATTCCTTCCGAAGAAATAGAAAATTAAAACTTTGACCCCTCCTTCAAAGTGGTGGTTACACTGTGACAACAGTGGGTTGAGCTAAATTCAGCTATGTCAGGCAAGAACTATAAAAGTAGATAGATTGCCCTCTAAGCTTCACTTTATTGGATATTGTAATTGACATATAGTTGTCATTTATAATCATCTGTCCATTCCTGTGAGTTGGGAGCAGTAAAGTTAATTGTGGCTGCTCATTTGCATTAATCTCACCTCTGAAGGGTACAGTAACCCATTAATATCATGTCATGATGAATTATCACAAATAACATTGAACATATTGATTAATGATCTCTGAGATTTGTATCTCGTTAAAACATTTTGTTAGCTCTTTAAACTTTTAAGCAGACAGTCAATGTATGCGGGAGAGGTTTAGAGATCACCCACGAGGTGATGAAAAGTTATGGCATACATTTTGGGTCACTAATTAAAAATTGTTTAAACATTTCATATTCATTTTAAGAATGCTTTTTCCTTCTAAAGGTGTCCAGCTTGAAGGCTAATTGCAAGAACTGTCTTATTGTTTGTTGCTTATAAAGACAGTAATTTGTATTGGAGCTGGGATGAAATGGAAAAAAAGGAGTAATGAGACTTAGAAACTGCCCTTATTTCTGTTTCTACTCTATAACAAGAATCATGCTCAGTGCAGCATATGTTTTTTGGTTTGTTAAAAAACATAGTTTCCTTCTATTTAAATTTTTTTCTTAATGCAAAACTTCCCTTGCTGCCTTAGCACTTGAAGTCACTTGATTTTTTTTCCTCCTCTTCTTTCTTTATGAAATCTCATCCAGTGGGTGGCCATGTAATTTGAAGTAGCTGATAATTAAATATTTTGCCATTTTTATTATTACCTGCTTAAATTTCTGTAAGCTAAGAAGCAGAAAGACTTTAGGGAGGCAAGGGAATTTACACCATGATTCAGGAAGGTGACTTGGCAGGACAGAAGTGACTCCTTTGCATATCTGAATGTTGTTTCTACAGTCTGGGAAATAGCTAATGTTTTAAATCATTCAGCAGTCTGTCTTATTGTAAAGGTTTCTTTGTCTCCATCCACATGAAGTTTCTCTATTTGAGTTGGTCATTTTAAATAAATAATAACTCTAGTGGGTCCTAGTTTTATATTCAAGACACTGGTTTCCCTTTCTTCTATCTGCAGTAAGCTGCCAATAATAATTATTTGGAGGGATACCACTCATCATCACAATAATAATTTATTAAAATTATTTGAATATTCCTGGTATTTCACTGTTCTTTTTTCTCAAGTCTGAGGAGATGACTCACAGACACACAGTATTTCGGGTTAGAGCTGTTTTGTGTTTTCAGTCTGTCTCATTCTTTTACACTGGGAGCGAACAAGGAGCGGGTCTGGGTTTTATGCTTTTGATAACTTTGTTGGTCCCTCTCTAGAACTAATCCTCACCTTTTCCTTCTAATTATTGCCCTTGGTGCCTCGGATGAAGTTCACACACTCTGCCAAATGTTGAAATAAGCTAGTTTTGTAGAGGAGACTAATGCGAAGATTAGAGCAAGAAAAATCATCCTTTCTGACTTGAATATATGATATGGCAAATCTTCACAGGTGTGCCATGACTTCTGCTGCTCTGGGCATGTGCAGTGGCCAAAGGTATCACATCTCCTTTCCCCAGGCTGGGATTTTTGTGTGTGAACTAACACAATTTTAACTTATTTGCTAGCTTTTCTGCCCAACCCCTACAATCTTCTTTCAGTAATTCCTGGGAGTCTGTTTCCCTGGCACATGAGGCTGTAGAGTCAAGGATTATATTCTAGCTATAATTTATGATTAACTAGATTTATGGCTGAGATCCCAATACAGCCTCAGTACTGTGGCCTGAGGAATTACAGCCAAAATGGAGACTATCATTCTGAATTGTTTGCTTCTCTGGATTTCAGGAAAACTCTTAGTTGTATTTGAGCAACAAAAACAAACCCTAAATCCAAACCAAATACAATTTGCAGTTGTGTAACAATTCAATTTTGTAGTAAGGAATTTAGCACTAAAACACATGAAGTCCTCAGCCTTTATAGCATTGAACTATTTAATTTAAACCCTATTATCACCTGAAGCTGATGCAGGGAATAATGCATATTAAACCCTCTCCCTGCTCATACAGCCCCTTCCCTCTGCCAAACAGAAAGTGGTGGGGGGGACACACAGTTAGGGTTCATTTTCACCCATGGTATTAATCCTTACTCATTTTAAAAACCTGCTAACGGAAATATTTCCATTCAGCTCATTAATCAATTGTGATTTTCATTCCCTTGTTTTGTAAAAGCTGTTGCAATAAATACTTTTTTTCACAAAGCGAAAATCTAAGAGATGGATGCAGCGAGCGTAATTAATAGCACCCAGTTACAGAAGATCAGCAAGTTTGTGAGATTCACATGCTGCTTTACCATATGGCTGCCCAGTAGGCGAAAAATTTGATTAATGTTTTGAAGTAGGTTTTTTTCAGCAAATATTACAGCCCCAGATGAGGAATTTTACTTTCGAGTATTGTTAGACTTTACTAAAATAGCAGATCTTTTGATTTAAAGCTAAATAATATTTTGATCTCATGAAAACTCTACATGTAGAAGAATTAGTGGCCTGCTGTATAATGAATGGACCCTATAACTTGTTTATAATTCAGCCAATAATGGTTAAATTTTTGTTTAATCTTAGTTTTTCATAAGTTGGTCGATTTAAGATACCAGAACAAGTGCATGGGTTTTGTATCAAGGATTTTCCTATCAAAAATAGATCTATAACAAAACTGATTCATTCTAACTTGTCATGCTTTTTTCCTTTATACTTCCCTATGTAAAATAATCAAACTGAAGCAAGTGCCTGATGAAAACCAGAAGCTAATGTGTGGTCTCTTCACTAAAATATTACTGGAAAAAAATGTATAAAAGCCAAACTCCACAATGTATTAATTTTGCTTTTAAGTAAGTAGTAGTTGTAATAATTGTAATTAGTACTTAATTTATCAAGCCCGCCCTCCATTTTTACCTGAAGTGAAAAATATTTACAGAAATTCTTCTGAAGAGTATCAGGACCTAGGATCGAGTGCTCTCATGCAAAGCTGACACACAGCAGGAAGTTTTGCTTTTCTCACAAATTCTCAGTTTAATACAAGGAACATCAGCAGCTGGTAAAGAACAGATCCAGGGTGCTGAGCTGAAATGGAGTGGAGAGCAGCTTTGAGGGGAAGTCTTGCTGAGCTTCCAGAATGCTGAAGATAAAGCATTACCTAATACTACTTTGCCACTTTGGTTTCTTCTAATTGCTTCAGGTAATGCTGAGGTTCAGAGTCTGGTGGGATGATGCTAAGGCTGGGTGAAAGATGAGAATTTCTGCATTTAAAAAAGTACCTTTTTGCAGTTTTTACAGTTATATAATCTAAAAAAAAAATAAATCAGTGATTGATTGTAAGGGTGTGCTACATGAAAAAGTAATAATCCCGATTCTGTACATATCCCCAAATCAGAGAACTTGGCACAAAGTGCTTCTCTGTATTGCTAATTTCGGGGCACGGAGTGGGAACTCAAACCTAACAATAAAATAAAGCTCAGTAAAAATAAAAGTTTAAAAAAAATTAAAAAAAAGGTTTTTTTGAACAAAAAATTTTCCTCTTTGACACCTCTAGGCAGTGCATGACCAGAGGGGCTGTCCAGGTGTGTTAGTCACTGGTGGTAAACATCAGTGGCAAAAGAACAGCCCCTGAAGTTTTTTTAAGAAAATCTTAAAATGAAGCATAGCTGAGATAGTGAAATGATGGTCATTAGTTCTGGAGAATACAAATGTCACAACAACTTGTGCTTTAGATTCATAGACAACTAATAGATGACAGAGCCATGTGAACAAGTCCATACCTTTAATATAGAAGGATGGATTAAATTGTTTTATTCTTTTGAGACAGGACAGTTAATTAATTGATACAGGCTTCCCAGGCTTGCACTGTTTGAAGATTGCCTCTGGAAATTTGTTTTCCTTAATATTATCAATTTTTCTGCAAATTGCAGAAAGTATAAACATTTCTTTTTAGGGCATTTTCAACATTTTATCTTTTTTCTTGTCTATATCAGTTATTCTCTTGTCAGTGATTTATTTCTAGTAAGAGTACATTTTATGCTATAAATTAATGTAAAATGTACCAGTGTTTCCCTTAACCTGTGACTAAACTACATGCTGATGTTAAGATAATCTATTATATGCTTATTAAAATGTAGAGAAATCAATATTTGAGTATTTCATTTTCTTCTTAGTTTTCATTGGATTATTTAAGGAACAGGCAGAGTTTTCAAATATTTTAATGGTGGGGGCTAAATTTTTAATTGATAATCCCTGCCAAAGAAGGTCACTGGAAGCTGCTTGAATAAATTATAGCATCAGATGCAAATATGACTTAATCTGAACCAATGGGGGGATGCTGGGGATGATATTGGAATTCTCACCCGTTGCTTGGCTTTTTAATTCTGTAAATAAAGGAAAGTGTTGGCTCTGGTTTGTGCTGCCCGTTTCCTGTCCGTGCTCACATTTTTAACTGTTTCTGAGCTGCTGTTCTGCCCAGAGCTGTGGGCAGGTCTGTGAGGGGTTGTCTGCATGAAGAGGCTGCAGAGTGGTCACTCTAAAAGGCTCCTTAGCGTAGTACTTTGCATTTTAAATCACACACATAATTCAAAGGTAATCTAACTTTCAGTGTTGGTCTTTAGTCTGTTCAGTTAAATGGAGAAAAATGACTGACATAAGGAATGAGTTATTGATTTATTGTAGGAAAATGACTTCTGTAATATAGGAAGTATGGTAAAAGGAACAGCTTAATTATTTAGGGGACACCACTGAAAAAACTGCTTTTGCAGCATTGCTGATTGTCTAAATAGGAGTTGTACAGCCCAGGTTTTTAATAATTGTTTCTTAAAGACAAATTGTAGTAGTTTAATTTTTTTTTTCCCCTCATAAGATGGACTCATCTTGTTGTTTAAAATAGTTTTGTTCTTGTGCAGTTGATGCAGAAAAGCAGGCAAGCAAATGATTTTGTTCTTAACCCTAAAGGCACGTCAGCTTTTAACTGGTGTTTCTTAGTTATCTGCATTTTGTTTATGCTTTGTGGAATTTTGATGTCTGGGGGCTGGACATAAAAGAAACATGTGCTGCAAGTTATTCTGAAGCCCTTTGTTTTAGTAGGTGACATGAACTTTTAAAAAATGAATTTATCAAAGAAATATATGTGGCAGTTTATATCTGTACAAGCAAAATTTAAAAAATACGGTATTTGATGATTTATAAAATATCAGATAAGATATTTGCTTTGGCTTTTTCCATATGTTTTTGCCTTTGATTTAGTGCTATTCTTTGCAGAAGGACGACAGTATCGTTATTTTGACTGCAGCTCACACTTTTTGGCAGCATCTCAGATAAACAGAATATTTGTGTCTAATTGGTTGAACATGTTCAACAATTATAATTATATTAAAACCGTAATGTGTTTGAACATTTGCCCACTGTGGGCTGCTAATATGTGCTAACTTAAATTCCTGTCTATGACTGGAGCTGGCTTGTAACGGGTTTTATTGAAAATATCTGTGCAAAGTACAAAAGGCACATCTAATAGCACCAGAGTGTTTAAGAGTTTGCCACTGTGTTCAGTATAAAATTTCCCATCCTCCTGACATTGTGTATCTAAACTTCCAGTGTTGCTGAAAAGAAAAGGAGTCAGTGTTATTTTTATTGAATAAATTTTCAGGCATACTAGTTTGCCTTTCTATCAAAGATTTCCAACTTAAATAAAGAATTGGAAGCTTCTCCACTTCTGATGTTTTAAGTCCAAAACATGTGAATTGTATTTGCTACTGCACTTTAAGGGAACGGTAACAGGCTGACTACATAGTGAATACACAGGTTGAATTCTGAGTGGTAATGGAATTTTGGGTGCAGTCTGATCAGTGCATGATTCCCTATTTTTGTTTTGTTTTGGTTTTTTGTTTATTTATTTATTTTTAAACTTCCAAACAGATGTCCCAATCTAGTCTTGCTCCTAGAGTTGTTAGCTCTTATTACTGTAGAGTAGGTAAATAGTGCTGGGTTTCACTTAAAAGCTTTGCCACTCGATTACCTGAAGAATCACCATTGTATTGTGTGGATGATACCCTGCAGCTCTAAAAAATAGAGGCAATTATGCTTGCAGCCCCTTGTTTTAATTGAGTGAGGCATAATGACTTCTCTTCTATAATGCTCCATGGACTCAAAGCTGCGCACGAGAGGCTCCCCGGGGACCTGCGGCGTAGCCTTTCCCAAGCACGTTTTTGGGGGAAAGTAGCTGAATGGAGGGGTCAGCCAGAGGCTGAAGCTGGCACAGCAGGAAGCAAGAAGCAGAACCAGCTCTGTCACTGATGACGGTGACATCAGCCTGTTCTCTGGTTGCTTTCAGGATTTTGTCCCTCGTGTCAGCTGGGGTTGAGCTCCAGACTTTGCGTTCTCCATTCCTTCTCTTGCCATGTTTCACCACCTCAGCAGTTCCCCTCCCTCCTTCTGTTTCATATTGCAAAAAGGTCTTTCTGTTCTTATGTTCACAATGTTCACATGCTAAACATTTTCTTATCTTCTGCCTGTTTTTTTTTTTTAATTTAGATTCAAAGATATTTAGGGCATGGGTCCTTGTTTATGTTTCTGCCCTCAGAGAGCCTGCACTTTGTCCCTTGAAAACCAAATTAATTTAGTGCAGTAATTTCTTCTTTCTGTTCCTGAGTTTCCATATCTCTAAAATTAATCTGCTTTTGCTCATGGCCCTGGTAAAATGCTTTGAAAGATACTATAAGAAAAAAAGAAAATCACTAGACATCAATTTAACTGCAGTACAGCATATGGAATAACTGATGGTTATTCTCCATTTTCTATAGGTTAAGTAAGGCCTCCTCAATCTGAACTTCTCTCCATTCCCTGGGGTTTGACAGCCAGATGTGTTTGCACTGGGAAGGTGCCTGCCTGTGCTGGGGGCTGCACACCTGGAAGCCCAAGGAGCCTGACAAAACTGTACCTGACCTCCACAAAGTGCCCAAAGTAGTGAAAGGCTGCAAAAAGATCATTAGAAAAGAACTGAATTGTGGCTGCTTTGTTGATGTGAGGGACTTGTGAGGAAAATCCAGACCTTGCGATGGAGTGAGACTGGGAAAAATGGGGCAGGACTGGTGAGGAGTGTGATAGAAATGGAGAATAATTCCCATGGAGTGACATCCCTGGGAATAGTAAGTGGTTTTGAGGGGAAAGCAGTTGGTGGTGATCTCTGATGGAGGCCACCAAATCCCACCAGCTGTCTCTTTTCCACTTAGCCAAATCTGACTTTCCTTTGGTAGGATTGATTTTAATGGCATTCAGTGCTTCTGAGCTAGGTATTTTTTGGAAAATTGGCCTGACAGTCTTCAGAGAAGTCAATCTTGTAACTTACTTAACTTTTTGCTCTCCAAAGCAAAAACTTTTGCTGAAATGAACAACTGGGGAGGCTGCACAAGGAGCAGAATGAAGGGTTGACTCAAAAAGCAATATTTAATTGGTACTGGTTTGGTAACAGGATGGAAAGCATGGTGATTGGTGGAACTTGGACGGAACAAAAGCTGTGTAAACATTTCCCTTGACCAAGTTACTCTCAATTTCTTGTGAGAGTTAATTCCTCATAATCTTGGATCATATGACTAATGTCAGTCTCAGAGCGTGGCTGAAGTAAATCGTTCAGGATTACCTGTTCAAGCAGAATCTCTGCTCTGCAAATACTTCAGTAGTAATTTGCTGGGTTTTTTTCCCTTTTCTTTTCTTTTTTGACTGCTGATATAAAAATATAACTTTCTCTTATTATTTTAATCTTTGCTTTTCCTCCTGCATGGATCATTTATTTGTGAACTGGTTATTTCAGTAAGGGCTCAAAGGTAATTTCATGGTTTATAGAATTTATATCTGAGGGTTTAATGAGGAAAACATATTGTTTTCTAACACATGAAATAGAGAATCTTTCATTATACTTTTATTTTCATTCTCTAATATTACATGTATATCAAGTTCAAAGCCTTGAATATACCTAAGTATAAAATTATTCCTTTCCTACACATGGGAAATAGGAATGTTTGCGACTCAAAAATCAACACACAGAGACTTAGGAGGTGATTTCATTTTTAATGAATCCACATGATATAAATGAACTACTCTTCTGTTTGTGCATTGTGCTACAGTATACATTGGAAAATACAATAACAGTATATTACTTTTCTGTGATTTAGGTTAGGAATTAATGCATTCAAATGAATTTAAGAGCCTTGGGTATAATTCATACAGGATGCAAGTCCCTCAGTAGACCTCTCATGAACATTATCAGATTCAATACAGTTTGCATGGTCAAACAGATTAAAATTTGACCAACCCCCTCTTTTTGCCATTTATTAAACTCCAGAATCTCTTTGAATGGCTTTCTTCTTATTATTTCGTGTGAGGAAAAAGAAGCAAAAGCAAGGTTTTGGTTAGGTATATCAATTTGTTAAAATGTCCCATTTTCAGCAGAGTTTAGTTATGGTAGGTCAGGTTGGCACTAAGGCTGCAAAATATGAAATTTCCTTTTTTTCTTTTCTAGGTGCATTTTCTGAAAGCTTTCACTTTTATCTAGTGCAGATGTCTCAGTGCCCTTTCACTCCACATCAGAGTCATTACCCACTTTCTAGATGGCGTTTGTTGTGTGGCTCCTGCCTTCGATTAACAATTGTAGAAGCTGGAGGATGCTCTCAGCTCCGTTTGATCTTTTGATGGATCAACACATTTTCTGGGCTGCCTCCTGAAGTACTTGAAATATATCTGACTCCCTGTTTCTGATATTTTAGCAATTTTACATCCTGTGTTAATTGTACCATAAAGCATAAAATCTATTAGCAATTTTCAAAAAGTGTCATGCTTAGAAGGCTTTTGAGCACTTGGGACTGATTCTGGTGTGATGAAAACATCCTTTAAAATAGCTTCTAAGTTCTGAGATACAGCAGTAACTAATTCTGCTTCCTTGCAGTGAAGGTTTGAAAGGATTGTGCTCTTAAGTACGAAAAACCCCTAAAATGTGTCCAATACTTTGAGCCATCTCTCAGGGAAGCTTAAATACAGATTTTTATGCTGGAGGGGAATAAGTATTGTAATAAGTACTCTGCAATAGTAATGCCCTTGTGTTGCTGATTTATCAAAAGGTCATTGGAGCATCTGAAGTTTATAAAAGTGAGTGTTGTGTACGCTGGAATCGATGTCTCTGGGTGTCCTCTGTTGTTGTTTGCTGTGCTACCCTTCAAGTATTCTTACTGTAGCAGAGATAAGTAAAGCCCCCAGGAAACTGCTCGTGCTACATTGCCAGGGAAATCAGGCCAGGAACAGGCACATGGGCTATGCCAGGTCATTCAGTCTCAGATAAGTAGGCTTATGGATGTGTGACATGGAGCAGACGATTGACTTTGCCCATGACAAGTTCAGCCTGGTTTACAAGGCTTAAAGTTCCCCCAAATGTCATGGGATTGACAGGTATAGCTCTCCACTGGCTGTACCCAAGTTTTGAAAACACAAACACGCTCCTCTATTGCTGTGCTTTTTGCTTTTTAAACCTCCAATTAGCCTGTGTAATAAAACTCCACAAACATCTCTCGGGATCCTCTGGTGAAATTTCACAGTGTGAAAATGAACACTTTGCTGTTCCATTTCATGTATTCTTTATAAACAAAATTGCAGAATTGTTTATTAAAATCTTTGCTGTGGAAAGTAGAAATAATGACGTATAGTGCATTTCCTGAGAGAATGAAAGAAAACATTGCAGAACTTAATTTCTTAATAATGCTGTTGAATAGTGAACAAAAATACATCTATACCTGTCTTTAAATGTAGTTATAGTCCTTGTCTCTTCCTGGTTAGGAAGCATTTATATCATGATAGTGTGGAAAGAGTCCAAGGACAAGTTAAGGACAGTACTTAGAGTGAGGATCTTAAAAGCTGGAGCTCATTCTCATTGTTATTATTTTGTTTTTTCATGAGAGGAACGCTCTGCAGGTTTTCAAACCATCCCAGAAACCCAGAGATCAGAACGTGTTTCCATTTCTTCTTGTTGCTGGATGTGACTGATCATGCAAACAGGGAAAAAGGAGCAGTAGATGTACAGTGCTCATCCTGGGCAACTCTAGAAAGCTCTGTGCTGTGTGGGAGATGTATTCTTCTCAGAGGGCTTCTTGTTTGATTGGGTTTTGTTTTTTGTTTTAGGATTGCAGCCTCTTGCTTATGGAGCTTTCATGATGATTTAGTGCTTATAAGACATCACTGAATATCAAGGAAGCCTTAATAAATCTGAATTGGTCTCAGTGTGGATGGAAATGAAGATGTGTTTTTATTTCATGTTGGGATGATAGAATGAATTATATCAGAAATCTGACTCCTAGAAGAACTGGGAATTCAGTGAAAGAATACAACAGCCAGGAAAGCACACTGAGCTCCACAGAAGGTTTTTGCTGAGAAAGAGCAGCGCTGGTGGCGTGTTATGTTAATGTTTGGAAGATGTACCAGTGCTACTGGGGCAGCCCAAAGCTCAGCTGTGCAGCGACTCCTGAGCAGGGTGGGGATAAGGAGTCGCCTGAACAGCCCCAGAAAAGGCAGGAGGGTGTCTCAGGTCACCCAGGTAGGAGCTGTAGGATGTGGGGCCAGAGACAGGGCTGGAGATGAGGCTTCAGCAGAGGTCCAAAGACCGTTTAGAAGACAGGGCCTGAGACAGGTACACCTGAGCTGTGAGAGGGCTCAGGTAAGGGCAGAAGGGCAGGAGTGTGGAGGAGCTCTGGGAGCACAGAGAAAGGGGTGCATTTGGGGAGTTTGCAGGGGACACTGCAGAGGGTGCTGAAGTCTGGGCCAGCAAGACTTGTCATCAGTGATCTGGGATGAGAAAAAGAAGTTTCCAGTAAAAAGTAACTTTGAGATTTCAAGCTTCATAGCAGGGATAAATTCCGATATATTCCCTTGCTTTTAAGAGAATCTTATTCTAGTTAGTCCCTCTGATTTCAGAATAATACTTCTGTCTCTAGTCTCAGTTGTAGTACTTTGACATGTATCACCACATTTTTATGGGAAAATCATTTGTTTTTATTGTAACTTTTAAATTTTATTTTTCATTAAACCCGTTTTATTGACTTTAGAAACGGATTTTAGCTATAGCAGTGTAAATCCAGAGGAAGTGAATTTATGCTGTTTTTATACCAGTAAGCATAATCTGGAACACGCTTAAAAGAAAAAAAAAAAGCTGAAATTGTATAGTCAGCAGTCAAAGCTTCTTGTTAGAAAATTCTTGATCTGTAAGAGTGCTATTGATAAAGGAGCTAAAAACCTCAAAATTGATTTATTTGTTATCAGCTCAATACAGTTTGTCTGAACACTGAACTTGCGTTTTTGTTCTTCCATGTGATAAATGTATTTGCCTATGTTGTAAAATCTAAGCTGAGATAAGCTTCGTTACAAGCTGAGTACAGAACTGGAAACCAGGATTTCCAGAACTTTACCTCTTGCTTCTGTCAGTAAATGAAGTTGTGACCTTAAGTGACCCCTTAGGTCTCCTTTGTAAAGAAAGCTGAATTCCCTTTGCAGTTTATTTAGAAGTCACTGGGAATTCAGCATCTTATAAGATGAGATCTTTTCAGGATTGATATATTTTGTTTCTGCAATTGTAAATTGAGAAAAGTATAGACTTCTGGACACTCTAGTTATGCCAGACCCTGAGTCCTTGGTACAGGCTGTGTAGCTGCAATGAACAGAACTCCAGGCATGCAAATTGGGAATTAATGAGGACTGGAAGTTTGGAGTATTTCAGGCTTTATGGTTTTTCCTTTTTGCTGAATTTTATAGTTACTTGAATTACTTGTTTTGTTACACTTAATTTATCATTTTAATTTCAGGGAATGTTTTGACAGTAAATGTTTGTAAAGCAGCTAAATATATTTTTACTGGAAAGGCTAGAGATGTACAAGTAGCATTCTTATTTTGCTGTTAGTTCTATGGTATTAAAGAGACTGAAAAGTGTGGTTTGGTCTTTGCACAGAGTGTACATGTTCTTTGCCTACTGTGTTTATTCTTCCTATGATGTAGTTTAGATTTTTTCCTTCCTTGCATTGTTTCCTGCCTGTGCCTCAGAAGGAGTAAAAATTCAAGAATACAGCAGGGCCAAAGGGTGGGCACCTGTTTTTGACCACAGATGACTTGTTTGAAGTCTTATCAGTTGTAACATTTAACAGTTCAAGGCCTTGTTTTTTCCCCCCTTGTTTTTAAACCAATGCTTTAAAAGGTGAGATGTGCTTTATTTATTTTTTAAAATTATATGATCTACTTTTTGCACATAGTAACATTCCCTTAGTTTATACTGTAAGTGACCTAGTTTGCATTTTCCTTCAACTCTATAAATTACCCTGTGTTTTTCTGCTGGTATCGAGGTTTCCTACTAGTCCTGAAAAATTAGGTTTTAATTTTTTTCTCCCTTTTAGCCAAATAAACATAAAGAAGGGTGAGAAGACAGGAATTGTGAGTGGATTTATGGCTTCTTAGAGGCAGGTTTTATTCCTCTATGTGCTGCTTCTTTAGCTTTTGATGAAGTTATTTTATTCATCTCTGCCATGACTTTGCTACTTTTGAAATGCTGATGAACATAGATCATTCTTGTGCAGATGCTCTGCCTGGATTTCTGCAAGTGTTGAAATATTTTGAAACGAGTAACTGGATAAATGAGAAATATTTTGTAATTGCTTTAGGTGTATGTCATTTGCCATATTCACAATGACAACTGAGTAGTGAAGAGCAGACTTGACTTCAGTCCACTTTTCCCCCAAGTTTTGTTGAATTAGTAAAATGCCCAAACTGTAAATCTCTGCATGCTCTGATCAGGATTTTGATTTCTGAGTCAAAATTATACGACCCTAATCCTTGTCATTGCTCACACTATGGCTACAGCACACAGTTCAGGTGCTGGAAAGGAAGTTTGTATGTTTGTGGACTACTGATCTTAAAAGCAGGAAACCAATTTTATATCCTTTACATGATAGATATTGAATCGATAAAGCATCAACCTAAGGTTACACTTGATGTCTCCAGTGAGAAGACAATAAATCATGTTATGTGCATACAGGTATATTGACTCAATTTCTTTGGGCTGTCTATGCAAAACTGAAGGTGATTGAAACAGAACCATTGGAATAAAAGTCTTATAATGGCGAGTATAAACCCATTTAATCCACTTTTTATGATTTGAGATTTTAGTATTAAAAATCTAAGTACAACATTTAAGTCAAATTGAAAATCCATCAGGTCCTGTGCCCTGTCTCAAATAATGATCAGTGGCAGATGGCTAACTAGGGAGAATGACAGAACATGTGCAGAATGATTTCTCCTTTCTTATACCCTTCTGGTCTTCAGCAATTAACAGTGTGGGTACTTTTGTAGCTGGACACTGCACCCACGTAAAGAATTTAATGAAGAATTTAATTGCACCAGTAGATTCACCTTAGGTAAACTTGGTACTTCTCATTTTCAACCTGTTTGTAGTTTGGCTTTCCCAATGAAGCCTTGCATGTGTATATTGGGGAAAAAGAGCCTGAGTCTTGTTGGAATGGGTGGATAAAGAAAATAGCCCATTTGTGCTTTATGTCTTTGTCACTGAGTACTTTCTGAGGATAAAAAATATGATGGTTGCCACTCCTTTTATGTTTAGATGCTCAGCTTGAGTACTGAACAGAGAAATTATGAACACTGTACCTCACCACTCTGAGGAGAACACTGATTAAAGACATTTTTAGCAGTGAAAATCTGAGGTGTGTTTAGGCAGCCTCCTCTAGGCTTGCTCTGTGCTTTTGTCTCACATCAGGTATAATTTTGTTATTCTACATCAGTAGAGTTTATAAATGGTTTTGGCCCTCATGTGTGGGTCCTGTGAACAATTTAAACTTCTCAAGTTTCTTTACTAACTTTCTGTTAGAATATACCTTGTACTGCTTACTGCTGTTTAACTGCTTAGCTAGAAAAATTTTGGGGTGAAAGAAAGGTGATTTTTTTCAAGCACTTTCTATCACAGAATCCATGAAGACCTCTTAGACTTTGTCTCTTGAATGTTCTAAATGATGAAGCATATCAATACACCACGACTGGGGGGGTTGTGTTTACCCCAACTGCCCCATTCCCTGCTCTTCAGAACTGCTCTTGCCACACGTGCTCGTGTGGTGCCCAGCAGCTCCCCATCTGCACCACAACTGCTGCTTTAACAATAGTTACATATGATAGTAAAGGGATGGGAAATTTTATTTAGAAAGGGCAATGGCTAAATATAATCTAAGTTAGAATCTAAGTAAGGAAAAGTTGCAAGCTGTATAGGTAATAAAAATAAATAATAAAAATAAAAAATAATAATATAATTATAATAAAAGCTCTGTATAAATAAGATCCTTGGTATCACGGTATATTTAATTCATGTACTATAGTCATTCAGGGACTGTTCTTTGACTGTAAAATGTTACACATAGAGATTTGTAATTGAAAACTTTATGATATGATTTGTAGTTAGAGGAATAAAACTAAATTGCAATTTTTCCTAAATTGAATATGCCACCATCTTATACGTCTCAGCCTTTCTGACCTGGCCTTGCATGATGCTTCTTGACTTCCTGTCCTGCTGTCATTTTCTTTCATATTGGTCTGGCACTTAGTCTCACTGGAATCAATAAGGTTGCGCACATGCAAGTGTTGAATAAATAATTGATTAAGGAGACACTACACTTGTCACATCTTTTCCTAGCAAAGGTAGCCAACATAACTGTTTTTAAAAAAAACTTCTGTTCTTTTCTTTTACTGATTATCCCTCACTTCTTGCACTGAACAAGCAGAGCATGGTATCTAGCAGATAATCTGATTGATGTGAGCTGGAATCTTTGTAAAGCAATGATACCACTCAGTGTGTACAACAGTTGGGAGAAACGGCTACTCTACAACTGTGTAGCTCAAACCAAATGAATTTCTAGAATTTCTCTCTGTTTCTCTTCTAAAACCTTTAACCTGCTAAGTTTTAAAAGCAGTAATCCAGAATGGCAAAACACTCTTGGATATTGGTCACCAATCCTGACTGCTGTGCTCATCAAATTCTAAATGGAATATTTAAATAGTTTGGTCCTGCAGGAAAGCCAGATAGAAAATAGCAGATAAAGTGGTATCTATTGACATGAATAGTCCCAGTGAAGTTTGCCTGACTGCTTGGCTGGGTTTTGTGTATTTAGAATTGCAGTAAAAGTAGGAACATTTCTTGACAGCCGTTGTGTATTGTGACATCTGAAATTGAAACAGGCACTTCTAAATTTTCTGCACATCTCCTCAACTCAAAGGTTTATTATAGCTCCTACTATGTTATGGTAGTATTAAACTACAGTGAACTTTCTATAATGGGAATGCACTTACACTGAAGACAGATGTAGGATTTCTGTAGGAGATGGAAAATAAGATATCCCAGGCAAATAAATACCTGATGACTGTGCCCGTTGCAGATACTCTACCAGTGTGATTAACCTTTTTATCTTCAATTACATTCCTAAGTGATACAATTTGTTCCAGTAAAATAGTGTGCAGATCCAGTCTTGTTCAATATTTCCCACAAACACATAGGCTTGCTGTTTTGGTTTATGAAATCCTTTCTGTTGTTGTGGTTCAGTGACAAGAGAGATGAGGTAATTACAGAGCAGTTTGCCCACTGGTTTCTCTCCAGTGCATAGCTGTAGTCAGTGCTGTTAGACCACTCATATACTCAATTGTCAAAAAAAGTAAGGAAAAAAGGCTCAAATACCTGTATCAGAAATTGCATTGGTGCTGAAGTTACAGTATGCATTTTATGTCATCCTATGTATTGCTATGTTTGTTTTGAAGTAATGTTTAGTTATTGCTATTGTATGATTAAATATTGAGAGTATTGCTTTTCCAATTGTTCTACTCCAGTATTTAATGAGTGCAATTAGATGGAAAAATTGCCTTTTTAACTGATGGTAGTCTATTAATGTCTCTGTCTGTTCAGAAAAGAAAAGAAGTGAATTATTAGAATGACAAATGAGTCAAAGTTACCACGGTGATGGAGAGGTGCGATTCCCCTCCACATAATCTTCAATTAGTGATCTTTGTAAGAGGATGTTTTTCAAAAGGGTAATAGAGAAGTAATGAGATCAGAAGGAGGTCAAACCCAGCCTTCTTCGTTTGGCAGTTTGATTAATTTATTTCTCCTTCTTGAAGATTGCTGTAAGGGGCTTCTGGCACCCGGTGCTTTCCATGGGACTCTGGTTGAAGTGACTGCTTATGGGAGTCTTTTGTGTATCCAAGAAGAGCTGTTTTCTGATGGTGATCATAAACCTGAGTGGCTGTGGGCCCATGCAGTGTGCTATGAGTACAGTTACATCCATGTTTAGTTTCTTCTCAGTAGTAATTCACGTCTTTTAAAATATTCAAAGTACTTTTCCTGCAAAACTGAAATGCCAGTAGCATTTTCTCAACAGTTTCCTCAGGTTTACGTATTTGTGCACTGATCAGTTTTGCTCTCCTGATAGTTGAATGTATTACTATGGTTTCAATTTTGACATAAATTCAGTCATTCTATGCAAAGTAACATGTCAGTAGAGGAGCAGTAGATGGTAATTTAAGATGACATTCTCTTGCTAGCACACGTGACATTAACAGTTGCATGATATCCAAGACTTAACTATGTCTGAGTTATCTCAGTTTAAGCTCAAGATACTCATGCAGCTTTTATTTTTGGCTTTGGTGAGGGTAGCACTGAGTTTTCTTACTTTCTCATGAAGTCTTTGCAACAGTCATTTAACAGATATACAGAATTATTATTATTAACATTAATATTAATTATTATTATTATCATCATCATGATTATATTTAAAATGTTTCACCAATAAAAAGAGATACTTTGGATTAAATAGATCATAAAATGTGTTTATTGTACTAATGATCATAGAATCATAGAATGGTTTGGGTTGGGACTTTAGGACCATCTAAAAGGTTAAATGCCAAAGGTTATTCTAATTGCATTTATAACCACAGGTCATAGACACAAAACAGTTTAGTGAATTTTTTCTCTTTTTAGGTGCTGTCCATTTGGGGAGGAATTTATACATGCACACACATCTGTACGTGTATAGATAAACATGTCTCCAACTTATCAAAGTTCTCTCAGAACAGAAAAAGTAAAACTAGATTTTTGTAAGCTGGAGTGATGTGCATGTTCTTATTTTCAATGTGTGATAAAGTAATCCTTCAATTTTATTTTTTAGCAGTATTCTATAATATAAATAATCTAGTCTTTTCTTCTGCAGACTGTTTAATTCAGACAGGTTGAAGTTGCCTCCAAAGATTGGCGTCAAATTGAGGAAACCATTCATGTAGTAAATAAGATAATTTGTTTCTGCCCAAAAAGATTAAAATATAGATTTTTTTTATTTATTTTTTTTTAGCCCATATGATTTAACACATACAGTTCCTGCATCTCTATGGCTCTGAATGCATTTGGAAATTAAGCACTTCTACGTGGATTTCTGTTCTTCATTTTCTGCACTTTTAACTTGAATTTCTGGAAGTTTAATTAATATAATTAATAAAGTTCTTTATATCTTTCCAAGATATCAGTAAGTGCTCATGTAATTTCAAAATGTGATGGGAAACTGATACTCCTAATGAAAGCAAAATTTGTAAAAACAAGTAGCAAGTCCTTCAATTTGAGTATTGTTATATAAATAAATGAGGAAAAGGTGTGTTCTGACACCTGTTTTCTGTGCCATATTTAAAGTCAGGGATATATTTCTCTGTGCTTTTTTGTGTCTTCATAAAATCTGTTTTGGTCTTTCAGTTGTTCTTCACCCAGTCTTTCACAATGCCAGTCTTACTGCTTGTGGCTAAAATGGTAATTATTAGGCAAGTTTATGAGTTTTGGTAGTTTTGGGGCTTTGCTTGGAAAAAAGAAAAAGGAACTGTCAGCTGGTGAAAAATTGGCCCCTCTTATAATGTGGTGTGTGGGAGTTGCTCTTCTGCAGTGGATGCCGGGCTCGTTTCGCGGCAGGGTGCTGAAATCAGGCTTAGGGACTGATCTCCCCTTAGTAAATTAAATGTTTGGATGGCTGAAGTCTGATCAGAACAACCCTAAGTAATGTTTGAAAACACTTTTGAGGTGAGCATTTGTGTTACCACCCTTGTGTGCAACGGCAACAAACGTTTGCTCCTCAGGTATGAAAGTTTGTTCTACTGAAGGCTGGGTTCACCTTGGCCCGCTGTGGTGGTCAGAATAGGTTCAGTGTAAGTACACTGCAATTTTGAAGTGCTTCTCAGATGGGATTAAACTTTAGAGAAGTCTGTATTACATGTTATGAAATAATTCGGGACTGCCTTAACCATCAAAAACAAAGGGAAAAGGAAAAGTTTATTTTCTTCGTACCCTGAAGATAAAATAATATGTTGGCTGAACTTCCCACAGGAGCTTGGCTCCTTCATAATGCAACATTTAGTGCATAATGGCTCCTTATCTGTTTTTTGTGCAAAATCCATTCTGGATTATAGGGCTCTACATAAATAAATTGTTTGCTTTTAAGTTTTTTTTTTTTTGTGATGTTGTTGATATCCGACTAACATAACTTCTGGGGATTGATCAGTTCCTGAATATGCAGGTCATTCTCTTATATGATGCAAGTTTTTTGTACAGAAAACCTATTTCTCCAGATTGTCTGCCCACACAGTTTGTTCATACTTATTAATTTCTGAGTATTTTTTTAGCCTCAAGCACTAGCACTTTTATATTAAAAATTTGTGTAAGCAGAAATTTGTGCTGCAGAAATGAAAACCAGAATATAACCATAGTGAAAAATCACGCTCAGTAGAGCTGAAATATCTCCTAGAAAATTTCCATGTTAGAAATATTAAGCTGGTTGTTAAATAAATGCAAACAACAGATGAGCTTTTTCTGAGACTCAAAGAAGATCAAGTGAGAAATGAAAATCTTGGTTTCTCCTTTCCCCCTCCCCGTATTTAGTGTGATTCTCACTGTTCTGGCAAATCCACTTACTGAGATTTTTGCAAAAGAAATGCTTCTGAACCTAGTACCTGAAATCAGATCTCTGCTCTTAATTATTTAGCTAGCTGACACTAGATTGTCCTGAAGTCATATGAAACACTCTAAACACTCTCGTTCCTTACTGTATATTACCTTGGTAGTTCTGAGTGACAAAACCATTTAGATGCTGTGGCTGTTACCATATCATGGTTTGAAAGGTAAAACAGAACATGATCATCTTTTTAATAGGAATGCTGTATGATTCATAGGTGGTGAATATTTCATGCACTTTGCATTTGCCTTTGTGCAGGAGGGTAAATGGAAAGTAAATCCATGTGTACTTTAGACAGTAAAAAGGCATTACTTTGTTACATCATATAAACATGTAGATTTGATTCTCTCTTTACTCATGCTGTAAAAAGAAAGTTTTAAAGTGTTTAGCCATACCTGAAAATGTAAATGCCTGAGCCTAATGTAATGCTGAAGAAAAATTAAGACAAATGATACTGCATCCTTGCCACAAACTGCAGCTTGCACAAAATTCACTTTAGTTATTATACTGTGAATACGTGTGCTAAACCTCCTCTGTGTATGCACAATTTATGTTGAATGCAACATGAATCATTTTAATAGACCAAGCAAAAAGTCCCCAAAGTCAATTTTCAAATTATGAACCTTGGAACAGAATATAGCAACAATGAACAACAAATAGTTCAGATTTTACGCTGAACTACAAATGAACCATTAAAGGTACAGTATACTCATTCAGAAAAAACAGTTTCTCCTTATCATCACAGTGGCTTAAAAGCATAACAAGAGTATTTCTTAAAGGTCAGTTCTTAATTTTTGCTTTTTCTGTACCTTATTAAGAGGCACATTCATGAGAGCTGATGCCATGAAGATTTTAACGTCTGTTGTGAGACTTGGATGATTCTGGTTATTCTGGTTAGATTCTGTCTCTGATCTGCCATGTAACCTTGAGAAAGACTAGTTTAATGCTTTAAAATTCAGGAGTCCATTCAGATTTACTGCTTTAAAAATGGCCTGGCTTCAGATGGGTCTTTTCAATGGAAAGCCTTTTCACTACCTGATTTTAGCTGTTCGGTGTTCCCAGGGCACAGCAAAGGTGGTGGTAGAGGAGCACAGGTCCTTTAAAGGTTGGTAAGGAATTATAATTCAACAGAAAGGAAGAAAGAGTATTTGAGTGCCATCTAAAACTTAGAAGAGTTAAAAAGCATATAAATGTTTGCTCATTTCCTCATCTACTCCATTGATGGCATTTTTCATTGCTGAATGCTTTCATTTATGAAATAATAATGGATCTAGTTGATTATATGGATGCTGTTGATTTTTTAAATCAAAATTCAGTATTTTTGGAGCTTTTTCTTTTTTTTTTTTTCTTAACTTGTCTCTGTCCTCCTAAAATTGCCTACTTAATCAAAGTTTTATAAATATAAACCTCTGGTTATTTTCTTGGCATATGTTTTTGCATGGGCCTGAGAGAATTAGTGAGTCATGCCTTGAAATGCTCTGTGGAACCTTGTGCAATTCTGTGTTCTTTAACTGGTCAAATTTGCTGCTCAGATTGGAGAAGACAGAATAAAGTAAAAAGACTAAAAAATTTTACTGAATGGTGTCATGGGAGGGGAGAAAAGGGCTACTTTCAGTTAACTTTGTCAGGCATGTAGATAAAAATAGAAATTGGCAATGGTCATGGACTTTTCAAGATCCAAGTACATGAGAAAAATAATCTAACTCCAAAGTTCACAGCCATTGTGTCACTGTCAGTTCTGAAAATATTTTGTAAGGTACATCATGGCTGTGAAAATTGTACCTGGAAATGCTGCAAGAACTGTAGGACTCCGTAAAGTTTTTAACATAGTCTGTGGAGCACGGCATAGGAACCATGGGTTTCCCATGAAAACCTGCATGTTTTAGCCAAAAATCAAATCAGCAGTAAGATCAGAGAAGGAGCCCTGTGGTTTCATCCAGACTCTGATCCACTTCATCATTCTACTCCCCAATGCATAAGAACCTCTCTGGCTGCTGGGGAGATGAGGAAACAGATTTACTACAAAAACCACAAAAAAAGTTGAAAATCCTTTATTTTCTTTTTCTTGCAGATTATGAGGTGTAAAAGTTATGAAAATGATGTGTATGTATGGAAAGATCTTATTTATATTCTGCAAGAGTAACAGTTATTCCAATATAATGGCAGCCCCCCTTTATTCCTCAGCATCATGCATTTTCTTCATTTTGTGATATATTATATGGCTTTTTGGTGTAACTACACTTTTAGATCTTATAGAATAGAATTTATGCGTTGCCTTATGGAAAACTTGTTTCATAATTCATTAATTATTTACTATTACTTGACCTTACAGTACATGAAAAAACCTATCCCATAACTGTAATTTCAATTCTCTCTAGTGTGAAATCAATCACATTCCACATCTTTTATATTATTTAAAATGTGAATGATGAAATTTTCCAGTGGATTTCTCCCAAGTTACCAAGAACTTTCAAACCTTAGTGTGTGGGAAATGTGCAGGCTGTCCCCTGCAGACCTGGGCCAAGTCCTGATTGCATTGCAAAGGCTGCAAAACCATTTGCACTGGATAAGCTGTCCCTTCTTGTCAGTGGAACTGGGGCTGGTAAAGACCAGGAGTATTTTATAAAAATCTGCTTCACAGGGTTTCTGTTTTCTTTGTGTACAAGTAATGTTTAGATAAGGATACAGCTTTTACTTTGTGCTTCCTCCCTCTCCCTACAACCCAAATTCTGCCAATAATGTTATTTGATATATGCAGTTTCCAGTGCTGGGGGGAACTCCTGGACAGCTGGGTAATGCTGAGTCCACTTCTGCCATTTGTGTACCCTGTACTGTGTGAGGAAGGTGATGGGTGTTGTGTTTATTTACAGTTCAGGAACAATTAGGGAATGTTGTGGGAAGCCCCTGGTGCACCCAAGAAAGTGGTGGAAGTTCTGTTAGTGATGCTGAGATACATTTTGTGATTTCTTTGACAGTAATTTCTGAAAATACATGAGTAGATAAACGGAGAAATCAGCAGTGCACTTGAGATCTGGAGGTTACATTTTTTCCCCTGAAAATCTGCAAGAGAACTATTATCAGAAACAAGAATTTTTAAACTGTATTTTAAGCAGGAGATACATTTGTGGAACAAATTACATTTGTACCTCAGCTTGCATGAGCACAGAAGAATAAGATTTTTGTCCCTGAGAAAAAAATCTTGCCTCTTATTATTAAGTCCTTCTCCTTTTGCCTGCATGTATGCCCATATTTTTTTGCTCTACGAGACAGTTTATCAACAAAATATGCCTTTTCTCCATTTTTCTTTCAGTAGTTAAATGCCAAATGTTCTAAGTTCTAAAACATGTCCAGATTGCCAGATTGTATCTTATGCAAACCCTGCCTGCTTTAGAAACATATATATAATCATATTAAGAAAAGCCATTTCAGCTATTCACATATATGCTTTCATGAACCTCAGATGTAATTGACAGCATTTAATTTTACTAAAGTAACAAAACTGTAAATATAGGTTTTCCTGATACCTGAGCATAGGTAGGAAAAAATTCAGAGTACATGTAATATTACAGAAGGAAATAAAGTTAATTTTCTTGAAATACACAGTGGGGTATATAAATGGACTTCGGGAAAAAATAGTAGAATGAAAAGTATAATGCTATTTTCCTAAGCCACATTTGCTAAATGCAGGCTTTTGCAAGGTCAGCAGTTATACTGGAGCTGAGGAGAAATGGCTTCAGTGGCTTTAACTTTACCAGTGCCCTTGATGAGGTGCAGAGTTGTCAGTATTCTCGTAAAATTCCTCAGTGATGGCTTCTTCTGTTCTCTTTATTTCCTTAAGTGAACATCTGTCTAATTGTTCACCTCCATTGCTTTAGTGCTTTCCTCATGCTTTCTCTGTTTCCAGACAATAAACTTTATTTTCTTCATAAGAATTCAGTCTACGCAAGGGTATTAGGCAGCTTGTTTGCACCTTTTAATTTCTGGAAGTTTTCCAGAAGGGCTTTTTGCTGTAGTTCCAATGGGTTCATCAGTGAATCATGTAACATAATGCAGCATTGTGTTTGGGTTTTTATCCGTTACCTTCTGTTTATAAACATCTGCTTGGAAATTTTCTTTTTGAATTTTTTTTTTATTATGTTTTACATTTTTGCATGTGGCATATGGGTAAGACATACAGTACCTGCTATTTTTTCAGGTGTTCAGGTAGGTACAGCCAGTATTTACCTTAACATTTGGGTATAGCCTAAGCTACTTGCCTAAACCCCAAAATTTTAAGGTAGAATATGTGCTGGTTATTTAGCTATGTAACGATATCTCTTAAATTAAAAGCAATTTAATAATTGAATGACTACATTAACACTTGGCATTAACCCGAGCTGTTGCAGGATTGCAGAATTGCAGAAGGCACCTAAAGAGTCTTTCTGTCCAGTAGAGAGAGTATTGCTCACAAACTTAGTGTGCTGCTTCTCTTGTGTTCAGTTCTTTGTGTTCAGGTTTTTTGCAAAGGGCAAAGGCAGTGATGGTGGTTGGTTTTGTTTTGTTTTGTTTGTTTGTTTGGGTTTTTTTAAAAAAATTTTTCCCTCTCCCTATTATCTGTAAAGTATTTGTATCAATCTTGCACACTTATTCTTCAGGAAAATATTTAAAGTTGGAAGTAGGTGGTTGTTATGCTTTTCCTGCTGCTCTTTTTGCTGTCATGGCACCACTTCCTTGTATTTTATGCAAAAATACCTGTGGAAATATAATTTTTAGGGCATATTCTTCATCCTTATGACCATATTGTTCATAAATACAAGTTATATTTAGGAAACAAGTGTTTTAGTAGGTTTAATGATGAGAGATTGTCCACTGTCCCTCTATATTGCTGCATGAGACAATTATTTTCTGGAGTACTTTTGTTATCTTGAGATCAAAATTTTATCAGAAAATTAATGCATATTTAGTAAATGAAAATTTCAAAGCTTTTCATGTTAATGGTGCTTAAAAATAAGACACTTGATTTTGAACTTTTTTCATGTTTACACTAAAGCCATTTTAAACTTTCTTAATTATTAGAACAATGGGACGTGGCCTTCTGACCCCTCCTGCCTGGGGCTGCCCCATTGTGCATCTGTACAATACATGGTCTGGACTTTGATCTCAGCTTTCCAGACAACCTTGCAATTACCTTACTTATTTAATGATGTGTTTGGTTTTATATCAGTGATTCCCGAGATGGGGCCACGTTTTCACACAAATTTAATTTCAGCCTTCGTGTTTATTTTGTTCACATTTTCTTTGTCACACCGTATTTCTTTAGCCAGAAAGCAGGGAAAAGCTTCCTCCTTTTGTGATCACAGACCAGGTGGCAGAAGGGCAGGTTTCCATATTCTGGTACTGATATTTTCTTGTGCATGCAGAAAGACCTCATATTTTTGTTCAAGTCTATATTGTGTATATTGAGTGTATATTAAGAAGCTAATCCTGCCAACCCTTGTACAAGAAATCTTTACTAATGTGATTCAGTCCTTTTATTTCACTTTCTAAAATTACATACATATCAATGTGACCATTTTCAATGCATCTCTTAGCTTGGGAATGTGAACAGCTGGGGAAACAAAAGAGTTTGTGTATGTGTTTATTTTTTTGAGGATACTGTTCTGTAAGTTATCAATGTTATATTGTTTAAATCTAGGAGATTGTAACCATGAACTGCCAATCGAAATGGCTTAAATAGCTAATTATGCAGTTCTTTCATTTCTTTGTCTCATGTATTTATTTCTACTTAAGTTGAAGCATCCTGACATCATTTATGAGTACAGAAGTGATGACTTTTAACCATATTGATATTTGTATTTTCCTAATATTAAGAGTGGGCACAAAGAACTGTACCTTAAATCTCTTGGCAAGCTTTGACATCCTCCCAAAGAGCTGCAGTGCATTTGTGAACCTGCAGACGTCACTATTCTGCCAATTAATTGTGCTGCACGAGCTGTTCCACCGTGCTCTGACCACAGTGAAAATGTGCACTGCTCCCATCTCGCAATTACAGCACTTGGTTTTTAATCTGAAATAATTTCATCAGATTTATTTTAATATTTTTACTTGATTTTCAACGTTCCACTAAAGGAGAGAGTATGCTCTCCTTTCTAACTTGTAGAAGCCGTGTCTTAAGAGTTGCCTTTAATTATTAGTTATTGTTGTTTCAATACAGATTTATGAACTACTTATTTTGTGTCATATAACATACCATTTTTAAGCAACATTTTTCAATCTGAACACAGCTTCCAGGAGGGCAAGCTGCCCAGAACATCAGTGATCTCACAGTTATTACTTTGTGTCATATATAATCTTGTTTTTTCCTGCAACAAATAAATCTTTGGGCCTCCCTGCAAAAAACATTTGTGGTTACAGTATAATAAAAATAAACCGTTTGTCGTGACTGCAGCTGACATTTATCAGCCTATTTGTGGGTGCTCTTTCTCTCTCTGTATAATACGGAACATAATTTGTCACTTTGTAAATACATTCCAGCCTAAATCCCTGCCAGCATCTGTTAGTGTTTGAAGGATTAATGCACTGCACAGTGCATGTCTGCACTTTCAGGCAACAACATAGCTTATGGTTATGGATCATGAGAGAACAGGGAAAAAGGGTTCATTCTGTATTTACTTAAACATTGTTGCCCTTTTGACCATCATGCTTTTCTCGTCTTGTTTGTCATCTGGAGTGGGGATGCTGCCTTCCCTTCCCTTCCCTTCCCTCTGTGACAACTGCATGTGAAATCCTGCTGTGAGTTTTGTACACCACTGTATGTGGAGCTGTACATATAAGATAACACCTCTTTAATTTTATGGATAATTAACACCTGTAATAATGTATTGCAGTAGGGATGTTACTGGTTTAGTCCATTTAGAAATTCTCTTTTTTTCCCCAACCTCAGCCATGTCCAACAAATCCATTACCCTGTTGCCTCCTACATTGCTTCCTTCTCAGCAACCCATAAGCTGGGTTTATTCAATCTTAAAAACTTCTAATAGAGGGAGTTTTTAAAAGGAAAAAAGCCTGCAGCTTCTAAATTATCCCGATGCTGTTTGCCTTGTTGCTCCCTTTGAAAATGCATTCTGCTATCACTTCGAATCTTGCAGAATGAAAGGAATTGAAAGCATCTGAATAGGAGGCTCTCCACAGCTGAGATCCTGTTACATGTTCCCAGGCTCCCTTGATCATTCTCTAAACAAGGAGATATGTTTATTAGAATAGTAAACCATACACACGATATAATATATTGCCAAGATTATTTGAGATTCCCCAAGACAAATTCAAATGAGCTTTACAGGAATGGGTGTTTGGAGACGGAAAGAAGTGATCTATATCCAGGGAAAGAAAAAAAAAATCCAGCTAAAAGTAGGTTCCCAAGGAAATACCCACAGTTCACGTGCATTAAGAGCTAAACAAATTCCTATTGCCAAAATCTACAGTACATTTAAAAAAAAAAATTGCATTTTAAGAAATGTAATTTCTTGTTATTGAAGCAAATGTGTCCTGTGTGCAATGGAACCATATGCATCCAGGAAAAATCAGGGCATTTGGAACCTACTAAATTAAGTATTCTGAAATTATAGTTCAGCAGTTTTTGTACGTTTTTGTTCTCTCTGGTTAAGGAATGAATAATTTTAAAAATCTCTTTAGGAGAATGACTTCTTTTGCTCTTTCTAAGCATGATTTAGGATTGCTGGGGCATAGTTTACTTCACTGAAGATATTAATTTCATAAAGAAATGCAGATGTTTTCCCTTTTTTCCTTTATAATTATCTTCAGAAGGTATGAAAGGCCAAATTTACAGAGATACTGATCTAAGAGTTAACTAATGTAAAGATTATGAAATAACATTATTGCTTATTGTAGTGGTAAGTGGTATTTATTACAGAAGATTTATTAAAAAAGGATATTAAAATCTGAAAAATGAAGCAGCCACAAAGAAATGAATGAGTGTATTTTGCATTTCTTTTTATGTGTAGACATTTGCTTATAGAAAGAGATACAGTTCTAAAACCACTGGGAAATTTAAAATGGTGATTGCATGATAGGGGAAGTACACGAACTCTACCTGGAGACTTGAGTCGCATTTTTGTATTTGTGACATGGATTTTACATTATAGGTAAATTAAGGATTTGGACGAAGGAAAAATATTGCTGTGAATAGTGATTTGTTTAAATGTGACGACCAAATGCCAGGTTGGTGTGTGGCATACTCAGAAACTGAACTCCTTCCTATCAGACCATCTTTATAACTTTCCACGTCTCTCACCTTAAGAATTTCAGGCCCATGTGTTGTCTTTACATGTAATCTCCATCTAAAAGAGCATCCAGACTTCTCCTCTGTTGCTTTTTTAACCCAGCTCAGCCCAACAGTGAAATCTCCAGTTCAGGTGTTCATTCGAATGTGTGTGGGGACCTTTCATTGCGTCTCTAAGACATTCACTTGCAGGACAACCCTGCAATAGCTTGAGGGCTTCAGGTTCTCCTAAAGAGGCCTCTTAGCTCTCTAAAATGTAGATGATGCCAGAAAGATAAACACTGTTCTCTGCCAAACATCCAGAAGTGTTCTGGAGCAGAGATAGAAGTAAAGACAACAATGATACTAATAATTCATTCTTCATGATAAAATGTTGGTCCAAGGGTGATCAGTAATCCAGGTTTGCAGGCTCACTGACCCCTTAAATCTTTATCTATGTGCTGTTCTCTTGATTTGGATGAAGACAATCCCTGCAGGAATTCCATTTTTGTGAAGATGAGGAAGTTCTAGTTACTTAAGCAGGAAGAACCAGGATTTATGAATTAAGGTTTTGGGAGAGCTCACACACAGCATCAGACTATGTTTGACAGGATTGAGCAAGAACAATAATGGAAAACTGTACACCACTAAATTACAGCCAAAATACAGGTAAGAGAAACACATCAGGAAACAGTGAAACCAAGAATTGCTAAATAAATTTTCTGGCTAATGAAAGAAAGGAAATCCTTTTCATCTCTGATTTTTATGAAGAATCAAGTTAGTCCCAGATATTGCCTTGTACATCTCATAAAGGGGTTAATAAAATGATTAATATTTAGGAAATTGGTTTGTGTTGTCTTGCATAAAGTTAGTGGAAATTTGGAAGTACTGCACAAATACTGCTGATATTGGGAGGTGGAGGAGGGGGGAAACTCGAAAAATGAGTGTAAAAATGTTCCACCACAAGGTCTTCTAATGAACTTTATTGAGGTATACCAAAGGTAGCAGAAGAACACGTTATTAAAGCATCTACCACAGGTGCTGGATTGCTCTCAAAGCAGTGGGATGCATCCATCCCCATCAGCTCCAAGGAGCTGCAGAGCCTTCAAAGCACACAACCAGGTGAAGCTGCCATTGCATAAATACAGTTTTGCATGAAGTACCAAATGTTGACTACATTAGGGACAATAATACTTGCAGTGCTAATCCTGAGTGAAAGCCTTTTTCCCCATTAGGTAACCCCATAAATAGTGCATGGCACTGGCTATTGACTGTCATAAACTACATGTCAAATTGTCAGATGTTCTTCTAAAACATCCCCTGCTCCATCCTCAACATGGAAATATGAGTTTATTTGGGCATTGCTTGTCATATGCTGAGATTTGATTATTTGTTTACCTATTTTAAGATAATTCCACAGATTTTTCATCAGCTTTGATGTAAAATTCTTTTTTTCCTGAAGATTTTCTTTCTCAGACAGCATGTCAGAACTATGGGCATTCCAAGATGTCGTCACGAAGATTTTTCTGTATTAAATTAAACTGCTTTTCACCAACTGATTGTACTTTCAGTTCCTCAAAGTCAGATATTTCTGTTGTTGTGCTAAGTATTCCATTTTGAGTTAGGGACTTTTAAATATTGAAGATGTACACACACTATTTTCTGAGAGTAAAATTATACAGTAAATTATGTAGTGTCCACTACGGTACATTTTAAGTATGCCCTTACAAAATGACTTGTACTTACATAAGATACAGGGGCTACAGCATGTTTATTAAGACTCTTCAACTCTGTATGAAACTGGAGCAGTCAGAAGTAATGGTGTCTGCTGAAAGATTCTTTATCATATGAATTTACTTTTAGTCATCTATTATTTATTTCAGCTATTTTATATGCCATTATAATAAATATTATGACAGAGAAAGCTTTTATGCTTCAACTTATTGTACTGCTCTTCACTTCCTTGCAATCCTTCAGGAAAATGTAGCTATGCTTTACCTATATTTAACGTAAATCATCACTTACATTTGAATGAAAAATTCACTATGAAAAAAGGCTCCTTCTTCAATAGCAAGACACAAATGCACAATCATGTTTACTGCCAAACTACTCTACCATGCAGTGTTCATTTTTAAACAATTTTTAAGCTGTAAAGTGAATACATTGCATATAGTGAAATAGCTGGCTTTCTGGGGGTTTTCACTTTCATGTTACTTTCTGGCTCAATAAGCATTTTTCTAGCGTGAGTGCAAAGTATAGCCAATTGCACTTAAGCATTTTTAATATTGTTGCTCCAATAGGGAGCAGCTTACATACCAAACTGAACAAGCTGTTTTCTGAGGTTATGTAGAGTAATGAAACTTACCTGGTAATATTGATAAAAGGCTTTTAGAACTGGGCGTGAAACCTGAAATGCAGGATAAATTTTTCTCTTTGCACTTTTCAAAGTATTACCGTGTTGGGTTTAGAAGAGGACTTGTTTGGAACTGGAGATTGATTTGCCTTTGGCTGTTTCTCCAAAGGCACAACATTGGTGCCTGGACATTGTTAGCCTTGAACCGCTCGTTGGACTTCATGAAATAGAAACATCCTCATCCCAAACTCAAAACTCTCAGTTGGTTCTGGCTGACCTTGATTTCACAGAGTTCAGCAGACAGCAGAAGTGTGTCCACCTCTTGTGTCTGTTCTCCTTTGGCCACTTTGAAGAGCTGGTCTGGGTCTAGTCCTGAAAGTGGTTTTGGATGCAGGTGGGACACTTGTCCTGGGCACCTGCAGCAAGGGCATCAGTTCATTTTGCACAGGCTTTCAATGGCACCGTAGTTATGATCCTGTGATTTAGAAAAGAGCTCTTTAAATTATTCTCCACTCATTTTATTATCTACTTTCTCCTTAAATGATGTAATTGAAAATAAAGTAGTAGAGGGAACATTAATATCTTTTGTCAATTTAATTTTCAAAATTCTGGAGTTTCCTGCCCTAGTGTATTGATCTGATGATGGCAGTTTAAAGACTGTCTCCTGTATTTGGGAAAGTGGCAAGTCTCATTTAAGATTTCACAACATAAAATGAGGCATAATTCAGTACTGAAAACATGTGAAGTGAAATAGTGAGAGACATCAGCGTAATACAATTATGACACATTAGATCAGGATTTGCAGCATACCATTAACAATCAGTTCTGACTGCAGAGAACAATTACAGTTAAGATGCCTTTTAGCAAAAATGATTTTTAGTTTTGTTCTTTATTAAAACCCCCCATGCTCTTGTATACATATCACAAAATGTGACACCTAGGCTTCTAGGGAAAGAGGGAAAACATTATAATAGAAGTAATTCTGAGTTACTGTAAGAAAACAAACATAAAGCCTTCTACTTGTCATTTAATGGAGATATTCTTACATTATTAAGAACATGCCTTGCAAGTTTATTGCCTTATTCATAGGTGTTTTTTAAAAAGATATTGTGATATAGAAGTAACAGTGGAAAATTCAGAATAAAAATGGGTTGATACTAAAGATTTAGCATTTCACAGTCTCAAACTGTAGTAGGAATTGGTGGTCTGCAGAATACCTCTGTGGGGTGAGAGGTGCTGGAATCTCAGCTGACAAGGGAAAATCTGAAACAAAAAAGTTGGGGAACTTGCCTAAGCTCATGGCACATTAAACTGATTTCTTCCCCAGTTGTGCTTGGAGAAAACACTCACACTTGGCTTCTTGAGTGCCTACAGAAGCTGAGGTGGCAGGTTCTGACTGCTTAGGATGTCAAATGCTCCAGGTTTTCCTGTGAGGAAAAGAGAGTAAATGGGTGTGTCTGTGCTCAGTATGTGCCTTCTGTGCATATGAAGGAAATACAGGCTGCAACCCAGGGTTTTAAAAAGCAAAAGCAGGGAGAAAGTTGAAAAAAATATATTCTGATTTTTAAATTTCTGATTTTTGCATTTTCAATGTATTAATCCCCAAATCCAGGCCAATCTGAGTCTGTCTAACTTGTATTTCAGAAAGTATTTTGGAGGCTTCATGTTCTTTTTTTTTTCCCTTGTGGACTTGAAGTACAGATGCCTCTTTTCTGTTCTTGGGCTCAGTAGCAGAAGCCTAATGTGTGACACCAAGAGGAAAAGCATTACCTGAGTGATATCGTGTGGACTTGAATCCTTGTCCCCAAGAGGACAGTAGCTGACAGCTTGTGATCTAGTCTGTTGAACTACTTGATTATTATGTTTTTTGACCCCCTTATGTCTCTGTATTTGTAGCATTCTTGTCCTTTTACCCTTGGGAGAGACAGGAGAATGTTTCAACTGAGGAAAGCAGAGGCAAAGTAAACCCAACTATGCACACCACTTCTGTAGTAAGTAAACAGCTTTGAACTGCACAGCTGAAGAGAAATTGTTCTGGAGTTCTATTGCATAATGCAAGGCAGCATCATCTTTCTCAAGTCTCTGACCATCAAACAGAAGAAAATATTTATCCAGTGGGGCAAAATGAATTCCAGAATGATGTGCATCTTGTGAGGGTAAAAAAACTCTTTGTAGCAAAGTTTGGTTTAGCATTTTCTGACTCCATCAATTGATACTTCCTGTGGAGACTGAACCTGTTGAAATTTTAGTTGTGTTTATTTTGCTGCCCTGATAAGTCTGGTTGGAATGGTACAGAAGGAATTTGAGTGATATTCTGTTTAAACCAAATCTGTAAGGTAGTTGTAGCAGGCAGAATGGGTACTAGCAAAATAGAAAACAGATGTAGGGAGAAAAGTGCCAGAATAATGAAATGGGGAGATCAGATGGATCACTTGAGCTTGGGAGACAATGGGAGACTCTTCCTGTCTTCTTTCTGTGCTGACTTGTGTGCTGCTTTCCTTTCATTCCTTCAGCAATGCTCGTGGTATAACCTTGTAATCCCAGTAGATCCCTGTTGCAACCAGCAGCTACTTGGTTCTGTGATGACTTCAGTGTTGTGATTACAATAGGCTTTTGGTTCATTTTGTTTTGAGATTTGGAGTTCCAAAATATCTGGAAACAGGGATCTTAAAACTGAAAATATTGCAGCATGTTGGTTTGGTGATGTCTAGGGTTAACTTAACCTTCAAGTTAACCTGGTTTTTTTTTTTACAGAATCCTAGAATGGTTTGTGTTGGACCTTAAAGCCCATCTCATTCCAACCCCCTGCCATGGGCAGGGACACCTTCCACTATCCCAGGTTGCTCCAAGCCCTGTCCAGCCTGGCCTTGGACACTTCCAGGGATGGGGAGTCCACAACCTTGTTTTGGCAGCCTGTGCCAGGGCCTCACCACCCTCACATGGAAGTGCATTTATATTGTGCACTGGTAAACTCTTATTGTATAAAAACCCGTGTAGACTGATCTGTTATTTTCTGTAGTCATTTTATACTGTCTTTTATATCACCTGCTATGAAAAATAGATTGTTTTGGATTAATATGTGCCAGTCTCAAGTTAGCTGTTTTTTATAGAGTGTTTACTGATTTTTTTCCTATTGGTAAGGTACATAAAAAATAGCATCGAGAATAGCACTTACTCCACTTTTTATTTCATGAGTTACATAAGTTTCAACATCAAAATCAAAGCAAAAAGACACCTATTAACCTTAACACTGCCTTGAGTCAATTCATTGCTTCATATAAAGCTGTGCATTACACAGTGTATGTTTTTAGCAGAACCACCAGATCACAAATGCTACTTTTGGCACTAAATGTTGTGCTCGTCCATCCCTTTTGATGATTTGTATTCACTTTGGGGTTATAATGTTAAACAAGGGAATCAGACAAGTTTCATAACACATTAACTGTAACATGATACTGTGAACTGAACTTGCTGTTATTTATCTCTTTTTTGTATTTTCTCTTGTTCCAGCATAAAGCCAAGGTAGAAGCAATGACCTTAGACCTTGCTTCTCTTCAGAGTGTGCAGCACTTTGCTGAAACATTCAAATCCAAGAATCTGTAAGTACTCAGAAAATTATATGTAATAATTTCTTGTTATTTTAATGTCTTTATCAGCTGAGCACAGTTGGCAGAATCACCATAGTTGGATGGATCACCAACTGCAGTTAGTGAATTATCTTTTCACAGGAATTTTTTCATCGTAAATTAAAGATCATTTGTTTTCATAGAAAAAAAATTACAGATCTCTTATTATTTGATGTGTAGACCCAATTTTAAAGAGCTTTTTTACCCTGTGGCTATTGAAAAAGACCAAAGTTGAATTGCATAAAAAACAGCTCAGGCAACTTTTAACAGTTTTGCCATGGTTTGGAAGAGGTCAGGGATGAACAATTAGTGCACTGCTTGTCTTATTTTGTTTTCTAACCTTCTCTCTCTCCTTTTCATTTTTAAAGCTTTAACAAATACAGCCCTATGAGCCTGACAGCTCCATTTTCCAGACCTGTATGTGGAATAGTCCATAATAAAAAAAAAAAGAAAAAAATAAAAAGGGGAGAGGTTGTGATAATGACATCACTTAACAATAGACAAATTTATATGGAGATAACCAGGTTAGATTCCAAATGGTTTGTTTAATTTAGCTTGAACAGAGCAATGAGTCTCTGAACTAAAGAAATTACTTGAAAGCTTTTAAGTTCCAACTCTTGACAATAAATTCCACACTTTGTGCTCTTATTCACAGTTTGACCCATTGATTGTTGTGAGTATTCAAACTTAGCTTTCTGTCTGCAAATGTTTCTGTAACTGATATGCATCTTACTGTTCTTCTCGAGAGAATATGACCTCTTAGACAGCTTTGAAAATATATTGTCTTAGAGAAAATATATAACAAAGACAGGTTTTTTCATTTTTGAAACACTGCCAAAGCTAAATCTCACATGGATAGGCAGATGACGTTTTAGTACTTAAGGTCTTTTAGATTCAAAGAATTGTCAAAACTGACTTCTAACAGAAGTTCCTTTACCACTAAAATCCTTAGTATCAATATTTTCTTATCATATCATCTTCATGTATTAAAATTTCTTGAAAGACAAATCCTTGCAGTATTGCTGCTTTAGTACTAACTTGGCTTTGTGGTGTGAAAGCAGTAAGTGTTTTAATTTAGAATCTTCATGCTTTTAATAGGCTACATTTCCTTAAATGTATGGTGCAGTAGAAAGTCAAAACCACCCTTCTTCCAAATGCAGCTTTTAACCTGATTTGTGTGTTGTAGCTCATACCATGGCCATCCCAGCTAGTCCATTAGGTATGCATGTTTGTAAATCCTTGGAAGTGAACATGCTTAAATCAATTTTTGCCAGAGAACTTAGGAAATGAGAAGATCTAGAATCAGTAAAACCTGTTTTATTTTTGTTGGCATACCCTGTTATACCAGTGGAGGTCTGTTAAGCTACGTTGTCAATGATGGACATGTTTTACTTATGTTTCACTCTCATTTTATTTGGAAAAACATTTAGTACTAGAGTCTAAAGTCTCTGCCTTGCCTTTAGGTATTTCTGTCTTAAATATGTGCTCAGATGTGCCTGTGTCTGGCAGGACTAGTCCAAGCATTATGTGAAAGTCTAAGTTCTGTATCTGTTGTGAGACTTGTGGGGTTTTGACCAAAATGAATTTCCAGTTACATTTTGTTTAAAGTCTGGGGCTGGATGGAAACCAGACCCCACACACTGCCTGTAGCAGTGGATCTTTTATCTGATACAGATACGGAAGAGTTACCTTACAATCATCTGCACTGGCAGGAGGATGGACTGGAAGACCCACCAGGTCTTTCTGGCCTCTGATTTTTTTGTGATTTAACTATGTCTGAGTAAGGCTGGAAAAGCAATTATGTGGCAGGGGCATCTTATTGCTCCAATAGTGAGCCAATGGGTTTCCCAGCACTAATGAACACTAACGACCTTTGTCTCCTCGTTCATTTGTTTTGCTGCAGTGTCCAGAGGCTTTTGTCACATCGGGGATTCCTTTGCACCAGTGGCTTTATGAGCAATTGGAAGGAATCTTACAGGCTCCAGTGACAGAACGAGCCTTGTTCTTTATGCTTGGGCCAGTCTTGTCAGTTGGCAGCCAAACTTTCTGAAAAGGGGTCGGTATCCCTGTAGGAGAAGTGCATTGTGGTGGAGTCCCCCCCTTTCCCACGAGTGACCTGTCACTCCTGTTAATGAGCGTAGGAGATACGTTAAGAGAAGAGAGTTTTCTTCCTCTTACAAATTTCTCAACAATAAAGTAGTAGAAAAGCAAATAAAGTGTTTGTTTTTGTTTTTAGTTTTTTTGTTTGGTTTTTTTTTTCCCCCAAACAAAACTGTCATTTGAGTCCTGAGCTGTATAGATCTCAGTTTCTGGGAAAAACTACAATACTTCTAAAATGTCAAGGAGAAATTTTGTATGAACGTACACATTTTAATAAAGAGCTGTATTTTATTTGTCACAGCACTTAAAGTGAAGAGACCTTTAGTAATAAGTGGTGAATGACTTAAGCTTCTCTGTGCAAGTAGTGATATTCTCAGCTTAGTTTTTCCAGTCCACTATTGGTTTCTGGGACACTGGTATTTTCCAGAAACTGTTGGTCTTGGTGACACATGACCTAATAACTGAAAATTTATGAAATAGATAATAGATAGGCATGCCTTCTGAAATTCTGCTTTTCTGGCACACTTTGTGGCTCTAGGTGCTATTTTTTGTCAGCAGATGTAAGGGTGTGCTCACAGTCACATCATGACCTGGGATCCTGTTCTTCCCTTGATAGCAATTGGAAAATAGTCTTCAAGAACAAATCTCCTCCTGGATGAGAACACAAATGGAACTACTCCAGAATAAGGATCCCTAAATTTCATTGAGTGAAAATCTCTTGCAGCTGGGGAAGCTGGGGATGCTTGCATTGAAGAGAGCAGAGGGGAAATTGCTGAAATTGGGAATCTCCTGCCTTAATCAAATAAGTTGTAGAGAAAAAAAAATGCTTTCTTGAATGTGCTTGGGAATCTAAGAGATTGTGGAAACTACGTGAAGAATGAAGAAATGTCATCCTCTGCTCAGCAGGAATTTAACGGGGCTGGTTGCATACCAGAAACAAATGATGCAGCAGAGGGAGCCTTGAGAAAGACATAAATAATAAATGGGAGGAAAGAGTTACTCTGAAAAGAAATATTTAATATGAATTGAAATAGTACTTTAAAGCTAAGAAGCCTTCCTTGTTTGAAAGTAAGAGTCAGATGATTCATCTATAAGTTATCATACTTCTGAGATTTGGTAGAAATCTTTTATTCCTGTTCAGATTTGTTAGGTGTTGCAGACTTGTCCACAGATAAAATCTGAGCTCTGAATATATAAACACTGGTAAATTATGCCATATTCCTATAATTATATTCTAGAAAATCCTTCATCCTCACAGAAAAAAAAAATATTTTTTTGTTTGCACTATCTATACTCTTGAGTTGATACAGCTGTTTCTCTTTCTGAGACTTTTTTATCCATGCAGTTTCAAATAAAGCTTTGGGCAGAAGGGTTTTGCAGATTATTTTAGATCCTGCAGTTCTGTGATTGCAGCATTCAAACTTCCTCTAGGAGCAGGACAGCGCTCTCCAGTTTTTTTTTTGTTTTTTTTTTTTTTTTTTTTTTTTTTTTTGTGTGTTCTCACAGTTAGAAAGATTCTGTGGGCAAAATAAGGTAAAAACCTAACTTAGTTGGATCTTCTAAAGTCAACTTTTGGAGAAGATAGAATAAAAGAATATTGCTGTTTGATGTTTGATCTACCTCTTACTCCATTGTAGCACAGCCTGACCACAGTGTGACTAACACATTAAATGGATGTCCAATAAAAAATAAGGCTCAAGGATTTCTAGCACAAAATTTTTCCAGGAAGGCCAGCTGTCTTTTAGTATTTAGTATTTCTGGCTTGTTTTCTGCAGTTACATTCCCCAATGGATATTTCCACCAGGACTGAATGAATTCCATCTTCCTTCCTTGTGAAGACAGTGCTAGGGTTAGGATGAGAATGGGAAAAGAGATCTCAGTGCACCTAAATGGATGGATTTGTTCAAGTTGCTTCTTTTATGTGTATCAAGTCTTTCCCCTCTGCTGGTTTCCAGCTCAGGCAGTTCATTGAATGTCTCTGTTATGGAAAGTCAAATAAATGATCTGTTTATAATAATGTTCTGGGCTAAGATGGATTTGGCATGAGCTGATTTTTGTGCAGCTGGCAGAGGCAGACCAACCAATCTTTCATATTAGTGTTTTGGAACTAAGAAACACTGAATTGAATCTGCTATTCATTGAGTGGGCATAATGTGAGGAATTATGGTTGGTATTAATCCCCCTTATAGACAAAATGACGACTATCCTGTGATTGCATGGAACATAGCACTGAAATTTAGTCAGGGTCAGTGTTGGATAGTTCAGGGTCTGTAGAACTGGTATTTGTGGAGGAGTGTGGCCTTGTGGATGTGGCACTTTGGTATCTACTTCTCAGTTTGATCATCACATACTTCACTGAAACCTGCATACTTTAACTGGGGGGACAACACTGATGTTTCAGTTCTAAAACGTCCAGTATAGGACCTGTTGTCAATATTTACAGCCATGGTATCAATGCATTTGCCATGTATACAATTCAGCTTTGGTCCTCATCATAAGAACCCTTCCATCATCAAAACAGTTAGCAGGCAGGAGTGAGCAGTAAAGTTACAGATGAAGTTTTATTTGCATTTTTAGTTTTCGGTGGTGCATAGTGCCGCTTGGTTTGAATTAAAAGTATCTTCTGCCAAACAGTGAGACTTTAATATAATGTTCTCAGCATTCAAGGAAAAAAAAAATCTGAAATCATCCTGAAAAATCTTGAATTACTTCAAAGATACGAAACAATGTTTGCCAATAGCTAGTGCTTAGAATTTTCTGAATTGGTAGGAGCAATTCACAATTACGCAGGACTTCCAGATGTAGATCTTCACTGCAGTTACTTTCCTATATTTTAAAACAGGATTTTTTTTTTTTTGTGGTAAGAATTGGCATATGCTAACAGTCTATTCACTAATGATGTGTGTAGAAATATGGAAAAGACAGCAGTTATGAATTATGGTTCTCCATTTGGAAGTTTAGTCTCTTCTTATTTTCCTAACCAGACCCAGAATGGAGAGGGCCAGGTTTTCAGCTGGCCTCCTTAGCTGAGGCCCCAAACTCTGTAACTGCATTCATTTTTCATGCTGCAACCAGAAGCGTGCTGAAACCTTGCAGGTGCAATTAAGATTTTGGAGCCTGATGAAAAGTCAATCCAGAATATGATTTCTTCTGCATTTTCATATATTATAACTGGCATATTGCAGGTGTGTTATTTTTAATTCCAATTAAATCATAGATACTGTGTGATAAATTCTATGCATACCTGAGAAGACGTATGTAAAAATGGGATTTGCTTAGCAAGTTGTTACAAAAGTAACTTAAAAGATCTGGAAGAAATCAATATATGATTTAGATGAATTGTCAGTGATGCCATTGTGCCAATATGTTTAATGGTTCTGTACTTGATGTATTTCTATCAGAGGTGATTGTTGCCACTGCTTATTGTCTTCCCAAACCTGAACATATTTTATAGCACTGTACAACTCTGTTAACTCTTTGCCATTTATAGAATTACTTTTTGTGAATTCAAACTAGTGACAGATGAGATTGTACATTTGCCTTCTCCACTTAGAGTACGGTTGGCATCCTGACGGTGCCACCGAGGCACAAACTTCTGGACAACATTGTGCATTTTGAGATATCAAAAAATACCCACATTGAATTAAGTACTGAAACATGCATAGTTCAGAAGTTACTGTTGCAGACAGCACATATCTTAAATTTAAATAAGATCAAAGGCTGACTACATTTGAAATGTACATAATAATATTAGGGTAAAACTTTTTTTTCTCTTTGTGGTGATGCGGTGCCTTATTAAAGCCTAGGGATTGGTTTTCTGCATAAATAGTTTTTCTTTTTCTTCTTTCTTCTGTTTTTAAGCTCTTGTACACAATTACCCCTTTGTGGTAGCATGTGTCAAGTCATGTGGATCCAAAAACTATTTCCAGTATTTTATAAATTAAAAATTAAAAATCTCAGAAGCTTAAGCCCTTCCTCCTTTTCCTGAAGGCAGAGATCCGGATGTTTTTATCAGATCACCTTTCCTTTCATCTGCTCTATCGTGGAAATATCTCCTGCCTCAGAATATTTTTATTTTTTTTTGACTAAAGTCCATATTATTCACCATAACTTTACATACGGTTGCATTTACAAAAATATGAAGTGTTTTTACACATTACTAGCAGAAAGATTTTGTTAGGTGTTTGTTACGTAGTTTTATGACTGTAACTGTGCTGTCCAAAATTTCCAAATCTGCCACTTGTCTTTGGACACTTTGCACTCACTTCACTCTACCCTAATGAAGAAACCTTAATAAGGGACTTTCTGCTTGACACCCTGGTTGTTCTGGTGCCCATTTTCAGCCACATGTCTATGCCTAAATCTAGGATGAGTCTAAAATGGCTTAGGGCTCTGTCTTCCTGAAAAATTTCCACAAGATGCACCAGCTGTGAAAGCTGTTTTGAGCATCTAAGTAAGTAAAATACATATGATTAATATGACTGATTAAACCATATTCTGTCACAAATATACCGAGGATTTTTGAGCATTATGGCTTAATGAGTTTTGAGAAGTTCTGTGTGTTTAATTGATGTTGCCTTCTAAAAATTCTGAATTATAAGGCAGGAGTAACTATTTAATTACATATGCATTAAAATATATTTAATCTATTTAGTTAAATGCTTTCTAGGGGAGATAATTAAAACACAGAAGACAGAGTCTTTTGGCACTTGGGTAGGGAAACCTCACTGCTGGCCTGAGACTGACCGTGGATATACCATGTGTCTTCATCTTGGAATCCAAAAGTTTGTGTAATAGACTGAAAAGGTTGTATTTCTTTATTAGCTGTTCCCCAAAATTCCAGAGGATGTCAAAGTGCATTAATTTCCATCACAACATGGAATCTTTCAGGTCTGAATGGCAGCACACAGCTGCTGTAGGGGCTTTCTGAATTCTGTTACAGCTCTATAATCTCGGGGCAAAACAGAGGAAAGAGTCATTGGCAAATGCAATGCTCAAAATCCATGAGGTGTTTTATTCTTTGAATGATCAACCGTGGTCCCAAAAACATTTTCCAAGGGTGTAGCTGTTTTCAATTGAAAATATCACAAATACATAATAAAAGTAGTAATGGGCCTTTTTTTTTTTTTTTTTTTGAGTTGTAGTTTTCTTTTTTCTTACAAGTCCTTATTGTGTGCAAATGAAATGTGTATATTTAGATGTACATGCAGAAACAACAAATCATTCCATGGGTATTGCAAAAATGAATGTTTCTTTAGGTCTGGCTTATGCTCTTTTGTAACTACGTGTGTATATGTGTAAATAATGATTTGCTGCCAGAGTTTGAAAAAGATGCACCACTGCTGAATGAAAATTACCAGATTCTGGATATTTTCATTGCTGCTGTCTCTCATTAATTTCTGGAGGTGTAGGATTATGTGGGGTTATTTTAGTTGTTGTCCCCTCTCTGTATATGTAAGAAAAAATGATAAAGGGAAAACCATGACTAATGGATGATTCTGTTTAGCTCTAAATCAATTGAGACCTCTGTTCCTTCTCCAAACATTTATGAAATTGTACACTGAAGATTTGAGAGAGGTAATGAGTAATGATTGAGGGATGGTTGACCTATGTGGCAGTATGCAGATGATGTATTAGGAAGGCATAGGAGCAGCTGCTCATAATAATTCCCATGTTTGTGTTACGAAGGAAGAATCAGAACAGTTTCAGTCCACTCCCATTAATCTCTTAGAAGTGGGGCAAAAGTATTTGCTGATCAACAGTGTCAAATCCTGCAAAGAAATCCAGTAGGATGAATTGCAGAGAATTTTCCTTGCTTCAAGCAGGAGGTCATCCATCAGGGCTCTAAGTCCTGTGTTAGTGGCTTGCCTTAAAATGAAGCCTGTCTGACAAGGATCCACATTTCTGTCAGCTGGCAGTTGGCAATAAGGGTATTTTTGCTGACCTTTCAGCCAATATTTTTAGAAAAAAGGAAGTTAGACATTAAGCATTTGTTTGCAAAATTCATTTAGTTAAGCAGTGATTTTTTTGTTCTTTTACATTGCACAAGTAAACATTTAAATATTTTTGTGTCAGTATTAGATTATACATGGTTCTGAGTTTTGCTGCTGCTGTCTGAACCCTGACTTAGTGATTTTCTTGTTGTTTGGTTTCCTGTCGGTACTGCTTGTAAAACTGAGGGGGATTTCTGGGGATGGTTGTTTAATTCACAAATTTTCTGGAGAGCCATAAGCTTATCTTGCCTGTTGGACATTCCCTTTGTGTATATAGGCATTGCCTCACAGAAAGAAGTACAACTTCCCAACTTTCAGAGTTGGAACATGGGTGTTCAGGGTTACAGGGTGGAAAAGTTTGGTGGGCTGTGACTTTGCTTCTTTGTGGAAGAGAAGTCACAGCTCTGCCTTCTTTACTGGCCGTGACAGAGGTCTACAGTTGCTTGTGGGACTTTGGGGATATGGTGAGGCCTTTTCTGTTGAATTTCTGTGTAATTCCAAAGAGTGTGAACTTTTCAAATCGCTTGAGAAGTGCCCCAGATGGTGTGACATTCTGCTTCATGGGAAGATTTGAAAGTATTCCCTTTGCATACTCTCTGGTTAACTATTTCATTACGTTTGAAATGGGAGAACACCAAAGCCAAGAACTCTGTTGACATTTTGGTGGTGTTTGTTTAACCTCCTAGTGCACAGGCTACATTTGTTGAAAAATATTATTCTTACCTTTGCAAATCATCAGTAATTAATTCCCTTGGAAATATCTACTGCTGCACACAGCCAGCTTGGGAGGCTGCTGACAGATCATAGTTTTACATCAGATGCTAACAAATTGGTTATAAAATTTCATAACTAACTGATTTATAGCAACAATTTAGTTTCTGTATCTCTCTAATGTATTCACTTACTGTATTTTCAAATAGTGCAGAGGAGTTGGGTTGCTTAGTTGCTTCTAATGGTGAATTGTGCACAGCATGTGAGATCTGAATGACTTCCCCAGTGCAAAGGTTGGTCAAGTATCACAGGCTTGTGAAGTGCACAGAATATTAGCTTCATTTCAGCTCAGATATTCACATTTAAGATTGTGCTGGCTAATTCTGCATGCTTTTTCACTGAATTGTAGCTACATGTACCAGCACGGTGAGGGTTTTCTGGGATGGCTGTGTGCCTTGCAGTTGGAGCAGGGTGTTCCAGTCTCAGTCAGGCTGGGAGGGATCAGAAGCAGTGACTACCTGATACAATGGAGCAGATCACCTTCAGTCCCAGTGCCCACCTCAGTGGTACTGGTAGCCCACATTAGCTCCCTTGGTGGGATGTAAGTCACTGCCTGAAGACATTTTAAGGAGACATAGAGGCAAATTTTCATAACACTCTGCAGGGTCTTGACTGTAGTGTTTCCAAAAATATCTAACGGTTGGAGGGAGCACTTGGTCATGTCGATACCAGGAGTAAACACTATGGAAAATTTCCTTTGCTGCTGACATCCTTTGTTGGCCTTAGCTGTGCCTTTGATGTAGAATTACAAACTATTTTAAACTGAGGGGGGATTTTTTTTTTCCTTGGGCTCAGGAGGAAGCCTCATGCAGATCACAGCAGTGTTTTCAATGAACTTGTGAAATCAAGGTCATAGTTCTGCTATCACTTGAAAATACTCCTGTCATAAAGCAAAGCTGCAGTGCCAGATGTGTGGTGTGAATTGTCACATATCTTAAAAATTTTGTCCCTGCATAATGATAAGTTCAGTGGCACAGAGCTCTGCACCATTGAGATTAGAATCTGTCATCTGTGGCTGAAATTCATAACGGCACGGTGGCTGTTACCCAGGTAATCTCATTCATTTCCTGGTGTGCAAATGGCCAGGTCACAAAAACTTAGATGACAATTTTCAGTAATTGGACCTTTGTTAGCAGTCTGACGAGAGACACCGATAGCTTAATGGACATGGATCCAAATCCGAAGGGTGGCTTTTTTCTGAGCTGAAATGAAGCACAACATCAGTGTCTATTCATACAACCCTTTAGGCTTCTTTTCTGTGGAGTTATCTAGAAAAAAATCCTTTTTTATTTAGCATTTAAAATCACTAATACTAATGAAAAATAAAGAAGTTATAAAAGGGAATCTGATACTAACTTTCCAGTGTGACTGTTCAAACTGTTTCTGTATTTATTTTTGTATTTCTTCACAGACTTTTTTCTAATAGAATATTATAGATAATGTTAATTTTACAGTCTCTTACATTTGAATTACTTTTATTTTGAAAAAAGGAGAAATGTGCTTTGGAAAATAAAAGTCTCATAAAATGGACTGAAGCATAATTTTATTTCAAAATCCAATTAAATAACCTAACAATTAAAAAATTACTACATTTTATAGTTTTATAATTCTAGAGCCTTCTTTTAAATTGAGCTGACAGATTTAGGTATAGAGTGTGTATTTCCCCTCTGGTAGTTATTGTGTAATTACTAATAATGAAGGATACTACAGTTTGGATAGGTGGAATATGGTTTTTGGTTAATATGTGAATCTTTTCTGTCTGTGATTTGTTACTTCATACTGCACAGTACAATTATCAAATACAATGATGATCTTTTAAAAAGTGTCATCTTTGTTTTGGAGGGAATAGTGATGATAGTTTTGGTATTGCTGCTGCATTCACGTGCTGCAGTTCTCATACACGAGGTTCTTATACCATAAATTGCATCTGTGTTGGAGAAACTTGTTCCTTTTTCACAGCACATGTACAAATCTGTAAATTAATTCTTGCTAGAGCTTTTCATAAAGCCTCAGAAGAGGTGATGAATCATCCGAAGTTTCATGCCCTCTCAAGCTTCAAGCAGCTTTGTTTTCCTCTTGGCAGATGCATCTAAAAACAGGCAAAATGAACTCTGGTTTAAATAATCTTGATAAAAAGTGCCACAAAAGATCGGTTACCTTCTAAAGAATATGATACTGCACAACTCAGTGAATATCCTGTTTGTGCGGAGTGAGGCTGCAAAGATCAAAAGAGCTGCCTTTTTTGCCATTTGGTTTGAAGAGAAAGAGAGAACTTTGCCTTTTTAAGGACAGTCCCCCTTTATCTTCAGTCTCTTTTGTGGGTGCAGTATGTATGTGCAGATATTCTGTGTACGGCTGTCACTGACCAAAAGGCAAATCAGAAATCCAGCACTTCAGGAACGGAGCCTCTCAAAGTGCACAGATGTTTCACTCTGTTTCTGGAGCTTTTGGTTAAAATTTTCCAAGCTGGCAAAGGAACAGATATCAGATTGTTTACTTCTTATTAAAGCACCCTACACTGGTAACTTCCCAATGGGCTGGAAGTCGAAATTTATTTTAATAAGAAAATACAGCCTTACTCTTTATGTCAATCCTGATGCATTTATTTCAGTGTTCAGCTAAGGTGTGTTTGATTCCCCCTGAAATGTTTTTTTTGAAAACTGAGCTATCAAAATCTGGTGCTTTCAAACATGCCTGAAGGAATATAATTACTTAGGTTTGTTTGACAACCTGGGGCTTCATCTCTCACATTATTTTGCAGAATTCCTTCTGCAGATGCTCAGAGTTGCAGTATATCCTTCAATCATGTGGGGAGATGTTCTGACTCTGTCTCCTGCCATCCTTTGTGTGTAGGGCTGTGAGGAGGCACTTGAGGAGAACAGAGGGCAAGCAGTTATTTTTTCTTAATTGTGTTTCATTTATTACCTTCAGAATTAGGATTTGAGTGTCGATTTTTGTCTCATGGGATTGCAGTAAAGACATAAGAGGCTGGAATGGGCTAAACAAATGTGACAGATCTTAATATTCTGGTGTTGGGACATCACAAGTATTAGTGCAAGAATTTTTGGCTGTCGTTATTTTGTGTGACTTTTCCAAATTAAATATACCAGGGCGAGGGATGGCAGATGCAGGCTCTCAGACCTGAGGTTCTCAGCTCAGGTAGAGCTTGCTGAGGTCTGCTGCGTCAGGCTCTGACTCAAGGACAAGAACGCGCTGTCGGTGCCAAGGTTTCCTCAGAGATGATGCAATCTAGCAAATGCAGATCTGTCTGAGGTCCGAGGACCAGAGACTTTGCTGTGTTTCATAAGGGTTTGGAAAAAGACAAGAAAGAACAGAAAGGGCGTTTGTCCTTGATCTTGCTGTGGAGGTTGGGAAGGCTGTAGTATCCTGAGATTACACTGGAGACCTCAAGGAATTGGAAGTTTTCTGGACCTGTTTTTTTGAATGAGAGAGGTATGTGCCAGCCTAGGTTCTTTTCTAGGTTAGTTTGGTAGAATCTTACCCTTTCATTTCAAGTTCCTTTATCATGGCATTTCTATTTAAACTGGGTTAGCTGAGTTCAGTGAGGAAGGATTCTATCTCAAGGATCTCATACGTATTGTGTGCAGATTTTCCACCAAAGATTACAGCTTCTGGAGAATGCTTTTGTTTTTCCAACTCAGTCTTGCATTTTTAACAGCATACTTCACCACTGCAGAAGTATAAAATGTGTACATGTGCCTTGTGTCTTTATTTCTTAATCACTTGTCCCCTATCAATTGTGCAGGTGTTGTGAATAGATATACACCCCATACAAGACAGTGGTAGGAGTTACTCCTCTCCCAGGAAAGGTGTCTTTTCTAAATACTCCAGATGGAGACAGTTTTCCAATTAGCAATTGGGAGAGCAGTGATAGTGCTCTGTGGCATTTTGCCTTTTATTCTGTACCTTTCTCCCAGGGTGTGTCACTGTGGGGCTCAGCTGGACCCTGAGTGGGGCTGCTGGAACCAATTGGAATCAGCTGTTCCCAGCACAGGGCAGCTCCTTCCCACAGAAACCAGCCAGCCAAATCCCTCACACCTGCACCCAAGGCACACCTGCGCCCCGTTCACACAGGGGGTGTAATTGCACATATTTAAGTGAGATTTCTTTCTCCTGGTTCAACTTTTTTCAGGCCCCTCCACATCCTGATCTGCAACGCTGCTGTGTTTGGTGCTCCCTGGTCCTTGACGGAGGATGGCCTGGAGTCCACCTTCCAGGTGAACCACCTGGGACATTTCTATCTTGTCCAGCTTCTGCAAGGTGTTTTACGCCAGTCATCTCCTGCCAGGGTTGTGGTGGTGTCCTCGGAGTCCCACAGGTTGGTGAATGTTACCTTTGATTTCACTGGAAACTTTAATCCTTAGAGCATGAAACAGTTTGGACAGAACCATGGAAGTTTCTGAAAATGAAGGTCCTTGCTCTCAAGCATTTGCCTTTAAACAATCTTTTTAAAAATAGAAGCATTACTAATGCCTGTGGATGTTTCTGGATTTGGCTCTGTTGCTGGATAAAGCATGTTCTAGTTTTATAACAGTATGTAGATATTTTTTTGATCATTCTTTGTGTGAATGCAGATTTTTGCCGCATTTCAGACCACTCATTGATTTTGTGAGGAGATGGAATAATAATTGATTAAATCTGAATGGCATGACCTATATTGATTTGTCATTCAACAACTTCAACATCTTAGCAAGAAGAATGTGCAGTTATTTTAGCAGGAGAAACAATGCAATTAAAAACTGCTAGATGAAATCCAGTTGTTTTATAATGAGAAATTAGGGAGTTCAATGCAGACATTAGCTGTATAATTGTAAAATGGGAAGTAGTGTAGTTAATACATATTACAAATCTGGCCATGCCTCTTTTGGTGAATTTTTTAATTAAAATGTTAGATGCTCATCTTTTCTACTGCCAGGAAAAGTACAGTTGGCAAAAAAGATGTTGATGAGGTTTGCCTTTTTTCAGATGTGCTTGTGTTTTTTGTGTTAATAGCTGAAAATATGGTTTTGATTTAAATAAAGTTCCTTGTGCTAAATGAATGCCCCAGTTCTGAATAATTTTACTGGGCACAAACCACTTACTCCTTGCTGATTTAGTTCAGGGACTGCATGATAAAACCTGTAACATCCAGCTTGAAACATTACTGTTGATTTCTATTTCACTTTTGATTGTGTGTAGTGGCTCTAGCAAGCCAAAAGGAAGAATGTGTGAGTGCCTTTTTTTTTTTTTTTTTTTTTCCCTGTCTTCACATTTCTGAAATGTTTTAGTGACCCAGAATGAAGCTTATTTTTTTTAATCATGTTTCCATAAAATGTAACCCCAGGGACCTGGTAGAGAGAGACCAGGCAAGGGTCGGGCTGAAACCTTTATCACTTCCAAACACAGGGGCTTATGGTATAAATGACACACTGCAGATAGATTTACTTTTACCATTTTAAATTTATGATGGCTGAAATGAAAGGAAGCAATAGAAAATGCCAGTAATAATCCTCCCCACTGTTAAAAGACATGAAATGTCTAGTAATTAGGTGGTAACAAAATCTGGACATCCTTATCTTTGCAAATCACACCAGGTTTGTGAAAGTAAGTAGCAGAGTCCTGTTAGGAGTGAGGGCAGCTACTGCAGGGCAGGCAAGATAGCTCTAGAAATAAATCTGCCAACTCCAATCACTTGCCAGATGTGGAGGGCACAATGGGATATGTATAAATGAGCTGTTATTTAATGGGAGATTATGTTGAATTGTCAGCTGCTTGTTCCCCCTTGTAAGTTTGTATCTCTGGTAGTATTTTAAATGACATCTTTGTTTTTCACTGCATTAAGTGCTGTGTGTAACCAGAGCGCACATCTCTGGACATCTTTATCTGTGTTTTTGAAAACATTTTGAAAATGCTCGTTTCTATGTCAGTGAGATCAGCCAAGGTTTAGAGAAGTCTGTCAAGCAATAAGTAACAATCTGTGTTTGAATAAAACACAACTAGTAATTAACACAACTAGCAAATTCCCCTTTTTCTAAGGAGTCCAAATAATGTCTTACAGCTTATCTTATCACTTAAACTGATCATTGTAAATAACTGTGCCTTCCCCACCCCAGTCTGTTTAATGGCAAGAAGTTTATGTAAGGAGTTAGTTAGGTGTTATTAGGTAGTTGTTCTTTCTGACCTACTTGAGAACTCTGAGCCTTAAACCATGTCGTAAAACAGAAGTGTTGGTATCTAATTACTTCCATAAACCTTGACTGGATCTTTTTGCTGGAGTCAAGACCCCCTGTTAGGGGAAAAATAAAGTCCCATGTTTGCAGAAAATGCTATCCTGCACTGCTCCAAGGCAAAATATTTATTTGCCTCTCTGGTTCTTCGTTCATTTCTAGTTACTTCTCTGGATTCAGCACAAATGAATTCTGTTTAAATTAAGCTTTTGGGTACTTTAAGCACATCATATTAAAATCAGAATAATAAATAGGTTGAATTTCCTTCTGTCTTTATTTCTGTGTTGTTAACTTGATTGTACAGCCCTTATTCCCCTGAATTCAATGAGATTGACTCACATAAGCACACTTGCAGGACTGGACTCAAAATATGCCACAGTGTTTCCTTTTTACAGTACACACAAAGAGTTTTATTTAGAGATCATTTTTGTTGTCATAAGTGATTACTTATGGAATGAATATAGGAAATTCCTCCCAGAATAGTCCTGTTAATTTCAGAAATGTATTTTATCTAACTGAAAATTATGAAAGAGAAATTTTGTTGTTGAAATTGAAGGGCTAATTCTGCAAGACACAGAACATCCTGGATTCCTCTTGAGTTCAAATACTCTATTGCTTTTCTCTGAGCATATTATAATTCTGCTCACAGAATGAATGTAGAAATTCCAGCTGATCTCTTCATTTCTGGGCATGAGATGCAAAATTAGTAAAGATATTTTAAAACATTTTCTAGTGTGTACTATAATTATGTTTATCCCTGTTCTCCCCAGCTGATTCTGAAAACTGAGTATTAAAAAGAGCTTGCTAAATCCTTTTTATTTTTAGTAGCTCCTCTGAATGAAACATAGATCTGTAACTAAATGTAGTATTACTTTCTAACATTAAGATATACCAGTAAATTAATAAATGAAATTGTAAGAACTGGGAGGGAAAATGCTTTATGGAAATTTCCTTTGCTTCGTCTAAATGTCTTTAGAACATTCACTACTTTGTTTCTTTCTTTTTTTTTTAATAACAAACAGCTGGTGTTTAATGACTCTGTCAGACCCAATTAAAAAACGTCAACTAGTTACTTTGATTTGTGTTCAGCCATGCCATGGGTATACTTAAAAACATTATACTCTGCCAGAACTCATTTTGGCTTTGTTTACATTTATCTTTTAAACATATAAGACTATTGATGGCAAGTTACCAAGGTTATAACCCCTTTATATTCATCAATTTTTAATCTAAAAAAAAGCTTAAGAGGCAGTGAGACTCATCCATAGTTACTTGACCACTTAAACGCGAGTGTGCTGTGTGTGAGCACTGGATGAAATGATCAGGGGAATGGCAAGAAGGGGAAAAGAAAAGATGCTGGGTTTCTCTGCCTCTAATGCAGTGTTATTTTATCCTGCATTATTTCCTCCAAGTTCATCATGCTTTTATAGATCTATGGCAAAATCTGGTGTTTTTTCTTCTTTTTTTTAATGTAAAATAAAGTGATGTGTAAGTTACATATGTGGTCTTAAAACCATCAAAGTGTTTTTTGACTTGTTTTTGTTTATCGTTTGCTTTTTCTAATTATCCACTAATTTCACTACCATACTATAAGGGACTATTCCTTGGGTCTCAGGCAATTTCCAGTTGATGCTTTCAACTGCTAAATAAGCTGTTGTTTTATCTTGGTCCTGGCCAGGATCTACTCTGCTGTCTACAGTTTATGTTGCTCTTAATGAGAGTGAAATTAACTCTGGGGTATCTAAGGCATATTTACTGTTTTTCAGATTTACAGAAATTAAAGATTCCTCTGGAAAGCTTGATTTCAGCCTGCTTTCTCCATCTAAGAAAGAATATTGGGCTATGTTGGCCTACAACCGCTCCAAGCTTTGCAATATCCTGTTCTCCAATGAGCTGAACCGACGCCTTTCTCCCCATGGGGTGACATCCAACTCGGTCCATCCTGGAAATATGATTTATTCCTCCCTTCATCGTAACTGGTGGGTGTACACTCTGCTGTTTACCTTGGCTCGACCTTTCACCAAATCCATGGTAAGTGAATGCCGTAAAATATTTTACGCATCTTCATTTTTTCAAACCGGGGTAGAAAAGTTGTCAAAATCCAGATGTATGTATCTGCTTTGACCTCTTGCCTTTTATAACCACGGCCCTGATTTTAATGGCAAACATTGTGCCAGGACAGTGCTCTAGAAGAGGATCCTTCAACCATTTAAGATTTACTTTGTCAATCTTCAGTTAAGGGACCTTCTAAGATGGAGTGCATAACCTTGTTTGAATATATGGTTTTTGCTGTGATTAAGGATGTCGTATGTCTTAGGTGTGGGATAGTTTAGAGCTATTTCTGTGCTCAGGATACGTAAAACATCAAAAAAAATGCTTTGGCTTTTAAGTGGAATATGTTGACTGCATTTTTTATGTAAACAGATGCCCTAGTTAGAAAAGATACTACAGACATTATTAATGGCTGAGGGAAAGTGCTTTCAGTGGTAAAAGCACCTTCATTCATATTTAAAAAAAAGCAACAACCCAACAATTTTCTTGATTCTTCCAAAGTGCTGAAGACAATGGGTGTTTTCCATTTGTCTCCATTGGATTTTGGACTGGAACCATGACATAATGAAAGGCTTTGCAGTTCTTCCATAGCCAATGTTATGAGTCTCTATTATATAAGAATTTGCAGCACCTTCAGCACTTGGAGTGGTTACTCTTATCCTTTGAATGTCTGAGCCACGTTATTTATAAGGAGTCCAAGATATTTTTTAGGCAGAGGATGACATTTACTTCATTGAGACCTGGCTTCCTTTAACCTTATAGACTGTTTCTCATTCTTTTTTCACTGACAAAGAAGGGTGTTCCCAAAAAGAGGAGCAGGGAGAAAGGGTCTCCCTTGAATGTTTGCCTCTATGAATCAGGGAAAAGAAAAGATCCATACCCCTGAAGAATCTTAATTTATACTGGGATAATGTGTGTGGAAACACAGGGTGTTTAAAATTCTGGTCACGTGTCCATAAATGAAAAATACTGGATCTTCAGTAAGACCTGTGGAGGAAAAATATAAACACTCCAGTGTTGGCCACATGTCAGTCAGGAGAGCCCTCACACCTCTAACCTCTGCCTGCAGTTTGCAGCCTGTACATATGCAAAACCTATTTATGTCCACAAGACTGATACGTGAGCATTCTGGCACCTTGGGACAAGTAATAATATCTTTCAACAGCATGTTTTTTTTTGACCAGGACCTATAAAACCATGTCTCTGCTGTGTTAGAGATTGTTTGTAAAACAAATTCTTGAAGTTCTCCTGAGAATGTGTAAGTGAATGTTATCAAAACCCCGTGAAAAGGATCCAGTCTGTGGACATTTACGAATTGTTAGTTTTATTTACTCTGACATATTTTCACAAAGGGAACCTTTTGTGTTTGTTGCTCAGAGAATCTTATCCTTTAAGGAACAAAATAAAACACTGATGTTAATTTTGAATTCTTTAAAACAATGGATAGATTTTTAAATAGTGTTTATTAATGGGTAGTACATATAAGAGAATACAAAGTACAGTACAAAGATATCAGCACTGAGAAACAGTACACTCTGGTCCAACCCAAATCACTTCTGTTAAGTCCTTCATGTTTGTATTTCACTGAGGTTGTTTGAACGTCATGATGGAGGGTATGGGCTGAGGTTAAGCATCAGTTTTACAACTCATATTCTGATATGAATTGTTATGTTTCCCTGAACTCTACCAATGTTTCAGTAGCCAGTAAAACTGGAAAAGTGCCCCTTCCTGGGTATGCAAACAAGCCGAGCTGAAATGCTCAACATCATCAGTGTAAGAGTTTCTATTTTAAGGTTTGTAGGGAGCAAACGATTTGCTGCTGCTTTTTTAGGGATTATACTGTTACCAGCCTGGAATAGACTTTGTTGGGGATCTTTTTCTGGGCTTTCTTTCTGTCTTTTGGTGGCAGCTCACCCTGGAGTTTAGATGAGAGTTTTGGTCAGAATGTTGGGACTGATCTCAAAGCTTTACAGCTGCAGTCCCAAGGTGGTGAGCTGCTCATTCCTGAGTTTTTCAAGGATGTCTGCATTGCACAATGCAGCATGATGCAGCAGCATTTAAAGTAGTTTGAACTGAGCTGGGCCCATAACTGGAATTGAGAGTGTGGTGACAAGGTTGTGTGGGGAGAGGTGAGGTTTGGCAGCCCAGACAAGGAGCCACAGGGATTTTCCCAGACCTGTTCTGATCTCTGAGGCTGTGGCTTTAGCTGCTGCAGCGTGTTGCTATTTGGAGAAGCCAATCCTTCCTCGAGTCAGTTTGAAGCTGTTTGCTATGTCCTGAGCTATCAGGCTGCTGGAGTCTGCACAGATGCATGCCAATATATAAATATATATTTATACACACACACAGAAACTGCAGCTGCACAAACCTGATTCTAAGGCCTTTTTGTATTATTGTAGTAAAAGCTCTTAATAAAAAAATATTTACATCTTCAATTTGTATTTCACAAAGAGACTTACAGATGTTCTGAAAATGGTGGGTGGATTGCTCAGACTAACAGTTTCAACTCTTTTGGCAATTTTGGAGCTAGGTGTAGGGCAATATCAGGAAATACATTTGATACCCTACTAATTTTTTTCCAGAACAATATTGTTCTCACTTTCTTTCCTGGCTGCAAGTTGCTATTGAGAAATAAGTTTTCACTCCTTTGACTTAGTTGTCATCATTTTCTGTGGTAAACACTGTGTAGTGTCATCATTTTCTTATAGCATCATCTGTTTATGATTTTTAGCAAGTCAACCTTAGCAGTTTAATAATTATTTTGATTTGTTTCCAAAAATGAAGAAATATGCATTGTTTATCTGAAATACAGGTTTTTATTGTTCTGTTCCTGAATGTTGACCAGTCTCACTTTAGTTGATGAGGATGTAGTATTTTCTTTTGAAATGCACACTATTGCATACTGTGGGTCACTATTTTGGGGAGAAGGGATGCAGCCCGTGACATGACAGAATTTATCTTAGGAAACATTTCTGGTAATTGTTGCATTTTAGCTGATTCCTTGGAACCCTGAGAATCAGTATTCTAATACTGATTGGAACACTCTTATTTGCCTGTTTGCTGTTATTGCTACTATGGTGACTTAGTTTCAGTAATAGGACACTTTAAGCAGAAACTTGAAACAGCCTGACTTTATGAAGAGAGGATTTGCAGATTTCTTCTAAAAGAATGAACACAGGTAGGGTTTAGCTGTCTTTCAAGTGCGAGGCTTTTTGAGGCATATTTTTAATTGCTGCTGTAAATGGTCATACCTTGCTGCAAGTAGAAATGCAACTTCTGGTTTTCCAAACTTGTTTTGTGAGTGACTACGGAATAAAAATTGTGGTATGTTTGTGCTACTTGTAGTGAACTCTTCTGTTGTATCACACAGAGCTGTCTGGTCAGACTTTGAAACATGATACAATGTGTAAATCACTGATAGTTGCAGGTATCCAGGAAGCAGTTTGAAGTAGAGTGATGGAAACTGAAGACTATTCCTTTCTTTCCCACCCACCTCTTTTCAAAATCTAAAATCCACAAGGATTTCTACACAGAAATGGAGAAGTATTTTGTAGAAAGGAATAGTTGCAAATTACCATTTTATTATTGAAGTAACTGTAGCTCTATTAATGTCAAAGGGCCTCTTTTTACTTACCACTAAATAGTTACCAAGTTGCAGATGCTTAGATTATGATTAAATGTCAATAGAAACAAGCGGCCACTGTAAATAACAAACTGGAAGAGAAGCTTGGAAAGTAACTGTGTAGGCCATGCATGTATTTAGCTGGTTTGATCTAAGGCTCTAGGCTTTTGGGTTTTTTCTTTCTACCTCTTTTTCATGCTCTTTTACTCTCTTGTCTCTCCTTCCCTGTCTCTTTAAAATTTGAATCGAGAAGTTTGACTAAGTTTTTTTTTTTTTGTTTTAAATTGATTCTAGTCATTCAGAACCCATCTGCTTTGTCATTATTTACATACAAGATTAAAATGAAATATATTTATTGTAAGCTTTGTGCATACACTGAGTGTGGTATCTAGTGTTACCCCCAGGTGATTTTGAGTGTACAAAGGCATACAAAATTAGAAGCAGAGTGCCATTATCACACACTTGTGATAGTCTTACATAGACCCAAATATTTTTGTTGGCTGGTAACAGAGCAGAAAGAATATCATGTGTTAGAGTAGCAAGAGCTTAACAGATGTTTCAGTGAGTTAAATTTTCAAATCCTTTTATATTAAGAAATGGCTGGAGTTTGGGGAAGTTCTGAGACTATTGGGTTACATTTCCTGTTGCAGTGCAAAGCCAGCCATTGTGTTGGACTTTTAGCAGATGTGTTACCCCCTTTTAATGGTTGGGAGTAAAACCTTGGTTCTGTTGCTGAGATATAAATTACATTTATAAAAGCTCAACTTGTCACCTTTAAAAGCCAGTTAGAAGTAGTAAGAGCATTCCACTGTGCAAGAGACTGATGCTTGAAGTGCTCTTTGATTTCTCCCTCCTCCCCCAAAGATAGTAACTTTCCAGAACTGGATTTTATATTTAAAGCATTGCTGTTGAGAATTATAAGGAATATTTCTGAGGGTCTCAAAGTCTTCTGCATGTCTAACTTTTATATAAAACCATGAATAACTTGTCACTGTGATGTTTCCCCGAGGGTGTTTGAGGCAGTAGCCCTGTACTGCAGTGTTCATACAGGCAGGAGGAAACCCCACTGCCTTCAATGGCTTCACTGGGTTTACTTTTGCCATAAATTGGAAGTGTCTAAATTTAAATTTCATGTGATGATTTCCATGCACACCTAACATCAACTCAGAAAAATTATTCTGGCAAGAAATCAATCTGCATCTACAGGAGTGACTTCAACCTAATGATCACATCTGTTTGCTTTTGATAGGAGCCCAAAAGAGGCCCTGCAGCCTCATCACCTCTTCACTTTCTCCCCTGTTCTTTGCTGAAGAAGCTGGAATTACCCTTAGAGCTGGGGATAGAATTCCCTCTCTAAGCAAACATTTTTTGCTGTCCAAAGATCTGTGTGGGCTGTGTTGAGTTGATGTTGGCTTCCAGTTCTGAATTCACAGTTCAGGCCAAATTCTGCCCTCAGCTGTGCCTGTTCAGGTCTGAGAGCAGCCCTGGGCAGGGTGGGTATGAGTGTATTCCAGCACAGAATTTGGCCTCTGTTTCCTTCCTTAAGACATTCCTGAAAATACACTGGGGTTTCTTGAAAAGCAACCGGCAGCTCTTTTTGAAAAGAGCCTCACAGTTAAGTTTGATCAAAAAGACAATTTCTTTTCTCAAACTGAGTTCTGGGCAGGAAGTGAGAGAGGATGGGAGAATGAAAGGGAAATAACTGCCTACTGGATATTAGCAGTGTTAGAGAGTGAAGAAATCATGTGGACAGTTCTCCTTTATGGATTAATGCCTGAAATGTAAATGTTAAAGTGATGCTAAGCCACAGCTCTCCTTTTTAACATGCAGGTTTGTGGACTGTACCTCTAATACCATGGAGGGACAAATATTTTATTGAACCCTGATAGCATGTGCTTCCTTATGTAAAACTCCTATTTAAAATTGACTGAATTGGGTAAAAGGAAAGAAGCCTTATGTGGAAGAACATTTTGATTTGTTGTAATAGAATGGTAAAGAGATGGCTCCAAAGTAGTTGTTGATCATTTTATGTGTCCTACCTAGCAATAAAATGTAATATAAGCTAGTTTATTATCAAACTTACGTTTAACTGATACATATTTTAACTTGCTGCTAAAATAAATGTAGCATGAACTATAAGGGTAAATTAAACTTGTCCCCTGTAACCTACACCACAGTAATGGAAAGTCTCTGTGGAAAGCTATCCCTGTGCCAAAGTGAGCAGGTCAGGAGCTCAGTGACCAAAATGATGCTCAAGGGGAGCAGTGGCCATGGAATTTGCTGTGTCCAGCATGCCCCCATGGCTGTTTGTGGAGCAGCTCTCTTACTGTCCTGTAGTTTTGTGGAGGAAGTAAGGAATTTCTTCCTCTCCCCACCATATCCCTGCAGAATTTCAGAATGCCTTATCAAGTACTTGGGCTGCAAGGCAGAGAAATGTTTGGTCCTTAATGTTTTATATTGCATGTAATTAAATTAGAATATTAAATTAAAAAAAGACTACTTCCCTACTTTTTTTCAGACTGAAAAAGCCCTTTCTTATTGTTATTTCTTCTCTTTTGCTCACCACCACTTATGGAGCTAAAGTGCACCTGGAGTGCTGTGGTGTCTCTGAGGTGCTGTGCAGCACTGATCTGCTCAGGATGTATTTGAGAAACCGTAAGGAAGGAAATTTGTTATATTATGAGTGTTGAGGTGCTTGGGTGAAAGGAATGATGTTGCCCTCTGAGAAAAACAGCTGAACAGGATGTGTAGTTGTTTTGTTTGTTTTGGTTTGTTTTTTTTTTTTTTTTTTTTTTTTTTTTTTTTTTTTTGGTTTTTTTTTTTTTTTTTTGTTCCTTTACCTTTGGGTTTTTTTATGTCATTGCTACACTCAGTATTAGGAATTTGCCTCATCCTTGTGGTAGTTTTCTTGATCTTTTTCATACTAAAACATCATGAGTTGTTCTTTGCTCAAAAATCAATCAACTGCTGCAATAACTGAAAATAAGGAAGGCTTTGATTCTCCATGGGTAAAGATGACTGAAATTTAGAACTGTGGGTTTGAAGAGACCATAAAAAAGGATAATTTTTTCAAGTACTTAGGCAGTGAAATTGTGTGGTTCTGGTTTTTGCATTTATTTTATGTATTCCTGTACAGATATTCTCTTTTTTTGATGTCAGTTATTGCAAAAAGATGTGGAAATCTGTGGAAAAAAGGCTTCTCCTTGTAGGAGTCTGTTTGCACAGTGCATGGTTTTATTCTCTTTTGTCAGGGAAGAAAATAGCTAATAACAGCACTAGATAATATTCTGGATTTATATGTACAACCTCTTGGCCTCTCTCCCTACTGACTGTTTAGAAATAAAGGTCTTCTCTCTCAAAAGTGGATGTGTCCTACTTTGCTGCATAGATATCATCTTCAAACTTGGGTTATGGACAGTTTTGTGGCCACACACAAAAAATTTTCTTGTGTAGTTCACATAAATCTAATGTTTTTTGACAAGTGTTGCTAAGAAAACAGCAGAAGAATTTGCCATAGAGCTTTGTTAAAAATAATAGATTGGGAAAGAGAATATAAGGGAAAATACACTGTGAGGAATTTTTCTGGGTGTATTACGTACTTGAGTTGTAGAAACCAAAAGTAAACATGGATGTTCATATGGGTTTTCTGCCTTTAGCCATCAACAGTAATTTTTACTGGGAATAATCTAGTTTGAAATTAAGTCTTGACAATTTTTAAAAAAAGCTGAAACAGATTGCCTCTGTTTCATGCATTTATTTGGTGCTAATGCAAACATATGTCTTGACTTGGGGAAGTGGCAGCAATAGTCTGAAGCACTTTTTTGGTATTTGCTGGCCTAGATCTTAACATATCACTGAACTGAGGTAGTAGTTCTGTCTTTGCTGGTCTGCCTTTGTCCACTCTTAATCTGCCTTCAGGCTGTGCTAGATATTGTTATATGAATAATTTTAAGAAGGTCTGGTAAACCAAAGGGTTTTCATAGAATAATCCTGTACTTTCTACATAATCTTTGTGACCTAGTGAGCAGTGAAAATTGGTGCTTGAAATTCAGGTGCATTGCTGAAGACCAAATGTGAGTGTTGTCCAAGTTCTGTCTTGAATTTTGCTTTGTTGAGCTCCAGAGCCCTCCATGTAGCCCTCCATGTGCCCCTCCAGGGCCCAGGGGGTGCCCCTTGCCACCCCAGATCCCTCCAGTTGCTGCAGATGAGGTGACATGACCCTCTCTGTGACCACTGTTTCTCATTTATGAGCATGAGCAAAGTCACTTACACATTTTGCTGTAAGTAAAAGTATGATCCAGACCTTCTTAGTCACCAGCTAGCACATAAATCACAGGATTATTTATTTTGTTTAGTAACTAGAGAGTAATAGAGAAAATTTTCATGAATGAGAACTGTAATCAAAGCAAAGTCAATGTGCTGTGGTTCTTGTATAATGATCCAATGAACTGTTGCATTCTAGAAAGAAAGTCTCCAATATTCAATGATAAAGTTTGAGTTTTTAACAAGCAGTGAGTTTTTGATCACTTTTTATAGAAAAATAGTCCCTAAACAGTGCTTGTAATTAATGATTTCTAAATTTTTGAACAGACATAGCTACTATGCTGTATAACAAAGAGATGCCAGAGCATCTCTTTCAGACAGGCTGAGAGAATTGGGGCTGTTCAGTGTAGAGAAGAGGAGGCTCCAGGGAGGCCTTGTAGCATCTTCCAGTACCAAAAGGAGTTCCAAGAGAGCTGGAGAAGGAATTTTTTACAAGGGCATGGAGTGACAGGACAAGAGGAGTGGTTTCAAACTGACTGAGGCCAGATTTGTTTCCCTGTGAGGGTGGTGAGGCCCTGGCACAGGTTGCTCAGAGAAGCTGTGGATGCCCCATCCCTGAAGTGTCCAAGGCTGGGTTGGATGGGGCTTGGAGCAACCTGGGATGGTGGAAGGTGTCCCTGCCTATGGCAGGGGGTTGGAATGAGGCGATCTTTGAACTTCTTTCCAACCAAAACTCTCCTATAATACACAAATTATAGGAGGTACTTCCTTTTCTTTTACATGCACATCTGTACCTGCTGGTACTAAGCCTTCTAGTTAGCTCTTGATGAAATAGAGCTGGTAATCCACACATCTGAAGGTCAGCAAAAGCAATATTTTTGGATGAAGGTTAGTTTTTGTTTCTTTGACCCTTGGAAGTTAAAATCCTGAGCCCAAAATTAAAACGGTGAATGGTAAAAATAATGAAATTACCTAATTGAATGTTGTTAGTCCGTGTCGTTTTGTGATCATAACTCACATAGCAATATAAATTTTGTGGATTCTAGAACATGGTTTATCTTTCCTCACATTTCTTTCAGGTTTCTATTTATGAATGGACAGATGTTCAGGAAACCCCAAGCTTTTGTTGGCTCTGTGTAGAATAGATGAAATATGATTTTTTTTTTTTCAAGAATGCAGATCCTATTTTATGGAACTCTCATTTAAATACTATTTCTTAATTGGGCAATGCAGTGCTTAGTTACATTATTTCCCTAGAACCCCTTGGATATCTGAGATGCTTTATTGTACCATGGTCTTTTCATTTCTCACTCTACCATCTTTGAAGAGGTGCCATACCACTTTAAACAGTTCACCAATCAGTTTCAGATGATGGATTCTCTTTAATCATTTACATCTAGAGAAAGTCAAATATTCCTTAGGAAGCCAAAGTAATCGAACAGAGTGTATAGTGTTTGTGCAGCTGGATATCTTATTTATTTGAAGTTCTCAGGGAAATATCTTCTGACTTTACAAAAAAGATGGAAGAGTAAACAGGGCCAGTGTCCAAGTAATATGATCTAGAAAGTCCCTTCTTTTAGAGAAAAGTCATTAAAAAAGTATATTTGCAAGGTCCAAAAATAATAAAGTATATCAAATGCAGAGTGCTACATAATGCTTTTTCAATATTCTTACTATTTTTGCATATGTGTATATCTATGTATATGTGTGTGTATGTACCTACATATCTGTCCATCTATAGAGATGAAAAATATACTTGAGTTTTTAAAGTAGTTTATATTCCTGGACAGGTGAACACAATAAGAGCCTGTTTCCCTGAAAAAAATGAATCATCTGTTTGTTTTTTGATGTGTGACGTGTCATTTATCACCATGTTGGCATTCCCTGGACATAACTGCATAACTGAATTAACATGCCTAAAAACTTCCTTCCAGGAAAGCTATTGAAAATATATGTGTATGTATAGAAATAGGAATATTTGTAGGCTTTTGGGAGGTATCCCACTGTGATGCTAATAGTGTTTCTAGTTCCTGTCAGGTCTCTATTCCAAAGTTTGTTGTATATATAGGTACCTATTTTTGCCTCCTGAGGAAAATGTGAGGGAACTTGCTGGGTTGGGTTTGTTGGTTTTGGTGTTGTGTGTTGGTTTTTTTTTCTTTTTTTTCCTGGTATTGCGGATATGAGTGTGGTAATTTCCTTTTTTTTCCTTCCCTAAAGGCAAGACTCAAACTTGTAGGATGTTCCTTGCCCAGCTTGGAGCATTGGCCAGATTCCCACGTGGAGGGAAATAGGTCTGTGGTTTGATGAGACTGTTTTAGGGAGTCTGTTCAGTTTTTCCACTGGATATTCACTGGCATTTTGTAGTTCAGTAACTTCCTTTGTATATCCCTTTCTAAGAGTTATTAAAAGGATTGAGTTAGATACTGGTCAAATCCTGAAGTTCTTTCTACTGTAGTCCTGATTATTTTACTGTCCCTCTGCCTTTTTTCTAGGAAAAGCCACGTGTGTTTTTAAAGAAAGAGAAGAAAAGGGAATATATGTTCCAGAAATATTAATGAAACCAAAATGTTTTCCTTAATTTTATGTTGTTTTTATTGTCAGTACCAGGGGGAGATGATGTGCTGCCATGCCTGTCCTCCTCCTTTTTATAACCTACTCTCTTAGACCTTAGGTCTGTGGTTTCTCACTACAGGTTTATCAAAAGATGAAGAAAGCAGAAAGTATTATTTTAAGAGTTGTTTAAATGTGTGAGTCAAGAATTAAATTTAAGAATAGAAAAGAAGGATTTGGCAAAAAAAGATTTGAATCTGTTTGGCAGTTGAAATATTAAAATGGTTCTGTGTTTTGATATGTGCTAGATGATGTGAGTTTGTATGATTTCCTTGTGATAAAGTAGCAGATTTGCACTCATTCTCTTCAGGGGGAAAGTAAACATAATAATGAACCAATCTATTGTGCTTAATTCAGTGTAAAAATGCACCACAAATGATACAGGCCTTACTAGTTTTGCAATAATCTATACAAGGGTTTGTAATCAGAGAATTTCTAATTTACTTATCTTTTAAAGTTTCCTTTGAGACTTACAATACTTGAGTCATTTGGATTTTCCAACATCTTTATTCTGCTGTTTCTAGGAAGTTGTTAGAGTGGTAGCATCAATCCTATTTTAGCAAGGAGGATGTCAGTAAATATAAACAACGTAGTCAAATTCTACCCATTATTTTGGTGACAACATGTTTTTGCAGTTATTAAGTATCACTGTGGCTATAGCACAGTCTTCAGTGCATGCTCAGAAAATCTATAGAATTTTATTAATTGAGGAATTTTATTAATTGCAAAAGCATCACCTTGAAATAAGATAGATAGCAATGGTGGATGATGCATCTTAAATAAAAATGAAGTATTTTTTGATATATAGAGAGAATTGTTTGTCTTGAAAAACAAGATCTGCCCGTTCCAACATGCAAGATTGATTTGCCAGTGCTGTAAATTTCCATCTCTTCCAGCAGTGCTGTCTTAAGGGCTGATATTTCCAAAAATGGAGTTTTGTTTTAAAAAATGGAGTTAAGCAGACATAAGAGTTGAAACTTACTGTGAGTTTATTTTTAATGATTGGTCACACCATTTCTCATTTCTTTACTTCTCATACATGGCTGTACACATACAAATGGCTGTGACTCTTAACTGGTTATGGAAGCATTTGCTCAAGTGTTGAGCACCAGACTTTATGTGAAAGGAATAAGTTTGAAAATCCTTGTGCTGAAGTGGCACATTAGCACTGATTTTTGTTTGAATGCTGTACCCACTATTACGCACAAAATATTGAAGAATGCTTCAATTTAACAAGCTAGAGCATATGACTACTTTGATATACTAGGATGAAATTTTTCTCTTAAATTCAACAATCTTGAATGTAGGTATTTTTCTTAGGATTATCTCGTTTCTCACTGTAATCTATTAATGAGTACAATTAGGGTTTTTTCACTTTGCTAGAAAATTGGAAACACAATTTCTTTCCAATGAACAGCATTACTATTAAATTGTTGTCCTGAATTGTCAAACTTGCATTATGATGAATACTACCAGTACAAGAAAACTAATTTAGCACTTCAAGTAAAGCAACTGTCTGGGCAATTTGTTATGATAATGACTTTGTAAGTGTCATTTAGAATCTGATTGTCTGCTCATGTTGAGTAGCTCATTCCATCCCAAATAGTGTGGTTATCTAACAGTGTTAATTATGGAGCAGTGGCATGATCTGCAAAATGATAGTGTTATATTGGCAGTCAGGCTTCCCATGGCAGAGCAGTGTCCTGCCTCTGTAGGAAAGGAATTTCCCCGTTGCAGCTATCCAGGGCAAAGGTCCCAATATCAGCAAGGATTGGGCATCTGAAAAGTCCTTTCCTGTTTCCTCTTGTGGATCACTGGTGACCATTCTTCTTGTAATCTCATGGCATAAATATAGGGATTTAATATTCTGTATATGTAACAACACTAAAATAAGGATTTTCTGAGAAATAAATTTCTTTTTGTTAGTCAAGATATCATGAGTAAACAAAAGTGATTTAACTAGTTCTGCCAAGGAACAAGGTGTTACCTGAGCTGAACGGTGTTAGAGCTACATTGGTTACATTTGATGAACTAGTATGTACAAAGTGAGCCTCTCTTTCAGCTTTTGCACCAAAAGTGGTGACTTTGTGAGGAAAAAAAATGTGTTGACTTCTTCCATGCTGTTGATGAGAAATGTATGTGAATTTCCAAATTTAAAGGAATATGTCAGAAAGTATCAACAAAGCTGTCAGTTCCACTTGTGATATATATTTATTGTCTCCTTTTTAGCTTTATGTTTCCAAAGGAAATGTTTTCATATAGAATGTCTTTTTATGGAAACAACAGCTGAGCTTACTTTTGGTGATGAGGTGAAATTTATCATTATTTCATTACACGTGTGCTTATTCCACAGATAGTATTGTGGCTTTTTACATGGTCTTCAGCTACAGTCAATTAGGCTCTTCAGAACACAATCCAGACCATTGCTTGCCTTGGAAAATCAAATACTGTGCATGTCTACTCAAGGCCAGCAAAGCTGAACACTGCTCAATGCTTTTTCTGCTGTTAGGAAGGGACAGAAGACATTTTAAAACTTTGTCGCTGTCCACGGCAAAGATTCCTGTAAATGCAATCCAGCTGCTAATCTATTCCCCTAAAATAATGTTTATAGTTGGTAATGAAATGTGACTGGGCCAAATTATGCGGTCATTTCTGTTCATTATCATCATAAGAAAAAAAAATTTTGCTCCTCTGCTCCCATTCTCTGTTCCCTTCTGCTGGCAGATATATCCATGAATCAATGATATTGTAGTGCTCACAAGCTGGGAAGAAAGGGATCTCCAGACCTGAAATGGAGACTTACAGATCTGGAATGAAGTCAGTCTATTTGCTGTAAACATCTTCTCTACTGAAATGTTTGTAGTCTGTTGTGCCTTTCTGCTTTGGGAGTTTTTTGTGAGTCCTTCCCAAGCATATAATGTAAACTTACTTGAATGACTCTTACTGCATAAGTGTCAGCATGGAACATCAACAGTAAACAAATGAAAGCTTGTTCCATCTTCTTCATTTGTTGTCAGACACTCCTGGTTTGTCATTTCCACAAAGTGTATTTGTTAGGATAAGTGCTGTTGGTGTTACAACCACGGTTTTTCAAACTTCTCTGACTTCCTCTGTGTAGGTGATGTAAATGAATTACCAATTTTCTTTGGCATGATTTACTTTTGGCTCTTTCTGGTGGCCCAAGCATTTTTTGTTTTGTAAAATGAGACTTGGCTGATAACTGTTGTATCAGAAAACAGAGGTGGTACTGTCTTCCCACGGAGACAGTCTGTAAAGGTACCACAAAATACTGGGATGTGAGTTTTCCAGGACTGAAAGTGGAGGTCTCTTCAACTGATTTGAAGTCTTTGCTAATTCTCATGCTTTTGACCATGTTGTTGTTACCTTATGTCTGGTTTCTGTCCAGGACTGTGATTTTGCTGTATTTGTTAACTGATATCAGCTGAAAACGGCCAACTCAGGGCTATCAATAGTGCGCTCACTCCCACTTTACCAGTAATGCCTGGTCAAAGGCTGTTTTATCTACTGTAGGATATTCATTCATGTACAAATACAAAAATTGCCTAGACCATTTTATTTTGTCTTTAAGAATATTAGATGAGCTATTTTAAAACTTTTTATAGGCATTTAAACTAAAACCTTTATGGAAAGCTGAGGATTAATTTTTCTCAGCCATGACATGCCCAAAGACACCATGTAGATGAACAAAATATGGGCTGTAAATACAATCCCTACTGAAATCTCTAGGAAGGGACTGTTTCACCGACCTGATGTCATTTCCTGCATAGTACTGCTTTAATCACATGTAAATGTTGTTTTCAAAAGGTAAAAATAAAATTTATGAAGAGTTAAGAGAAATGTTTTGCAATGAGCATTTTAATATTTGTAATTATAAGATTTGCCTGAGATAGTAACAAAAATATTGAGGAGTAAATAATGGAGTTTTCTACAAAAAAAGTGCCAAATTTTAAGATGGTCACTTTTTTTTTTTCTGATGGCAGTTAATGGCTGAAATCCAAATTCTCAGGCAACATGTTCATAAATGCCCACACAGAAGTAAAAATATTCTGCTTGTGTTTACTGTGCAAACAGCTGAAATATTGTTGAGAGAAAAGAAAAATAATTTTGAGGTAATCAAATGTAATAAAATTAAGTGACGAATTTGCTATTTCTTCTGAGTTTTCAGATGATGACCATTTCCCCCAAACACTTATATTGTGGTTTTCTTTTTCAGTAGAAAAAGCATATTTTGAATGGATTCAGATAAAAACATTTTATTTTTTCCTTCTTTTCCTTTTCTCCCCCCTCTTTATTATGTCAATAACTAGAGAAATAATTCTCAAATTACTACAAACAAGTCATTGAGTTTCAGGGGGGAATCTTCAGTCTCATAGGTGACTGTTTCTAAAGTTTCCAAGTGTGGTCATGAATAGATTGATGGAAGCTGTTTTCCAGTTTTCATTGCAGTGAATCTTAATGGATGCCAATTAAAATGTATTTACATATGTACTCACATTTCCCACCATAATGTGTGGAGCCTGTAACATGATTTAGACTGACAGATACTGATTGTTGTTTAATTCTTCCTTTTATCCACACACTTTTGAATTATGAATTATATCAATCCTTAAATCTTTGTTTGTTTTAGCATAGCTTCTCTCTCTTTTTTCTCCTCTTGGCACACCATATATGCACTAGCAAGTGCTTGCAGTTTCAGCTGCATTTAAGGAAATATTGTTGTAAGGCTTTTATGTGCTGTACTTCAATCAGCTAGTGCCAGCAGTATCCCAATAGAAAGACCCTCAACAGACCATTTTCAGCATTTTGCTGCAATTAAACTCCTCTGGTTTTAGCCCTCAGGCAATTTAGTACCTTTTTACATATGCACATTATGAACTTTTGACCAGGGCTTGGTAGTCATATATTAGATAGCAGCTTTTGAAAGCAGACTTAACAAGTTCCTCGGAGTATTACAGCCAGAGTCAGTTGTGGAAAAGGTAATTTAACCAACTTGCAGTGAGGCCATTCAGAGTCGTACTGATGATCCTAAATATGTCTTTTTTTTTCCTTGTTTCCTCTGGAAGCTGGTAGCAAGAGCTCTCAAAGAATGTGATTGATCTTTTATTCAGTAGCTAACGAGGGCTGTGATTCTATTAGTGCTCTACAAGGCAAGGGAACAGTGATTTAATGAAGTGTCTGGTGAGCTGGTCATAGATTTATCCTGTTGTCTCTAATTTGCAGCGCCGTTGTGAGCGTAACAGAAATGGCACTCACAGTGCCATTAGGCAGGTATTTCCTTAGTAAATTGTTGTAAGGTCAGGTGTAGTTATCTGGGAAAGGCAGTGCCTCACCCCTGGCTGTCTGGAGATGACAGCAGCTGCGCCGAGCGCTCGCTGGAGCGGAAACGGGAGGATCAGAGGTCCGTCTGTGAGCCCCCCTCGGCTGATGCAGGAGCAGATGAACTGCCAAGGAGGACTAATAGAGTCATAATTGGCGATTAGAACTGGAAAGGTGCAGTAACATCTTAATACAAACTGGCTGACGCCAGAGTTAGCGCCAGTTGATGTGAAGTTCCGTGGTAGCCTGATCTGGTAACGCTCCCTTTTCTTTCGTTCTCAAAAAATGAGGCAGTGCGTCCTAATCGCTGCAGTACAACAAGAATATAAGAACATCAAAACTGGAGTTGCTTTAAAGTGACATTAATGTCTTCAGTACATTTACTTCGGCATGTAACCTGTCAGTCTTACTCAGAAACAATGCACTAAAATTTGCTGTGGAGCTATAGGTAAAATAATATCATGAAAATGCTTGGGCTTTTACTTAATTAATGCTAAATAATGCATTTTATTTCTGTCAGCTGAAGGCTACTGAATTTTTGTTTTGTTTTTATTTGTTAACCTGAGATGCAATTCTGATGATGCCTATGGTGTTGCAAGTTTTTTTTGCAGCATTTTCACAAACCTCTGAGTCCAAGTTAGCCAAAGGCAACCTTTCTCAGAAAGAATTTGTCTTTGCTTGAATTGCTTGGTAATTTGAGAAGGAAATTATGGTGCACATTGTCAGGGAGATCAGTCAAATATTTCAATCCAAAAGTAATATTGCAAAATAACGAAGCAGATCTCATATGTGTGGTTCTGTCCTAGCTAGACACAGAACAGTAGGTAAATGAATGGTTTTGAGATTTCTGTGGCATTTTCTGGTTGCAACTGGAGAACTCCCAAGTACAAAAGTGGTTGAAGCTGAGAATTTGAGGGTAGGCAGAGATGACATTGTGGGAGTGTTAGTCCACTTTTGTTTGTGTGGGTCACAAGCCTAATTGGGATCTCAGCTTTGTGTTCCAGGCTCTGTGCATATAGGTAAAGAAAAGCTTCTGGCCCAAAATCGAATCTGTTTTAAGGGAAACTGCAAAATTCTCTTGTGCAGAAGATGAAATGTGGGTCTCGACAAACAGCAAGGAGACAGTACTGTGATAACTTGTCTCCTTATATAATTATAGCACATGTGCCACCAAATAGTTGGCATATGCTCAGATGGATGATTTTATTTTCGGAAAACAAAAATATTTTCAGTTGCATGAGCCCTTGAACCCCTGTGAACCTGACACCCTGTGGGATGTCATCTGGGACCCCTGTTAAATATACAGACACGATTAGTCTAGAAAAAGAGATATTGGGCTTTTAAATGAACAGCAAGAGGATTTAAAACAGTAAGCCAAACTTTCTAATTTCCTAATATTGACACTTCTGTCCCTCACAATCCTATTATAGTATTATTCTCTGCTGATCTACCATTTCATCAAAAAGTCTACAATGGAACTAAAAATCTAAGCCTTTTAGCCCATAGATCATTGCACTTGGTAAATGGCTTATTGTAGATTAGATAATGTGGTTCATAGCACATCCAAATCAATAGAAGGCTAGTCTGAACGTAGTAAAGTGCTCTCAGTCTGATTCTTTTTATTAAGTATATCTGCCATGAGCAAAGTGAAAATTTTAGTCTTTTTGCTTAACTTGATGTAAGAAAAAGACATTGCTCCAATTTCTGCATGGTTGTTTTCATTCCTAGAGAAGATCTGTCCCATAGAATTTGTTTTTTTGAATCAAAATTAAATATATTGTATGAAAAATTATACAATTCTTATATCAGCAAAATTCAGAGCCCAGTGGTTTGGTGTTCACAATCATCCTATGCTGGAAATGTGCCCCTAGATCTTACATTTGTCAGATATTCACTGTGAAGTAAATACTTTTATAGCTGTTCTTACAAAAATCATTAGCAGAAACGGACAACTTCAGCAACAAATGGAGGTGGAGAAACGTGAAAAGAAATATTTTGAAGGTGAAGTGGATGATTCAATACAAATAAGGAGTGGTGTTTAACGTAGGTCAGGAGAGGCCCAGGATTCACCAGGAATCTGGGTCTGGAAGGGAGGATGTGGTGGTTCTTTCTGCTTTACCCCATGAATGATCCTGTGGTTCTGAAGGGGTAGAAATATCAGAAGAGTATTCTTATGTATCCAGGAGAAATTGAGGAGGCTGATATATCTGTGTCAAGGGTGAACAGGTACGGAGAGAGTTTTTACCCTTCTAGCTGGAGGTGTACTTGAGACCTGGAAGGACTTGGTGGCACAATGGGAATTAATGGTTCTGTGCCTTCACTTTCCACACACTTTCATTCATTGCAATTTTTTATTTTCCTTTTTACATCCATGGCCTGTCCTACTAAGCAAATGCTGAGCTGCTGAACCAGGTCAAGAGCTTGTCCAGGTTTTGTAGCTTGGCTAAAAAGGGGTTTTAAAGCTGTATTAAATCCTGTGAATAGCTGGGAATTTCTTGCAAACAATCAAATCAGATAAACTGTAATTGGCTGCAGAGAGATGCTCTTAACTTACCATTCTTTGACCATGTTATTGACCAGTATGTGTTCGCCCATGTTATTAATAATTTATCCTTTGAAAAAATCCATGTGCATTATAGCCTTTGATCTCAGAAATTTCAAAGCTGAACATGCTATTTGCCTTTTTCTTTTGCATTTTTATTTCTTTTTAAGGAAATTTTAAAAGAGAAGAGAATGAAAAATAATTTTAAAACTTTTTTTCTGTTTATTTTGGTGGGAGAGCTTCCTGATGACACCCATCCCTGGTAATGAGAAGTGTGCATTAATACAGTAAGAATATATATGAATAAAAAAATCAAGGCAAGCTCGCTGTACTTTGCAGAGGAAAAATGTTTGAAAACAAGACTTAATGCATCTAGTAGATTAAAACAGAAATTAAAGACTTTAGAGTAAGAAGAGATCAAAGGCTGTCTTTTCATTGTTCTTTTTATTGTTTATTGACTTCAAAAAGACTTTTTAGTTTAAGCTGACTTTAATGTCTCTTGAATGCTCTTTTGTAAAGTGACTTTGAAAACTCACGGATAATGTCTTCATTAAGTGGGAAAATCTTGGTAAAAATATAACTGTAACTTTGCTTTCATTATAATAGGAAGAGATAACACTTTGCTTAATTAAGGTCTGTTTTCCCTCTGTTCAGAATTTTATGACCATTTTTTCATTGAAATTAATGCTGATAAAAGCTTGAAGTAGACATTGCTAAACTGAAACTTAGTTTTTCAGAGAAGAACGGTAATGCGAGTTCTCTGTCTGTATTTGTTAATCAGTTAATCAGGATGTTGTCTTGTGTATACGAGCTATTTTAGGAAACAAAAGAAAAAACAAAACCCAAAAGCATATTCAAGTTGTATTGATTCTAAAATAACGCAATGTTTCTTGTGTTGTCGGGAATGTTAATTTAGAGAGTTTCTGCTCTCATTCTGTTTCCAAATGTCTGTGCTTTTCTTGCCAATCCCTGATGACTTGATGTATTTGGATTATGTTAATACCTGTATTAATAATGACAGTAAAGATCATAAATCTGTGGAGGCAAACTGATAGATTAGGAAAGCCATGCTGAATAATTTCTCTGGGGAGTAGTGTGTACTTTTCAGTGTTTTGAGGTTTAAAAAATGCACTTGAGGACCAGGACTGCCTTGGCCTTCCCCCTCCCAACAGTTCATCTTTTTCTCATGGCTCTGTGAGACTCATTTCATGCTACTTTTAGATGGAAAGGGAATTATCATGGTTTTGTGAAGTACACTCCATCTTTTGAGATGAGTTAATTGAGATATGTATTCATTTTTCATTTGTTCCTCACTTGTCTGTAATTTTGGTACAATAGGTTTAGCAATTTCTGGCATGGGTTTATAGTGCAGCTCCTATGTTTGTTACTCTGGGGTTGTGATGGTAATTTTGTGATACTCACCCTTCCCATTCTGAATATTTCTGCCTTGCTCCATGTGCATTATTGGGCAACCTGCTTGGATTGCCCAAAGATTCTGATTTACAGTCTGCAGAAGTTGTTTGCGAGACCTTTTTATGTGCTTAAAAACTCAGCAACTCCTTTCACTGTGATAGCTGAGTTTGCATAGCTTTTTTTAATGAGAAATGTGTGTTGCATGGTTTCTGTTACTGCCTAACCTTACTTCAGCTTTAAAGGAGATTGTCTTCAAAAGGAAAGCCAATGCTACACTTGTTTTACTTTGCTTCCATTCATGGCTAGGGACAGAGCGGCAAAGCTATTCTAGGCTAGATTTATTTTTACTGACTTTCAGCTATGATACACTTTTTAGGAATCTTATGTCCAGTGCAAAAATGACGCATGAGGCACTGGAAAGGGTGTCTTTGATGCTGTGTGAATCTAAAAGCCACACTTTTGTTAATTTTGACTGTTCCTAATGTTATTTATAGATTGGCTTGTAATTTTCTTATACTTGATTTTAATGTGGGCAACCACATTTTGGATTTGGTGACTCAGTATAAAACAGTTCCATTTTGTAGACTGTTACTAGTTTTCATATTCATAGATGTAAAGCATTTTTTGCAGTATAACTATTTTTATGGCACAAATGGTTAAGTATTTTTACAAGTGTAATCTTTGTGGGTGGTTTAGAGGCTCAATTACCCACTGAAACGGAGGAAATAAATGTCCTCAAGGGTTTGCATTTGGATCATATGACATTGTGGGGCTCAGCTCATTGTTAATAATTCTTACATCTGTGTAGCACACAACAGCACATGAGGCAGCCTTTGAAAATGTAACACAGTATTGCTGCTGGTACCCTTGCAGAAACATCTGAGTTCTTTTATAGCAGATGCCAGAAAAGTAAGCCAGGACAAAGAAAAAAGCAACAAATCAGCTGGTAAAATTGATGTCATGTCTAGTCCCACCTATTAGATTGAGGAGTTACTGTGAAGACTACAGAAAAGTTCATTTTTGATGCACATGGCAGATTCTGCTTGGGTACTTGAGGCAGATTCTACCATGGGGGCGCTTGAGGGGCTGAGATTCCACAAAACCGGAAAGAAGCCACAACAAAAAGGAGAGAGAAAGGAACAAGGAAGCAAAATGATGTTGCCCAACTCCAAGCTTACTATTGCAGTCATTTTTGCCTTTATTTTTCTTTAGGAAATAGTAAGGGGTGGTCCTACAGTGTGAGAAATGTGGTTGCTATGCACTGTGGGGGTTTGACTCCTCTTGCACCAGGAAATAAGAGGCACCCAGGACACGGAGAGCTTAATCCCTTGGGATTCTGTGCTCAGTGCTTGTGAGCAAAAGGTGTCAAACTTGGTTCCCTCATCAGTGCTATGAATCTTGACACGCCATGAGAATAGAGTTTGGCTCAAGGGTTTGTTTGCATATTTGCATGCTTCACTTACTTTATTAACCAACCCAGACCTGGTTTCCTGCCTTGAACATACAGAGAGGCCACTATAGTGGTAATGTACAAAGTGAATTAAAAGGAGGATGCAAAATACCTTCCTAAGAAGGTGAGATGAGAAAAATTAGGCCATTTCAAGAGCAATTATGTAATGGTTATGTATGTCAGCTAATAAATACCTCATAGCAATGATTCCCAGGTTTCTATGTGGATACAATGCCTCTCATTATGATCTGCAATTCTGTTATTTGGTTTCCAGAAGTCATACAAGCCCATTCTGGAGATCAATGCACTATATAAAATATTGTATTAACAAATTCAGTGTTTGGCTGAGAACTATATGAAAAAGAGGGGAATACAGGCCATAATAGCTCTCCAAAACCATTTGAAGTGTCTCGTTATGAGATCTAACTCTTTGCTGTCTATTATGTGCAGCAACAGGGGACCTGAGGGAACCTCTTGAGAGCAGAAGGGTCAGCAAATCACAGAGGGTTCAGGCAGTGTAGATCTCTTTTGGCTCCAAAGACCTGAAGTACCCAGTGTAGTCTATTAAAGTTCTGTTTATAGCTGGGCTGTATAGCTTCACACTGTGAAGCTGTTTTCTCTCTAAGCAAAACAGTATATTCCTGAAAGCTGCCAGTACTGGCCTGTTGATCTTTTAGACAAACTCTTTCATAAAATGAACAGAGCAAGGGAACACTGAAGGCATCTCTGTAGAACAGCAACTTTATTTTTGTTTGCCTGGTTTGGACACCTGGTAGCACTTCCACACACTCCTTTTTGCTTAGCTGTTTTCCTCCAGCATTCCCATCCAAATCACACAGTTGTTGTAGGAAAATAAAGCACTAATTGTTAGAAGCCACTGACCTTCTACCCAATGTACAGACAAGCAGTTCACATCCCCTCAGACCTTCCCCTGTGTTCAGTATTGACAGTAAATGTCCTTTCTGTTTAAGTTTTGGAGTTCTAATGATGTTTGTGTAGGGGTTTTTTTGAATGTAGAAGTTAACATCATGTTGAGAGGTTTACAAGACAACAACATCTGCCTTTAGAGAAGAGTCAGTATCCAGCTGCTGCTCAGTTGTAAGAATGAGCTCCTGGTTCCCTGCTCCTGGTACTGGAGCTTCACAATTTTATGGAGTAGCCACTATAAATCCTAAGCAAGGACGTGTGCTGAAATTTTCCCTAGTCACGTGTGCTGTGCATGACAGTGCACAGTTACCTTCCCAACCTTTCCTCCCTGGGGACATACATTTTAATGCTGTGTCCATTTACATCACAGTTGTATTAATTACATTTAATGTAGTTTTGAGCTAAGGTAGCACAGCCTGATTTCAGAGAACAGTGTGTGTTGTAATGAGGCTTGAGTACCATTGATCTATGACTTGGATATAAGGGATTCTTAAGGGAGTTTGCTGATTTATGTAGAAGACTGATGTCTGTGGCCATTAGGAAACACCAGTTTTTATTACCTATCAATCTCATGGAAAACCTACAGCAGCAGAATCTCCTGTAATAGTTATCTAATCTGTTAAATTAGAGATTAATGAAATGAAAACATTACAGAGGAGGAAAATACACTTTTAAGAGCAGGCAGTATCATAAGAACAATGCAGACTTATTGGAAAGCATATACAACAGCAATCTGAAGACAACAAAAAGATAAATCAGCTCATGCTATTGCTTTCTAAACCTTTAAATTGCACAAATCCATGTGGATATATGAGTTAGTAAATTACGAAAGCAATGGAGCATACAGGACTAATTCCAAAACAGAAGAAAAAGTAGAACACACCATTTACGGTATCACACACTCATTTGTAGAATGGTCATCGAATTTAATAGAGTTCAAGTTTCATCCTGCTTAACTGCATCTTCATTTTCAGATTTGTAGAGTTCAGAAGTGGCTACTTATCCAAATACTTTAGTAAGACCAAAAATTAGAAGAAAAAAATGGTACATTATATAGAGCTGTGACTGTTTTTTTTTTTATGAGAACTGTGATTTGGATACTGGGAATCTTTACACGGGGAAAAAACCTAGCATCTTAAAGATTTGGAAATGATAAAAATGGGGACAATGTCTTCTATCAGCTCATTTCTAAGCATCTAATATTCAGCACGTTCTTCGCTCATTTTTCCTTGTAGCCACTATATGCAGTGGGATATAAAACAGAAGGAATTTTCAAAAAACCAAGCTGCATTTATCCATACATAAAAAAGAAAATACTATTGAGGTGACCATGTGTGTCAGTACAACACTTCATTTCCACACCACCTGCTGCAATTAAAAATGAAATCACCGAGCAGCAAGTACAGTAACTTCTTCATCAACCAGCTGATATTATAATTAATGACTATATAGAGTCTCTATTATTGTGTACTTCCAAGGCATCAAGTGGAAAGCTGTTGTAGTGCTTTAAATAATGAAAAAGTTTCAGGCCTTGATAAATGGCTCAGTTGGATGCAGTTTAGAAAGTTGAGAGCATATGCTTCTGTCATTAGAAACTAAGGACCCTCGTTACCCTTGCTATAAGTCTTCAGATTCATCTGAAACTCTTTGATCCCCTCATGTACTTACACTGTGTTTAAAATGCAAAAGTGTAGGAAAATATGGTGTGCATGAGAAATTCAGTGAGGAGGGAGAAAGATTAAAATAAAGCTACTGTTCATTAATGTCTTTGTCTCAAACCTTTTGGAAAAGACAGCATTAGGCTGTACCCACATCCCTTTTGAAATGAGAGTAAGCAAACATTTTTCTTTGATTCCTTTGAGATTTTTCTTTTAAGAAACAATTGAAATTCAATAAAGAAATGTGCTACAGAGTATGCTCATGAAGGTATTTAAGTGACTTAATAGAGAAATGACAGCAAGGGTATTTGTTCTTGAAGGCTGTGTTTCAACTCTGTTCTGTTCTGCAGTAAGGGGCGTAAAGAGTCAAGTACTGAAGCAGAAATTTAGGATGTTACTGGTGAGGCAGGTTTAAGCAATATCAACTTTTAACAGGAAAGCTACTGGTAAATTCACTTCCTGAACAGTATAGTTTCAGTGTTAAAGATCATCATTTTAACTGAGAACTGCTAGCTACTTTTCAGCTTCTATTTATTTTCTTTTCTCTCTGAAACTTTCGTATAATGTATTTGCCTCTGAGGATATTTCATAGCTGAAATGCTTTGCTTGGCAGAGCATGTTACAGATAGAGAAAATTTTGTCTAATCCCTGACTCTCATGGTTGTCATTCTGCTTTGTTTCATGTATTGAAGCTGTATGCCACAACCATTTCTCAAACCTTTTATAAAGGAATTATGTGTCTTCTAAAGTATTGAATTAAGATAACAAAACATATATGTGAATATATATATATGAATGTATAACCAACAGCAGAAATAGAGATTTCTTTCTCCCTATCATATGAATATGTGAGATAAGAGAGTGTTGTTTTTTCCTCTTTTATGTCATTATTTAGAGCCTGTTAATTCAAATCTACATTTCCTGAGCATCCCAAACCGTGCCTTAGCACTATGTGCAAGAATATCACAGGAAGGTTTTAGTCCAAGAACTTCTCAGTGCTTAAAATGTGTGTTTAACAACCTGGTGCGAAATTAAGGACTGAAATTAAAATACTGGAGAATGGATGGAAACAGATGTGAAAATTCTCCTTATGCAAGGAAGGAGCACTGTTCACCCTCTGATGTGTGGAAAATCTCATGCTGGAATAAAACCAGCAGCCTGTGCTGCCAGTGAATCCCTGGGATTCTTTGTGTTTGAGAACTCTCCCTGCTTTGGTTCTGTTTGTTTGAACAAAAAGGACACAGAGTGACTACTTTACAACGTTCAGCTCAGAATATTTACAAACTCTGTGCAGTTGGTGAGACAGATGCAAATGAAGTGCTGATGCAATGGGTCCATCTCCATTCATTCCGAAGGTGTTCTTGCTTGCATGAGATGTGAATTTGTGATAAGTGCAGAATATTAACCAGGATATTTGGACTTTGGTATAATGATCTTGTATCACTACAGGATCTTGGCAAATTAGATTAAACCTGAAGGACACAGGACCTGATCCATCTTTAAATTCATGATGTGTGAAAGTTGCACTTCAGACAAGTATTAGGCTAATTGCTTCCTTAGCTGGTGACTTTAATAAGTTATAAACAGAAATATTTATCTCAGTGTGCTAAGTGGTGAGCAGAAAGTCAGCAAAGGCATTGAGATGTAGGTTTTTGCATATATTCAAAATGTTGTCTGATTGTGCTACTAGGTGCCTGCTTTTTCACATATTTCAGGACATTTACGCCCTTACTTTAGTAATTAAATTATTTATCCATTGTACACAGGCTTGAATTACTCTATGATTATCTTGGGCACTTAAAAGTATAAGAACCCTTGAAAGCAAAATCCAAGCATAGGTATTCCATAGCACGTCTTACAATCTAAATATTGCTCTTAGTCTAATCGAAGCAGCAAGAGTAGTCACAGCAGTTGATGGACTATTTTTCAAATTGATTTCAAAAATGTATTTAAGGGGATGATCTTCTACTCTAGATTACCTATTGATTTTTAATATGAAAAGCTCATTATATAAGCAGTAACTGCATATAAAAACCTAGCAAACCTTTGCATAAATCCTTTAATTGAATTTCCAGAGCCTGTGGTTCTACTTTTTTTTTTTTTTTAATTAAATCTATTTCTTTTTTTAAGTGTTACTGTGTAATTTGCATGCTGTGAAGTGGCCCTGTCCCAGATAAAGTGCCATTGATCCTTATTAAACCTCACCTCTGGGCTTGCTCAAAACTAACTGGAAAAATTAAAGTGTTCATGCTGCAATGCACTTATTGCTTGTGTGATAGGATTATGGAAAAAAAAGAATAACGTTAATTTCCAGGAGAGAATTTATAATGCAAGATTTTATTTTTTCAATTTGATAATTAATAGCAAAATCATACCCTAAATATAAATTGTATTTCAGTCTGCAAACTGCAATAGTAATTAGGAAAGATAATGTATACCTGATATAAACCCATGATGTTTTATAGGGACACTCCTTTGGTATATTAATTTTTTTAAGTATTCAAAATGATTATGGATTCAGCTCAACAGCTTAAAGAGAGAATTGAGGAAAAAAAAAAGAAACCTATGTAATACCTTATGTTACTGTTTCTACTTTATTTCTTGAGCTTAAAATATGAAAAACTAGTCTGCAAATACTAATGCCAACCATTTTTATATTAGAATTATCAGATGAAGAAAAGTATGAGTTGTAATACTATTTTCACTTTTAAAAAAATACCTAACATTTTTTATATGAAAAGCAATAAAATCTACTAAAGAAATATTCATAATCAATAAGAATACAAGGTATGGAATATATTAACAGAGTTATAAAAATGTTTGCAATATGACTCAAAATGAAAAATACATCAGGTTATGTATGGTTTAAAGTGTAATCAATTTTGAGGTTGTGTATGAGGATATAAATGATAAACACAAGTAGTAGCATTTTTAGTAAAGGGTGTTGCAAAAAAGTACTGTATTTATGGTCCATTCCATTCTTTTATAGATCTTTAATGTAGAAAACAAACACAGTGTATCCATCTTCTCAGACAGTTTAAAATTCCATTAAATGATATTTTAAATGGAAATTTTGCGCTCATTTCATATTCTGCTCTCTACAAACACAGGCTGTACTGAAAGCACTGACTGTAGACTGACTTTCCAGCAGGACCTGATACCACAGAAGTTCCATTCAGGAGTGGTCTGGATTTGGGGGAGAGGCTGATGGGTTTTTCCACTTTCAGCACAGAGAGCTGCTACATCTCTTATGTCTAAGACAGTGGATTGCACGTTGTGTTCCCTGTGATTCAACGTGCAGCTATGTTGGAATTGTCAATTGTAGCCCAACCTTGTCCCCAGTGAGAGCATTTGTCCCACCTATAGAGGAAGTAGTGCAACTTGATTTTTGCTCCTTGCTTAGTCAATGCAGAACAGTTTAAGTACAATGTTCTCACTGATCTGAGCCTAACCAAATTGTGTTGAACCAAATTAGTTTCTTGAATGTGGTAACTGTTTGCTTTAAAGCTCCGATATTGCTTTATATGAGCATTAATTATTTCTAAATCGGCCTCTGTCTCATTTCATACACCTGCTGGGATCACAGAATCACAGATTTGTAGCTTGGAAAAGACCTCCAAGATCACTGAGTCCAACCTTTGACCAAACACCACCTTGTGAACCAGACCAGAGCTCCGAATACCACATCCAGTCATGCCTTGGACACCTCCAGGGATGGGGACTCCACCACCCTGGGCAGCCCCTTTCAATGCTGAACGACCCTTTCAGTGAGGAAATTATACCTGAAGATGGTAACAATGACATGAAATAAGTTGTGCTTTACTCTTTTCAGTACCTCATTTGTGCATTTGAGAGCACTGTCCTTGTTTCCTCTGCTAAGTCCATTGGTTAACCTCAAACTTTTATTGTGCTCCATATTGGAATTATCTCATGGCCCCTGGAGATCTTTGCTGCTACTGGGCTTGGTCTGGACCCTGCTTATTTCTCTGCACTGTTGTGAGTCTTGCACTGAAGGGTGATTATGTGGTGTAGCTCCAGACAGCAGTCTGCTGGCTCCTTCTCTGCTAGGGCAATATCATCTTCAGCTTTGGGAAACTCACGTGGTTCAGTTCCCTCCATCAACAGGCATGTTTGCTCTGAATTTTCATGTTGGTTTGTGAGATTAATGTGAATGACTTGTTCACCATTATTTGCGTTCCTCCTCTCCGTGGCACAGCAGTTTTCTCATGGATTATTTCTCTGAACAGTTATTACATGTTGCTCCTTGAAGCTTGTTTCTGCTTTACGTTGCGTGCATCGCAAGTGTTCTGAAATTATGCCTAAGGAGAAAGGTTTTAAAATTCCTTCCTGGTTGTTTGTCAGTGGATTTGTTGTAGTTTCCTCATGGTCTTTAGAGAAGGAAGTAAGTGACAGTGATCAGTGAAGGTGGACAGTAAGATTTATAATGTATTTGTGCTAGCTGATTGCCAACAGAACTGGCCTTTCCCAGCGGTGCTGTACGCATACTTGGAAAATCAATAGGGATTAGCCTATGACCCCCTTCACATACTTATACTGTGGTCTGCATTGCTTACCAATATTTCATCTGTTTCACTTAAATGCTGGTACTTACTCAATAATGTGTGGCTGTTCTTGCAAGCTACTAATTAATTTTTAAAATGCAGTATCACTTGAAATGGAGATAAAGCACACCTTTAGCATCAGAGGGAGAGCAGGGCAGTGGCTTTGTGAATTTGCACTTGGTGCCTTTAATTAAAAATCCTACTTTGAAAGATTCAGGTTATATATTCAGATTTTAAAAAGTACTAAATCCAGTACAGAAACCTTTTCATGGTGCCTGCCAACACGCTAAATGGTTTGATTTGAACAGGTACCTGTTTGCTTAATTTTTTGCCTGGGTTGGCTGGTGTTTTTTTCCGTTTTTAGTTTTACCTTAAAAATACTTGGTTTAAAGTTTGTTGTTTTGTTTGTTTTGTTTGGGTTTTTTTTTCACCTTGTAAATTTTAGGGGAAAAGTATTTTATGTTTATAAATAAATACATTTCATTGATATTGAGCCTAGGGCATAATCTTGACAGTGTGTTCATAGGGTACATAAACAATGTTGCATTTTAAATACTAATGAGTTGAAAAATTGAACAGATGTATCATGTATTCTTTTTCCTTTGACTAGTTTAAAGGAAAAAATTAATTGATATTGGAATAGTATAAAAATAGTTATACAGTGTCGAATTCTTACTTGAATTTCTAGTTTACCACACAGTTTGCCAAAATCCAAAGATAATGGCCTAAAGCAATTATTTTTGATGAGGTTGTTCTCCCAATAGAAGGATTTTAAAAATTCACAGTTTCTTATGCAAGTGTACCTATTCCCTAGAGTTACTTAGAGTTTCTTATTGATCTTGCAGCTGGTATTTGAATTGGTCGATGTACTCTGTAACTTGTTTAAGATACCCTACCTGAACTATTAGTTTAAATAATATATTCATAAATTGATTAATCATTACAGTAAGAGTTATTAGCTGCATTTTTATATGTGAGCTCTCCACAAATGACTCCGGGTATAATAATCATGCATATATAAGCAGAGATTCAGGTTTAAATTACAGTACTCCTTATAATTATATTTCTAGTAATAGTATGTTTCTGCAAGAAGGAATCAACCTTTTTCTGTGTCGGCAGCAAAATTCTGTGTGTTTATTTAATGTGGATAAAGTAATTGTAAATATTGATGTGTTTATAAGCCATGTTATGGGAAATGAGAGGAAAGAAGGAAGAGAAGATGTGGCTTTTGTTGGCAGAGGCAGGTGGTTCCTAAGGTTTGATGTGTGTTTGGGTGTGATCAGGTGTTGAGTGAGCTGAGCAAAGGGTGCAGGAAGCTTCTAGGGTGCAGGGTGGGGGGTGGGAGGGCATTGCACAGCCTGGGTGGAACTGGGGGAGGCTGGACAGGCCTAAAATCATGGGGTGTGTCTAAAATCATGGTCTGTGTCTCATGTCTTGCCTCACCCTTTTAGAAGAGGACTAAAAAGAGACAGAGGAACTACCTAGCCCACAGGTATTAATTTAAAAATGCACCTAAAGGAATGCAGCCACCTTTTAGTGATTGCAGAAGAGTTTGATATGTGTGCCTTAATTTGATAACACCGTGCTTCTCTAAGGTTTGTGTTGGTGGCAAAATACATCCAGCACATACAATTGCTGTAAATGGGGGAGAGTTGTAGTGGTTAAATTTGGAGCTTCAAATTATTATGAGCAAGGATTAAAGGGCTTGCGTGTTATTTTATAGTGTATATTTTAATGTGTGTAATAGGAACGTGCTGCAATAAAGGAAAGTGCAACCACCGTAACTTTCATAGCAACGGTTGTCGCCTCACACAGGGGTCAGAGTGAACCTTTGTCTACCACAGTGTGTGTGGGCCATGTCCAGAACTTTGTGCTTTTTAGAAAAAGAAATACTCTCCAAAGAAGGCTTGTACCTGTAGAGAGAACTAGGAAAATCTATTTAATCAAAAGTGCCAGAACTCACTTTCTTAGCAACTGTCTGGTTTACTCTGGTGAGTGGTGCACAGTCCCAACAGCTTTAAACAATGTTCACTTTGATTTACTCTGAAATTCTATCAACAAATGTGAACACAGAATACATATACTTGCAATCTTACCGTCGTGCCCATATTACCAAATTAATGGCCTCTTTTAGTTAATAACCTGGGTTTAGTGTGGAAAATCACCCAGATCACATTTTAGCTTATTTCTCGCATAAACTATTGTCATGAGCACTGGACTCTTGCATTTTGCAAGTGAATAACTAGAGGAGGTTTTTCATATTTTAGTTTGAAAGTCATTTTGTTTCACCACATGCTTTTTCCGCTTCATAAATTCTACTTTAAAACATTCAACAACCTGCTAAATTAATATATACTGTGTTCTTTCTTTAATGGGTAGGGGAACTTGTCTCACAGCAGTGCATTTGTTCAGCTCTGTTTTGAAAAAGCGCTGCCTGCCGTGTGAAGGACATCTGCTCACAAATGAATGATTGTGCTTTTGATTCGGAGCAGCACCTTCACTTTAAATGCTGGCTGCAGATGAAAGGAACAGATTGCTGTGGTACCACTTTTGTGAGGATTCCTCTACCCAGCATGTGGCTTCATACATTATTGAGAGCAAATCCACTTTATGCTACCACTCCTCGCTGCACTTATTTTGCAAACCTTATTCAGAATGCCAGCAAGGATCACTTTTCTACAAAGGAATAAAGGCCAGTTAGAAAGATTAAGCAGATAAATTATTTACAGTGTTTAATTATCATTGTACAGGTTTATTAAACTTCATGGTTACCTGGAAACCTAAGCAGGTGCTGGAAAAAAGTCCAATAAAGTTAAATAAAAAATGTTTTGTGTAAAATGAAATCCTTTTATGTGTGCCATGTTCATATAAATGTCCTGGGTTTTCTGGTTGAGTGCCAAGGTTGACTTGCATTTAATTTTGTGATTATTATTTTTTTTCATAATCCAGTCCTAACTCAAGGCTTATTAGAATAGAAAAGACCACAGAATTCTCTGCTGGGTTGAGCAGCAGTCTGTTGTACTACTGGGTGTCCTAGATGATAAACAGATGTACAAGGTATGCTTGGGAAATCTCAAAAGATGCTCTTTTTCTGGTGTTAAGGACAGCTGAATTTTGTAGGGAAAAAAGCCCTCACTGTAGCACCACAATGCATTTTGGAGTTTTCTTTAATGTTTAACTGAGTAATTAATTTACTTTGTTGTTTCTTCATACAAGTTGATCTAGTTGGTATTTATTTAATCATAGAATTGAGGATTTAAATTTAGGTTTATTTTATTTTAAAAAGTTTTAGCAGTAGAAGTGTTGTCCTCCAGGAACAGCTTCCACATCTCTACATGCTGCTTGCTAATATAAACTAATGAGCTCCATTAAAGATCTGCCCACACAGTTGCAAAGAACCACCTATTAATCTGTCATCTTTGAATACTCCGAGAAAATTAAGATCACCAAGCAACCATGAATTTGAAAATGAAAAAGGCAGTACCAAACCTATTATATTCTAAAGATGAGTGCCAAATGGGTGGAAAATGACTGGTGACTAAATCCCTCTGATTTAGTTCAGTAAAATAACCCAGAAGCAAGACAGGGTAAATGTGGGCTGAAGTCCTGGCTCTTTTTCCGTCAAGGGAGTTCTGACATGGGAGGATACCAGGGATCTGTGTTTTTGAAACTGGAGTTCAGTTAAGATCTCAATTATTAGCAAAATGATTTTGCCAAAAAGTGTGAATTTTATTGCGAGGTCCATTTGGTTACACTTTGGATTATGATAGAGAGAATTCTTAGGCTATTTATGGAGAAGATATTTTATCTCCTGTGATGTTACAGTTTTCTTGGTACATCATTTTGATTTAATAGGAAGCTGATGACCAACTAAATACCCAAAGGGTTGCATTCCATGGTAATAACAACCTGGACTAATTCTGGATGAGTTACTTCATGTGGAAAATAGTCAAGATTCTTCAGATTTACCTGGTAGAATAATTTTGGGTTTAACCCACAATGTGACAAATGTATTGTAGACATTAATATTCATGACTTTCATTGTTTTGATTAAATTTGATTGATGCCATTGTAGTAAATTTCTCATTCCTGAGTGTAGCAATGAGGGTTTTGGTATGAGTATTCACATCTGCTTGTTTGAAATCTGCTTTATGGGACTTCATTATTACTTCATATCTAAAATATAGCATTGCCTTAAAAAAAGTCTGAGGTTGTTTTTTTGCTGGTTCTTTTTGAATAATTTCTTTTTTTTATAAAATAAATATCCGTAGCTATCCAGAAGTATACTGACACTTGATCCCTTTTTTCCTGAATTGTCCTATTGTTTGGAAGATGAAGGAAGGGAAGAGGCAGATTGGGGGCAGATTTCTGTGTATCTCTTGGGGCTGGAATAAGTTTTGGTGGGGGTTTTTTGGGGGGGTTTCCTGCCATCAAGCCACTTTCTGTACATATGACTGATTTCACTGGGGCCATCTCTGAAGAGGGAAGCTCATCAGCTGCACCAGTGAGGTTGAAGTGGCTGTTGCTTTATAGCTGCTGCAGTTACCTTACATATATGTAATTAGTAAGCTCACTGCTGGCGGGGGTGGCATATTGTTGTTGAGAATAAAGAGTTTGTAATACTTGGGGCTATAGTTAGTTGGTACTAATTTTTGTATTCCACTGGGTAAGCTTTGACAAAGACGTGTCATTTCCCAAATAAGCCATTCTTTTAAGAGAACATCTGTTGAAAGAGGCAATTTAAATTCTCCTTAAAATCCAGGGCATAATTAACACTATAGGGATACAAATATTAGTTTTCTAGAAGCTATTTCTTTTTTGCTTTATTTTGATGTTCACTAACCTTTTCAAGGTTTTTTTTCCCTTTTTTTAATCACCATTTGTAATTAATATGCAATTCTACATTTAGGATTAATATCTGAACTAAACCAGTAAAAATACTAACGATAGCCCACTGATGTTAATTGAAAAAGAGAGAAAGTCCTGCAGCAGGGTGGTGTGGCTGCCTTCAGTGACAGCAGGTTAAAGATACAGGACATCTGTGTTTGTGGAGAGCTCTTTGGATCTCAGTATTGAACCATTATCTTTTAAAGCAGTGTTTTATGTTAAAGTTATTAAAATTAATGAAAAAAACCCAGAAGTTTCTACAAAGCAAATCAGAATAAATGTGTGATCTCTGCCATCTAAGACAATCTGAGGGAAAAAAATGATTATAACTTTTGGATTTAATCACCTGCTGTAGCAGCAGGTATCTCTAAAGAACTTGGTGTGAACACTTTAGCAGCTTTCCTGGTCACAGGAAGCAGCAGTTTCCTGCCTGTTTATTTGCTAACAAAGTGGAAAAAAAGCGTGTGAAATTCATCCCTTGCTGAAGCTGATAAAATACTATATTAGGCTTTGAGCCATTATCCTTAATATTGGCTTTTAGCTATGTCTATCCCTTCCTTAATTGTATGAAATACAGTGAGATTTTTGCAACAGGAAAAAAAAAATCTTCGTTAATGCTCTTGCTAAATAAAAATGGCAAGTATTGCTGAGCTAAAACAGGAAAATATATCCACACTTTGGATCTGAACATGTTTAAGAATATGGAATATGAATCATGAGTCATTTATGCCTATTTTAGCATATTTCTGTATGTCAGCCTGTTTTTACTAAGTCTTCTTTTGGGACCTCACTGTCTTCACTGATTATTAAAATTTAACTTTTTCTTACATTATTTGAAAATACCTGACCACGTGGCTGAAGCAAAGCAATGCCTCTGAGGAGACAGCAATGAAAACGGTGTAGTCTCAAATCTTGTATATTTAATTAAAATGGCTACTATACAGAAAAGTAGTATTCCCACACTGGAATTCCTGTTATTCATTACCTTACTTCTGGAAAATTGCAAATTTATTCTTTATAGAGCTCAGGCATAAAAGCTGTCTGTTGCACTAATGTGGAAAATGTTTTCCTATTACACTGTTTCTATGCAGATAACAAATTAATGCAGCTTGTAGAAGAATCTAATCACTGTAATTCAACATTCAGGGGAGCAAAAAATGATCATACTTGTCTTCACTCTTCCAAGAATGACACCAGATTTCAGTTTTTTTAATGCATGGCCTATTTAGCTCATTAGTTTTAATATACATGTTTAGAAGTCTTTCCTTGAGCGATAGCTTCAAAACAAGCTCCCCAAATCTGTAATTTCATCTCAAGATGTGGTTATGGCCTTGCAGCTATCCTGCTATTTTATGCCCAGTCTTTACACATCAATCTTGTATTGTGTTATGTCTTTGAGAGATTTAATTTATGCAGTGGGTCATTACAGCTTTCATTTGCCCATACAGAGGGACCCTGGGGACAGGAATGCATTAAAATCAACTGCCCCCCAACCTTTTTGGTGATTAGAAGTCTTAACTGTGCTGCTGAACACCCTAATCTAAAAAATGGGTTGGTTTACCAAAGTTGTTTCATGCCATATCAGAAATCAGCAACTTCTCAAGAGATCTTTAACTGCTGAAATTGGCTTCCATTCCTTTTCGACATTGAAAATGTTTTTAGACATATCTGAAATCACTTGGTCTGGCTTAATTTATTCTTTGGCCTTTTTGTTGGTCTGCTGTAAACACCTTGCTTGGCTTTTGCCATGATTTGTGTAGCCTGTTTCATGCTGCTGTCCCTTTATGAACTTGTCTTAGATTCCAAAATGATTTAGGGTTAAAAATGTTATGGTGATCTGTTGAGTGAGAACACAGCAACTGCCCTCCCACAGTGTTTTTTTATTAGTTCTACCTTGAAACACATTCAAAAATTTAAAATAGAGAGCAAAGAAAGAAGGCTCCTTCAATGGAGGACCTGATGCAAAAATATCCAACAATGGGACTGAGTGACTTTTGACTTGTTTTTATCAAGAAGTGGAAAACTTCCTCAGATTCAAAAGTCCATGGAAGATCAACACATCTGTAGAAATGTGCATCATCCAGCTGGGAGGAAACCTTGCAAAAAGCTGTGATTGATCAGGGAGTTTAAGTTAGGAAGAGAAATAATTTAGTGTCAAAGGAGTGTGATCTAGTTAGTCTTCACAGGCTGAACTCTTAGTGGGATTGTGGATGCACAGCTCCGCTTCTGTTGTGATAATAACTTGAAAAAACTGACTTCCAAAATGTAGGCAGTAACAGTTCTTTGGAAATGCTAAGTGAAATAATGAACGTAAATCATCTCCAGTGTTGTGTTTGCTTCTTTCACTGAAGAAAAAACCAAACAACCCAAAAGCTAAAAGCTAAATTCATTTAAAATGCATCAAGTTAAATGTTAAAACTTGATTGGTTGTTGGGCTGTTTCCAATCTTGCCTTCTGTATATTTTGTGACAGCTGTACTGGGAATTCTATGAGATGGAATTTGTGCAAGAACCAAAAATGCCTTTTTTCTTTTTGATAAAAACTCGTATTGCACACTTAACCACACAGTTATAAGATTTTAACTACATGTAACTTTTTAACAGCTCATTGGCTGATAAATGAAAAGAAATTCAGAGCTGAGTGGAATACAGACAAGCAGAAAAACTGCTCATAGTTTCTGGTTTCTTAAGTCAGAGATTATATTGTCAGATTTTATGAAATATTCAAAAATGATGCTGTGTAAACCCTCATCTGCTGAGTCTCTCTCCTTTTATATTTGCAATAGACAGTAGAGAGTTGGCAAGGATTTGTCCAAAACAAAATGCTAATTAAGATTTTTCAGTCTGCTAACGAGATGAAGTTTAATAGGTTCTTCAGGCAAAAAGGATAGGTTCTGTCCTAATGCATTATATTTCTGAACTTGCAATTTATTCAGTAATTAACTTTTCTTGATGACAGTGAAAATGCTAGCCTTGCATGCAAAATTCATTTTTGTCTTTGCTAAATGTACAAAACACGTGTGAGTACATTGTACAAGAGATTGGATGAGTGAAATTCTCAAAAACTTGAGGGAACATAATATTTGAAACTGTTCCAGTATTAACTCTACCAAATTATATAGCAGATAAGCTTTGTGACAGAGCAGCTTGTTAAACTGAGTATTTTGTGGAAGGAAAGCCAGAAAGAGCAGAAATGTTGTCTGTAAGTTTCTTGTTGGCGTTTCCTAATTTTTTTTGGAGCTATAAGCCTGGCATTTTTTCCTTCTTATAATATTTCATATAACTTGCAATGTTTCTGCCATTTGCCTTCTTTATCCTGAGGAGCTATTTATTCCAGCTCTGTTGTATTCAGATTATTTTGGGCATAAATTGCTAAAGTTTATACTGGGTTACTGAGCAGGGGAAGCCAGCCACAGGTAACAAAAAGCTCCCAGACATTCCTGTATTAGCAGTTCTCTGTATTCCGTGCAATACCTGTGCATATATTCCCATTACAGGTCAGCTCAATGCCTGCTAGAAGTACCTGAAATAAACTGTGTCAAATAACAGAGTCTTTTTAAACATGGCACCCTAAAATGAGTGTAAACTTCAATCCTCCTTTCCTAATGCAAGAGTCTGAAGTTAAAACCAGAATTGCGAAATGATTTGTGACATATATTTCAATATCCAGGAGTTCATTAAAGTTTCTGTGCTGATCTGTGAAAAATAGTTTATTAGTAATAAAAGCATTTGCAACATCTTCAAAGCACAGCACAAATATTCGCTTGGCTTTGTCATGTAATATGTATGGGTGTGTAAAATGATATATAGGTGAATTATCTATCACACACCAATTTTAAAAGGTGTTTAAGCTTTTTATGCCTCGGGGAGTGGCTTAAACAATGTTATTGTTCTTGGTCCAAATGGGAGTACATCGCCCTGTGTGTGGAACTCTAAGAGCTTGAATCAGATCACTTTAATAGTAGTAGTGCCCCATTTCAGGAAATTCCCCATATGACATTAGATTCCATATTCCTGGCATTTTTATACTAAAATAAAATGAATTGAAAGAATATGTTGCCCAAACCACGTTCACATTTGAAGTCTATTATTTCAGTTATTAAGGGGTGTATATCCCAAGAGCATTTAAAATCATCCAGAGAATCTTTGTTTATTCTTTGTGGCTCAAGCTACTGCTTTATTTAAGAAACTGCAGGATACCCACAGCAAATATCCCTTGGACAGTCAGATTCACAGTCTGGTTTTAAGCTGTTAGACCAGCTCCAAAAAGTCTTTTATTGTCAGAATAATACTTAATAAAGGTTACCTTCACACAGCTTTTCTTTCACATATATGATTTTTAGAATTCACCTTAAAAGTTTTAATTCGGGCCAGGCACCATGTATTTTAAATAAAATAATTGACTTGTTGATTATTTTTCTGTTGTAACTCCTCTGTGTGGAGCCGGCAGCCAACCTGGACTTTTGTTCATGTGTTCATTATCAGGTCACATGAATGAAGCAAATATTTCGGTCTCAATATCATCTTCCAGGAATTAAAAAAATTACCTCCGTGTGACATGCTTGCATATGTTCACTATTAAGAGCTAAATTGTTTTTGTGAGGATACATATAGAAGAAGGTAATTCCCCCCCCAAATTGTATGTAAACATATATTTTATGGATAACTAACCAACCACCCATCCAACCTGCTTCGTAGCTGTAACTGAGGGATCTTTTAGATCTTAGCAGAGATCTTTTACAGTAAAAAACACAAACAAATTTGGGTTTAGAGGCAAAAAAAGGCGAGTTCTTCATGTGGCACGTTTAAAATGAGGTTCTCTAAGATCTCTGCTTAGGTTGGACAAGTGTCCCACTGATGCAGGCAGCAGTGCTGTGCCAATGGACGGTGGCAGGGATTTCTCTGCTCTGTGTGGGATGTACCCAGGTTTCTGAGAGCTGCCTTTGCCTCTCTTACTGCAAACTTTGCCTGTTCTCACATTGGAGCTTGGGCTGGAATTAAAAAAGCGGTCTGTACTTAGCCTTAATAGCAGGACACGTGTTATTAGGCAGAATGTTTTAAAACCATTTGAGTACTCTGAAAAATGACTAAAATTGTGAGAGGCTTTTCCACTACAATTTGTATTAAATGTTTGAATCAATAATTAAAAAAAAAATTCAATATTTGTTTTATACCCAACAGCAAAAAGCATAACTAGGTTTTAATGCTGCAAGAAACATTTGCAATGAAACTTAATTCCTCCTTTTTTACTCTCTGTTGGAACATCAGCCGTGTTTTTGCAGTGCTGCTGTCACTCAGTACTTCAAGTGAATCGGTTTCAGTTAGACCCTGAATTTCATATGTGAACAATGGACCCAAATAGAGAATGCTAATTCCATTGAATATATGGGATCTAGGAAACTAATGTGCTGTGTAGTCCTGTTTGCTAATTTGTAAAATTTTCGATATTAGAACCCTTCATTTTTCAGCTTTGTGCCTTTTGTTTTGGAGTTCCAGCATAACCAACAACCCAGACCCCTTCATATCCCCTATAAATCAGCTTGTTTGCTGCTGACATCCCCTACCTGTCACCTTAGGAAATATCAAACCACACCTGAACAAAGCATCTTGCAGTTCTTAATTATGGAATCTTTTTCAGCTGTCATAGCCCTTTACATTCACTACACTCTTCCTCTCTTCTTGTATTAGGGTGTAACAGGACCATGGAACAGTTTGGGTTGATAAGGACCTTAAAGATCATCTACTTTCAGCCCTCCTGCCATGAGGTGGAGGGATAACATTTAAAATGTTTTATTTTCTTTCTTCTTTTGTGTATTTGTTCTATTTAGGCCCTTGTTGCAACTTATAGGCTGCTTTTCCAAGTTTCCAATTTATATTCAGTTTGAAGTGACCTTGTCTGCTACTTCTCTCTATATCTCCCTTACTTGTGCGTAGCAAACCTCCCTTGTACTGGCATGGTAACATCTCTGAATGTCTCTTTTATGAATCTTTCATTCTCTTTAAGTACCTCATAGTGAGGGAAATTGTCTTGCAAGCAGCCTTGCCCTCACGGTGCTCAGTAAGACACTGCTTGCCTGTGTACTGCTTCTGAATATCTTGACTGAAAAGCTCCAAATTGTACATTTGCAGAACTTGCAAATCACTGTTTCATCTCCAGTTTAGAGCCCTCATTGCTAAGATATTTAGCCCTTGTAAATTGTGCAGTGGAATCTTGAGGACTGGAAATGGAAATAGATGTAAAGGCATTCCCTGATTTTGTAGCCTGTCACTGATCTAATTTGAACCCAATTTCTAACAAGGACGACCTCAGGAATCTAGAAAGGTTAGATAAGAACACCACCAAATTAAATGTGTAAAAGGAAGGAATTTAATGGTGCTTATCATCTTGAAGGACTTGGGAATTTTGTAGGAGTTCACAACAAAAGTGAATTTTCTGCCAAAAAGATGTTTATTTTAATCCAGAGAAGTTTCTTTAGTAGAGATGTCCACCATTGGGAACAAAACCACTCCAAAGTGATTATGCCACCTTATTGCTTAGATATCCTCATATATTTCTTGTTATTCTAGTTGAGTACTACATTCAGACAGAGGTTGCCAATAAAGTTTATTGTAGGAGCTAAGTGTCAATATCTGTAGTACCCCCCGCCTAGGGTGCTTGTAATTAAAATGCCACAGATAGTCTGGGAGAAGCATGAAAATTTGATGGCAAATTGATTTCAGGTTCATCTTGAAATTTGTCCTCAGCTGGACTCAATACTGCTGGCAGACATTGGATGGCTTTTGTCAAAAGGGTTTGCTGGGATGAGACAGAGATGCCTTGATCTGAATATTAAATACAGTGCTCTGCTTATGACAGTTTGCTTACTGCTAACATGTTCCTTTTTATACATGTTTTATTGTGTGGGGGAGGTTTAGGGTGGAAGCAGTCTATTTTATTTAGGAAAATACATTGCTTACAAATATTTTGGCACACTAAAGAGCTGACTTACACTATTAGCTTCAAGCCTAAACATACAGCCTCAAAACTTCTGAATTCTGCAGATATTCCCAAAATTAAGCTGAGATACACAAAGAAAAAGGAGTCTGATAAGGTAATAGTCAAAATTTGTGTCAAGGATGGTGTTGGAGGAGGGAAATCCCATGTAAAGTAATCCTTATTTAAAAGAAAAAACTCTTTTTTTTTTTTCCTCAAATAGTTTCATTTATAGAGGAAGTACTTGATGAAAATAAAAACTACCTTTTCTGCTGTCAAGATCTTACAGTATGTCCAGTATAGGCCTTTATTTTCACAGATCTGTTCTTAGCAGTAACTTGTGCCTTTATTAGGTATACAAATCTCATGATGAGAAGTGCTTATTTTAAAGTATTTTACAAAATGTGAACACTAGTGTGAGTTCACAAAATAAAGAAAAATGTCGTTTGTTAGAAATGTGTTCTGTCTTTCAGGAGCACAACTGTATTTTGTTAATCTTATTCCAGAAATAATTCTGGGTTTTTTTTTTTGTTTGTTTTGTTTTGTTTGTTTGTTTTTTTTGTAAATGTGCATGTGGTTAAACCCCAATATTAACTGAAAGTCTTTACTTATATTTTCATTCATCAAAAACAGATCAGCCAACACTTAAATGGCTGAAGTGATAAGAAAAGGAAGATGAGTGTTGGGGAACTGGTGGGAAAGGGCAGATTGGATGGAACCTGATCTAGTGGGTGGCATCCCTGCCCATGGCAGGGGAACTGGAATTTAATGAGCTTTAAGGTCCCTTCCAACCCAAGCCATTCCGTCATTCTGTGAAAGAAGTGAGAGGAAGAAATATCACAGAGTAAGAGTGGCTGCTGTGAGCTGTGGATCTTCCACCTGTGGAAGGACTAAGTGGAGGTTTATCACAACTTCCTGGCTGGGGCATCTCCACTTGAATTTTCCCCTCAGCATTGTGCTAGTATGTGGGCAAAAACTGACATGGTATAAAATGTTGTTTAATATAACTTAAACTTTGGTAGCACCTTAATATTTCTCTGTATCTAAAGGATGCAACCTTTTGCAAAATTAAAAAAAAAGGTGATTTTGGGCTTAGCTGGAGGTCTTTTGGTTCTACTTCTGTGGGAAATGAACCACTGTCATTATGACAAAAATTAGGCCTGGAGAGTCTGACTTTATTGTTTTGTTTCATTTTGATTTTTGGAATACCTGAACTGTTCACTCTAACAATTTGATACTCCATTCATCTTATCCTTCTCCTCCCTGCAATATTTAAAACTAAAATAATTCTCACCTCCTGCACTACAAGGAGACTCTCTTAGGTGCCTGAGATCCAAACTGAAGCATCTGATCTCATTTCAAATGGTCAATTTATTTCCTCCTTTCCTGACACAGGTGAAATTGTGTTTTTATTTCCAGCTATGATAGATTTGTTCGCTTGGTAAATATTATATGGTACAGGAGTCTTTATTTTTTCATATAATCTTTGTTTACAAAGTCAATACAATCACTTGGAAAATATGTAGCAAACACTGCAGTATATTAGAATCTTGTGTATTGTGTTTGCTGTAGGTACAAATTCAATACAGCAACTCTCCAACAATTGACATGTCAAGTAATATATCAACCCTTGGTATATTACTTTTTGCTCATCCTATTACTACTTATCAAAACCAGCTCACCACCCACACTCCCCTTCTCATTAAGGGCTATTGCTCCAGGAGGCTGAGCAGAACCCAGCCTTGCTCATGTGGAGTGCTGTTTCTCAGGAGCCTTGGCAGAGATGTCATGTTTGGAACAGAACTGGGTCCCAATTTATCAGTGCAGAAATCACGCAGAGGCAACACTGAATTTTTAATGAAGAAAATTATTCTCTTAATTCACTTGGAGGAAAATTAATTTAAATGAACGGTAAACAGTTCCCACACAAAAATAGTTTCCTGCATCTAATACCATAAATGTAAGTGAAAGGGGACTTTTGCATATTTTGAATTAACTTTGCTGTTACTTCTGCCACTGTAGTTTCCCTGCATGTGTGTTTTTAGCCTCATCTCTCAGTTGTGAATTACCTTGTGTGCTGTGCAAAATACAAGAAAAATAGATTGTAATTATGAGTTGTATCAGGTGACCTTCATTCATCTCCTGACCCAGGCTTTGACCTGTTTGGGTGACTTTAGCCACTCATTTTTAGCTGTCTGTGCCTGGAAAGCATGCCAGCTACACTTTTATATTTTATAGAATGTTTTACGTTCATAGCTGAAAACTCTTGTATGCTTAATGTTGCTATTAAATATGAAGTTTTAACAGATTATCTTTTTTGGCCATCTTTCCTACCTGCTCATTCTAAATGTTTGTCCACCATGTTAATCATTTAGAGAGTGTTAGTACTTTTTTTTTTCAAGGCAAAAAGTTTTGTCAGGTGAACCAGTATATACATTGTGATGAAAACCAGGTTTTTGGTTTTATGTTTTTCCTTTGGGCAGTTGACAGGACTGTTGTTGCCTTCTTGCATTCAAAGAATTACAAAACACGAGTGCCAAGAGGTGACATTGGTTCTTGAGCTTGGATTCAAGCTGTGTTTCATGCTGCCCAGTGTTACAGCACTTTGAGAATTCACTGTATTGTGAGAAACAAGGATGATACTAATATGGTGTATATTTATTAGAGGTAAAATAGCCTTATTTTTTAATGGTATTGTCCTTCTTTCTTTTTCAAAACTGACGTGGAAAGTGGGCTGGGATTTCTTCTAGAGAAACTGGAACATATGCTTATCACCAGTCTTGATTAGTGCCCATAGAGGAATGGAAATGGACATTTTGGGTACTGAGTAAGTTTTCCTGCCATCACACACGACAACAGTATTTGGTTGATGGTACAGTTTCTGGAAACTGGCTCCTATTATTGGTGACTTTATATAAAGCTTATATTAGTTAGAATTAATTTACTGACTGATCCAGGTTGAAACACTTCCACCACCACCCAAGACCAGGATTTTGCAGTATTTATTTGTTTAGAAGTTATTTAGGGATTACTATTTTTTTCCAAGCTGGCCAAGAGTATTTACATCAAAACTTTAGAGGGAGACATGGTGATATACTATTATATCTAAGGACATTTAGGTTATTTTCAAGTTTTTCTGTGTATCTGTCAATTGCCTCTCAGTTCTTCATTCTAACCCCTCCCTCCTCTTTCAAATCCTATGAGAAAAATAGGAACAAAAATACCTAAAGACAGGGTGGGATGGATGTTTAACAACTGGCAGAATGAACAGATAACTATTTACTCTTGTATTGCTGTGATTAACCCATACACGAACATGAAACACAGTAATAGCTTGGAAAGTCCTCCTCTCTATGGCTCTGTGTTGGATACTGAGCAATAGCATGGATCAAATATGCTTGCAAAAGATTTTTTTTTTCAGTCATGTGCTGTTATCCCCAATAAATCTTTGCATTCATCCCTGTAATCACGCTTGTGATATTTTCCTACAGAACAGCAATAATTAAGCTGCACTTTGAATACAATCTCATTATTCAGTATACAAAGTCATTACTATCTTTGAGCCCCTCCCTGCCTTCAAGAGCTATTATATGACCTCCAGATCTCTCTTAGACTCCATGTATTACCATTAGAAGACATCCACACTGGGAAATCACTCTGTTCCTGTTTTTGATTAATATTTTATCAGCCACGAGAGGAAATGGTATTCTTTAGCAACACTAATAAGTAATTGAGCAGATGAGATGTCCCTGCTACTTTGAAAAAGCTGTATGTAGAGGCTGTAAAAGAACAGCTTTAGATATGACATAAGATACTAAATGGAAAAAAAAAAACAACCCAGAAAGTGCTGTCTGCAGTGAACAGTCAGTAAAAATATCAGCAGAAAATGAATAGTTACAGTGTCATTGTTAGCAATAGGTTGTCAGAGACATGGTAAAAGGGTCTCTTATTCAAATTGGTGTTCAGAATATATTTTCACAGAGGTGGTTGATCCATTGGCTTTAGACACATTTGAAAGAGAGTCAATGAAAACCACATACAATAGACAGCGGGAACTGATAGCTGTTAAATAGAGAAGTTGTTCAAAGGCTTTTTCAGCTGCTGGTTGGAAACTTCGAGCAATCCACTATCAACAAATATTTAGGGCTGGCATTTTAAATGCTTATTAACTACTCTAGGGTTATGTATATGAACTGAAGGAAACTATTGGTGTGAGCAGTTGTCTTTTTTGTGAACACGCATGACAGATCTCTTGTCATACCCATCTCTTTTGCTGGCTCTGATGGAAAAGTCTTCATTTAATATTTTATTTCATTTTACTGTATTTTCCTGGGTCAGTTTTTCATGAACGGAGAAGTTAAATTTGGAAAGCCCTGTTGCATTATTGGCTCACAGAAATTCTATTGATTGATGTACTTACAAAGAAACACCTGTGATGAATCATTTTATACCAAGGTGAGTGAAGTGAACACACAAGAAAAAGATGTCTTAGACATCTAAGATTCAATGTTTCTTCCCCCAGCAGGAATGTAAGCTTTAATGCTCTTATTGGAAAGGATATTGTAGCAAATGCTGGCAGTACAGTCATGATGGTGCTGTGCTGATTTAAGATCTCTGTCATCCAGTAATTATTTTCTTTTGAAACCCTGTAGGAAATTTCCAGGTATGTGATGTTACTCTTTATATACTATTGGTGCAGCCCTTTGGGTGTTTATAACCAGGTATTACTTTTCAAGCTTGAATTGTAAACTGGTGTGAATTTGTGTTGTCCCCAAAACAGTAGAGGAGAGGAGTATGGTACTCAGCAGTAAATCCATTAGTCCTTGTGGTTTCAGGAACACTTCTGCCTAAACCATGCATGAGAAGTTACTTGCTTAGAGTTTTTAAAATCTGCAGCCCTTAACAGAGATTGCAAACATGAAATATGAAGTAATGGATTAACTATCTTGTTATAATAATTAAATAATGTACATAAAATATGAAGAGTTATTAAAAACCCTAGGAATTACTATTACTTTATTCCCCAAAGTGAGAGAGATGTGTATGTGTGTGTATGGGGACTACTCTGTATCTTAATGCTAGGATTAATGCTAAAATGGACGTTATGAATTAATCATGGGATTTAATTTACCAGAATTATTTTTTTGGCATTGAGCCCCTGTAATTAGCATTTTAAACATGAGTGTTTTTGGTGATCTTTATGACAGTCAAAGCAAAACCTTCTGCCATTAATTTCTTCAGAATTGTTTAATAGGCAAGAACTAATTTTGCAACTAGATTTGAAAATGAAATGGGTTTGTTTAATGTGATAGGTGATAATGGCCTCCTTGAGTGTAAGGTGGTCTCATTTCTCTAAACTCATTGGGTTCAGTATTCACTGGAAGCTTTGGAGAACTTGGGCAGAAGGAGGAAAGGGTTTGTTTTTCAATTTCTTCCATGTGTTCTGTGTTCTAGTGGAATGCTTTGTGCAAAAACAGTCGTACTGGGTTAATCACTATGTGACTAAAGTGTTTAGAAGTTGAGTCAGGTGTGTTCCAGACTACACATGTGAGCTCAGATGAATAAAGTTTCCTGAAGGCAGGTCTGGAGCAGGGAATTAGGATACCAACTAACAAAGTATTTTGTTGACTTTAATAAGTCAAATTGCTCTCCTTATTGTCTTTGAGTCAAATAAAAAAAGACTACAGGTAAATATGTATGTAATTTCCCCCCCCCCCCTAAATTTTTAGCCAAAGATGGAAATCATTCCTTTATCCCATATCCATTACTACTGCCCAGCTGAGATGCACTCAGCAGTCTCTTTTTGTCCTTTGGAATTGGCCAGCTGTGTGCTGTTGGCTACTAAGGTCTAGAAACTGTTATTCCAGTGGCCACTAACAGCAAGTAGATAATATATTTTCCCTCCCTCTTACAGTTAATAGAAAATGAGAGGCTGACAGGGTTATCCAAGTGAGAAATCCTGGTTTTCCATTCATTTCCCCTGGGTAAATCATACTTTGTATTATACAGGTGCACCTGAGCAGTTGTAGGTCACAGTCTTCACTTTGCCACTCTTGATTTGTCTGAAAGGAAAAACAACTTGCTGGCACTCTTGGCATGGTGAAAGGTATTAGCCACTGCTGGGTGGGGATGTTAGCACAGTCTCTAGAACAGGAGTTTGTAATTCTAACCAGAATATACTGACTCTTTCATTTTTTTTCCCATTGAGACACTGAGCTGTGTGTCCTGTACAGACTTGGAGATCTCTGCCTGGTTGTGAGTGAGAGCAGGGATTGGAGCAGAGCTGTGAAAGCCTAAATGGTGCAAACAGAGGCCTCAAGTGCTCAATCCTCCTCTTAGACTGCTTTGCTCTGTTGCTGCTTCTCTCCACTGAGCTAAGCTGGTTTTTTTTCCCAGCTGTTTGGAGGGTACCAGCAGTGCAAAATGAGATGCTCTTTCCCTCTCTTCCAGACTTCCCTCCCTCTTAAGCTAATTTTCCCTTTATTGTAGTAATTAGAAAAGGGCTTTGATCACAAATTTAGTCTTGCTCAGAGTTCAGAAACAAAGTTGTGCTTGGATCTTGGGGATTTGTGTGCATCCCTCAGATATAAATGGTAAACAGTGCTCCTTTACCCCCTCTCTCACAAGCATGTGAGAGCTCTGACTTGCAAGCCCTTACCCTGAGACTACAGTAATTTCATTAACCAAAAGTGTAATTACATTATGAGAAGAAACAGCAGTCTCAGATTTCATGACCTCCTCTGTTTTCTCCCCAGTGTGCCATAATCTAGATAAGTCTAAAGTTAGGTTGGGGTTTATTTATATATTTGAAAATAATGTGCTCTCTCACAGTCGTGAATTAGATATGATGAAGAAAATTAATCAAGATAACTCACGAGTTTGATGTTTGTTGCTGTTTTCAAATAACATCCTTTATTTATTTTTTTTTCCACTTTACTATACCTTACCTGTTTTGCCTGTGACAATTACTGGAAGGAGAATTAACAAGAACAATAGATGGGAAAAGAATTATGCTTCTCATTGTTATCTCAAAAAATTGATTAGTTGTAGTTAATTGGTGTGGTTTTTGAGTTGTAACTACACTACCCTGTGGTGCTACACACCAGACTATCCAATGACTGTCAGGGCTCCATGGGATATTGATGGAGTGTATTGCAGACACTTCCTCCTTTCCTTTAGCAGCTTTTAAGTCTTCTGTTCCTGTAGAATGTTACAACAATATACATAAGTATTTGGTTTTTTACCAAACCTGTTGTAAATAACATCAGATGAATGATATTTTCAATATAATTTTCCTAGCTTCTGTTGGAAGTGTATAATCTTAGCGTTTGCATAAGCATTCTGGAGGTGTTTGTGTGTGAGTTTGGACATCAGTCTGGCAGAATTATTGTTTCCTACACAGATGATTTTTTTCATACCAAATTTGGCTTAAGTTTTGAAAAGAGCAGGTCATCTATAATTGATATGAGACTCTGTGGGAATTATGCTTAATTGCAAAATGTTCAGTAACTGCTCTTGAAAGCTGCAAAGTACATTTTGGATTGCTGTGGGCCAAATTTTAATGACTCTCCTGCACCGATGGTGCTGTCTAAAATTGAGATCCTAAGATACATCAATTTTTTTTGCTCAATGTGTTTGCCAGTGTGTGTGTATATATATATATAGCTATCAGTGCAAGAGGATCTTAGATTGCTTAGTTGAGGAGTATGTAGGTAAATATAAGATCTAAAATATTCCAGCTTATATCCATCCTAATGATCTTGTGGAAAAAAAAAATCCTGTTTTCATCCTAGAGAACTAGAAATCAGAGACAAGATAGAGCCGGGGCTTCCAGTTCCTGTTAATTATCAATGAAAAGTACTGTGTAAATACTAAAGCAGAAGAAGTTTTAATGTCTTTGTCCGTATGCTGCAGCAGAATCGCCTGGGAGAGCCAGGCTTGGCTGGGGCAGCGCTTGGTTTGGACACCTCCCATGAAGACTTGAAATCTATTGCTTGTAGCTGAAGTGGTTTTATCCAGACGTGGTGCTTGGTGCTGAATGAGGTCTGAGGGTTTGTAACCAGGATTTTGGCTTTCTGCATTGGTTATTACTCATCTGTTTTTGAGACCAGTGTTACCTGCTCTACATTCTAGCCAAGACTGTATTTTGGTTTATTGAATGTACCCGGCCATTTTTTTCCCTGAATTTTTGACAGGAGTAGATACTCTTGATTTCAAAAGCCAGAGTTCATTATGGTATTGAAATCTTTTAAACATCTATTTACTTCTGCTCTTTATAGACTACTGCATTTGAGATAACAACTGCCTTGAAAAAGTGGGTTCTGGGCTGCAGTCTGACAGGTAGAAGCACTACGTTCAGGACATGCTTTGTTTATTTGAAGAGGGACGTGACCATTCTTGATAGACAGTAATTTTTAATGGATTGAAAATACAGATATTTCACGTCTATTTACATTTCAAATCTGCATTAATAAAGCACAAGTTCTTTTACACCTGTGTGTAGCTCCCAGGATTCACTGTGTTAAAAACGTGTTAAAAATATTTTTGTTTCATCTCCAAAGCAGTGCGTTGACATGCAAGTGTGAACTGAAGTGTGTGCACCAATGCTGTGGCTGTACCATTGTAATGAAGATGAAATGAGTGTAATAATGACCTTTCTGTGCCTTTGTCTGTACCATGCCCTTCTCTTTAACTGAACACCTTTCAAATGAACATGTTCTGAACTCTTGAACTGTTCATTCTGTTCACTGAGCTTATTGCTCAATCTGCAGTTTATCATTATGTGTCTCCAAAGACTTTGTGTTTCCTTATATTTGACATCTAGATGGAATTTTTCATAACCCTTTACTAGTCATAAATTGGATTGTTAGGGGATTAAGTTAATCTTGTTTCTTTATAGTAGCCTCAGAATTTTAAAGCCCTAATTTAGAGAGGTTTCTTTATTTGTTACTCTCCAATCTGCAAGAATGGAAAAAACCTTAATGCCATAAGATTCTGTACTGCTGGAATTATTTATTTCTGCTCATTTTGAAGTGAATCGTACCTGAGAGGTACGCTTGAAAAGTTGTTTTGTCATGTTTTTCCCATATTACTATTTCTTCCTTTCTATCTAAATAGCAACTTCTGAAAATGACCCACAGCAGTGCATCATCAGATAAGCAGTGTGTCAGTGGATAGAATGCAGAACAATGTGTATTTTTCTTGTCCATTGGGAAAGGAAATAGGAAAAAATGACTTACCACTTGCAGAAAATTGTTATGGTGTGTTAGTCATAACTTAGTTTTTGGTGTCTTTGTTAGAAGGTTCTCCTAACAATTTATGTACGTTTTATTAACCAATTAACAGCTCATATTAAAAATGAAATTAGGGCAACAAACCCCCACATATTTTTATGAGTGCTTTGAATCTTTCTGTTGCCTAGTGGTAATGTTGCAGGTAATATTTTTTATTAAATTACTTTGAAGATGTTTCTTTTTCAAGAAAATTAAATATTCTGTAATATAAACTGTGTGATAACTTCAAACAATTGAAAATAAATTCCAATATCCTAAGAATTATGAAGCTGCTCTGTATTAAGATAGCGGTGCCCAAATCCTCAAAACAGAAATCACAAATTGAGTTGTTACAGCCACTTTATAATATGTAGAAAGCAGAATACTCGAGGCATAAGTTAAGACTAAAAAATTATTAAATATAAAGGCTTGTATTTAAGCAACACACATTTATTTCTTAAACAAATAAACCTTTTTAGCCTTCTCTCTCCAAAAGGCTCAGAAATGTCAGACTGGTCGTAGAAAATGAAAAATCTTGAGTTGTTCCTTGACCTCTTTTATGATCCCTTCATCCCTAAACTCCATCAATGACTTGAACTCTGACACTGAGAATGGCGAGATGTAATTCTTCATCTCAATGTCATAAACCCCCATGTTCTGCTCTGGGTATTTCAGATTTTTATTTGTTCATTCAAATGTAGTTCATGTCAGCTAGTATCACACATAAAGAGTGAGGCTCTCAGAAACTCTTTGGTTTATGTAATCCCATCTCTAGTTTTCTCTTTGAGAAAAATTTAATGTTATTTGGCCATTATTCTGCTTATTTTCTTTTGGTTTGTTCTTTTTATTTGATTGATTGCTTCAGTGCCACCCAAACCACCCCAAAACCTTTTAAATATATTTTTTAAAGCTTCAGATAACGAAGATTATCATTAGAATTTTCTGAGCCTATTTATGCAACTGTACCTGCACATAGTTAGTAGAAACAATGGCAAGGGATAGGATTGCATTAGGAAATCAGCTGTGAAAGGAGGCCCTGAGGGAGAGAACAACTGAGTCTGACCAGGTGAGGATAAGAAGTGTCCCCTGTTTATCAGAAGCCATTTCAGCCTTTGTTCTAGGCCAGGAGAGGAAGGGTGTGAGCGAAGACTCTGGCACTTTGTACTTTGTCCCCTGCCTGTTTGATGCTCTGTTAAGGTAGAGAAAGATATTACCTGCTGATATGTTAGATACTTCATTTTTAAATGATCATAAATTTTTGCTGGCGCTTAATAAGAATAGGGTTTACAGTGCAGAGGAAAAGTGAATGTACTGAACCAGGAGAACGCTTAGGGAAAGGGAAATGTTATTTACAAAGGAAGTCTGAAAACAGTAGGATTGCTTATCTGGGAAGCAGCTGATAGTTGGGGGCATTAGACTGATTTTCAAAACAGTGTTGGAGAGACTGCAATTGGAAATGTTTTATCTATATTTCTATCCCTAAAAAAGTTAGGAAATGCGGATTTAAAACTGTTAAAAGGGGAAAAAAATGCTCAAAAAGATCGCTCTGCATGTGGCCGTGTAGAAGGCCAGGCATTTAGTAAATTCATAAATAAATTAAATATTGATAATAAAAACACACCAAATAATGCAAAATATTTATTAAAACATGCTTTTGAAAAATAGTACTTTAACTGACTGCTGCTGCCAGAACTAGTAATTTTCAGGGAAAATACTGTTTATTTCACAGTAGAGCACTGACTGGTTAAATCCTTATGAGTCCTGTCCATCTCTGGTTTTGCCTGTTTACACCAGAGGCAGATGATATGTTTATTTTGGAAATATAAACCTGTTAATTGTCTTACTGCACTTTTCCGTCAACCCAGCTGTTGATGGCATTTTATGACTGTATTTCTCAAAATTTAGGTGTAGAAGACGCTTGTGTTTCAGTTCTAAATCCTGCAGAGACTTCTCATATTACTAATACGAAACTAACTGGCATTCACTGTTTCCAAAGCAGTTTTACCGCTGTGACATTAATGTACAGTACTGAGCACTGTGGAAACTTTCATCAAACCTAAGAAGTTAAGTTTTGATTTGTTACAGCACACAGTGGGTGTTCGTAGCATATGTTTTTATTTAATCCTTCAAAGGGTTTTCAGGAAATAGCAGCTAGCATGTGATGAAATAATATCAAGAGACATTACCAACATTTTAACATTATACGGATCATTATGCTTCGTACATTTCGGAATTATGCTCCATTATATTTGTGGTTTCACTTTGTTCTTCCAAGCCACATTCTGCTTGGTCTTATGAAACAACACATGGCTGGGATGAAGCACAGTGGAGCTAGTAAGAGTCCTGTCTTAACTTGCAAATGATTAAGCAACTCCCTCAAAAGATGTGCTGGGTTTAGGGCAAAGGCAGAGTTAGGAGAAGTTGGAAAGAACATGAAGGAAATGTCTCTCCTTCAGTCAGGAATGCATCAGTTCTGCCGTGTAGCAAAAAGCTGCACAGAGCTGCTCCTTGGTATTTTGTGGTTCCATTTGTGCCTGCTCATTAAGGTGTGATATGTCTTGTTCATGTCTTGTGAAAAAGGAAGGAAATTCAGCACCTAAAAAATGGTAATTACTGATGTGGCAATTACATGGAACTTCTCTTCAGATTCTCTCATAGAAGGGTCAGCATTAGAGCAGGGAAAAGGCTATGAGTAAACAGTAAAAATATGATTTTTTAAAATGTATTCTAATGCAACACCCTTTGGTAGTGCCACCCCATAGCCCCTGATGTGCCCACTATGGGAATTGTGGTGGTAACTAATTCCATGTAATTTTTAGAAATTTAACTGAGGTGCCTTGGTTAAAGGCTTTATCTTCCTCTAGGGTTGTTTAGACAATTCAGCACATCTAAGATTCACGTGCCTTAGTTCAGCATGTGAAACAAAGTAGGCTGAATATGGCCCACTTCCTGGACTGTGCAGCACCAGAGATTTGGATAGGGGGATGTGATTTCTTGGCTCTTTCCCTGACCACTTGGCATTGCTCCATTTCCTTCATTGCTGGGGACAGCTGGCGACATTCTTGGTTCCAATGGAAAAAAAGAAAAGAAAAGGTCATTACATACATGGAGTTCTTTCCTTCAAAACAAGAATCTAATGTAGCTTCTCTGGTTTCATGCTTTGTTTTTAAATCAAATATCTCATATGTTCCTGACATGACTTGGCTGAATGGGTAGGTTCATCTACATATCCAGTAGAAATTTTCACAGGCTTTACCAACAGCTCAGTGAACAAAGGCAAACATTCCTTGGAGCAATATATGGACAATTAGTAACTCAGAAAATGCATGGCTGTACTACCAGACTGTCTGTAGTTGTTACAGGTGGAGGAAGCTCCTAGAGCTCAGGTGGCACTAGGCTGAAAATTACTTCAAGGTAACCTGTAAAATAAATTGTATTTTAGTGTTTAATGCCTTACATACACTGAGACGCTTAAAGTGTGCTTTGGATCATATAATCTCTATTACTTTTACCCAGTGTATGACATTGATTTGCTAACAAGATGGGCAACAGGATAAAAGCATGGGCTGCTTTGTTTCAAGATTTTGTTTTGATTTTAGAAAGAAAAGTAATTTTTTTTTAAAAGGTGAACTGGCAGCTGGGGTATTTGAAGCTTCCTTGTGCTTAAACAAAACAGAAAAAAGAGCCTCAGAAAGCAGAGAGGGGAAAAAAATGCAGTGTGGATGGAAATAGCTGTCTGAAATTCTATGATCTGAGTTAAGCAGCAGGTCAGATGAGATGTTGGCAAATAGCCTCTTTCGGCCTCAGCAACTATAAATTTTTGAAGCACGGCGCGGGTTCCCCAGCACTGCAATTTCATTCTGACCTGAAGGGGTGGAAGGGTGAAGCCCCCATGCCCATTCCCTGCCTCCCCAACAGCCTGAGCCTGGTCAGGGCTGAGCTGAGACCATAGCTTCTGGCACAGCAGCAAAATTCCATCTGCTGGGCAGTGATCACTTCTGGTCACTCAGTCAATAACAAGGAGGGAAGGTCTCTGTCCCAGGCCTGGTTCCATGAGCTGTTTCCGTGATGATGGTGAATAATATATTTCAGCAAACTTTCAGCATTTCCCTTCTTGCAGTGGTTCACAGGGTTTCCAGTTACTGAAAACCTCCTACTCCTGCAGGAGAATTCTTCTCACCTCTGTCATTTCTTTGTTTTCTTGGCCATGACAAAAATCAGACATCAGCTTAATCCTGTGCTGTCACTCATTTCAAGAGAAAGATCCTCAGTGTCACCTCTGCATACCCTGCCAGTCGTTCTGTCGCACTCTTGGGCTTGCTGATATTTAGCCTGTGCTTAAACAGCTTGGGCAGAAGAACTTCTTCAGAGGGAAGGGTTTTGCTCTTTTAAACATCTCACTCCTGTATGTGAAATTGTATATAGCAGCAAGATTGTGTCTTGACAGTCTAAAATATTAACTGGCTGGAAGCTGTAGGAATGATGTCGTTAATGCCATCCAGAGGTGCTGCTCCAAGAGAGAAATCGCTCACTGGAATGGTAACAGTTTTGTGCCACTTTTGTGACAGAGAAGTTGAAAAAAATAGGGACAGGTTGGGACTTGGGACCTCTATTAACAGTTTCTGATGTGTTTAAGCAGAGCTGAGGCTGCTGTCTTGACCTTAGAACTGAGAATAGCAAATACGAGTAAAGACATTGTTCAGGAGAAAGCAGGGGTTTGACTGGTTGGTTCTAGGTCTGTAGTTCTTCAAGTTGAAAACAAAACCCGTTTGGTTTGTCTTTCATGGGACAGGTGAGGTTAGGGTTTCTCTGATGATCTGGCAGCTTGGTCTATTACATATTTTTTTCAACCAAATTATTTTGTGTAATAACTATAATGTTAATGGAACTATATGTTATGGTTGAGTTAAGATTTGTCAGTTTGAAAATAAACGTCTTGGCTTCATTTCGACATTTGCCTCTCAGCATCAGTCCGTTAACCTGTCACACACTATAATTTCATTAAAGCCATCATTTAATTGTAAGTTAATGTACAGCTATCTTTCATAGAAGGGCTTTAAATACTGCCTGGATAATTTCAATACAAATTTTTGACTGCTGTGTTTGAAATGATATGAAACACTAAATGCCCTTCAAACCCCTGTTTATGATGTCAATACTGAGATATAAGATACAACAGCCACATTACTGTGCTACTGTAACAAGGAGACACTTTTCCAAATTATAATAAAGGACAGAATAATGATTTAGGTATTTATGGATATATCTTTGTCTGTCTTGTATACCTGCAGCATTGAGATGAAACTTGGAGAAGTTTCCATTATTAAAAGAAGGACAGTGCACACAGTGTAAGCCCTATATAAATGAAGAAAGAATTAAAATCTGCATGTTAATAGCTTTAGTGCCAGTCACAAATAGATTTGTACTTCACATAGGAGATACATAAAGCTTATTTCAAAATAAATTCTGGGTAACATTCAACCTGATTGGATCTTTGGAAGCTGTGTTAATGTATTTGTTCAACTGACACTCAAAAGCTTTTAAATATAATATCACTTTTTTATATTATTCATGATAATGTAATTCCTGCCTTTAATCTCTTCAGGGTTTCACATTAAGTCATGATATGCAGTTCAGGGAAATTTGGATCATCCATTAATCATAGTATCTGTACTTTTGTGTGCCTACTTTTGTCCGTCTCTTAAATCAGTCACTTGGCAGCAGCAGAGATCTGGGGATAGTCCAAGATGTTTGACTGAAGAGGCCTTATTATTAAACCTATTTCTTACTACAGAATGTATGGATTTGTGTAATGTGTGGCATGCTGAAAAGAAAGTGATAGAAATATTAGCATAATCATTAAATATGATCCTCTTAGTGTTTCCACTGGAATCATAGGCATGGATAAGTATATTAAATGATGACATATGTTTAGTAGAATAATTAGCTAAAAACACCTGGTCTAATACAAAAAAACATGAGACAAAATCACGTACTCAAGTATTTCCTTGTAATTAAAAATTTTCTACTGATCTGCATACACCAAGGGACTGAATCAAGATTTCATAAGCAATATAAATTTGGTATTTTCTAAAATTTAAGGGTTTTATTTTATTCTTTTCTTATTTTAATAGTCAGTGGGTGGTAGGAAGATGGAGGGAAGGGTTGAAAACCTTAGAGTTCTTAGCTGTGGTTGGATTCTTTTCTTTGAAGTACTGGCACTGTCCTTTGAACTTAACTAATCACTTCTAACTGTACTAAGAGGTTGTTTTTTCTTTCTCAACAAGCCAAATACGTCATTAGTGACATACTTAATTTGTCTTTAAAATATTTGTGAAATATATGGAAACTGAACTGTGTATTCTTTTCAGTTTTTTAGGTTCAGTGCTGTTTCCCTCTCCTGTTTTCCTCCTTTTCCCCAAAAGGAATTCCTTTTTCCTAGACTCACTCTGACCCTTCCTTCTTTAGTGCTGTCTTCTCTCAGCTCCTTTCTGTCCTTCCCATCCTAAGTTTATCTCTTTCAGTTTCAGTCTTCTACATATTTTGTTTCACTCTTCTTTTCTGTAAAACTTTTTCTCCTGATTTTCTTTTACTCTACTTTTTTTTTTTTGGCTTGGCCACAATTCCAATTTCCTAAATTTAATATTAGAGTAGTGGGAGTGAACTCCTGGCTTTCCCACTCTGTCTAGTCAGTCACTTCAGCAAACTGCATCTTAAAAGTAGCTACATGGTCTGTGCCTGCAATGCTGGAATTGGTGACTTATGAGGTCCTTCTCTGCCTTAGGGATTTGGAGGTTTCCCAGAAAACACTTGAAAGAATTTTTTGAAACTTCTGAAAATAATGTATTTTTCCCTCGTTGGCCTTTTGGAAATTATGAAAGCACGTTCGCTGAACTTTCCCACGTAAGCTGTGCCCCACATGGACATCTGTAACAGGAAACCTCAGTGAGGACAATTAGAGCTTGCTACAGCTATGAGCAACTGTGCTGTGGCCTTGAAATGGGAAGTGCCAGACACCCTGAACTAGAGACTGTGTCACCATCATCGCCATAAGTAACAACTTTTAATTTAAGAGACGGATAAAAATTATCCTATTGAGTCCTCAGTCCTGGAAGTCCATTTATGACTGCTCTGGGTGACTGAAAACACTTGTGTGTATGCCATGTTATTCTTCTGAGAGAATAGTTGGAGCTAAAAGTATATTTTTAAAAGCTGAAGAGAAATAATCAGTTTTCATTTCTGTGTTCGGGCTTGTAACTGAAACAATATGTGGAGTTTTAGCAGTCAGGTTTCTGACTGAATCAAGTGTCTGATGTTTGGGCTCAGTGTATGCTGTTGGGAACAAAAAATTGTTTGAAGTATAAGCATCTATTATAGTCCATGATCTTTATGCACTGAAACAGACCTAATGGCTGGATTGCTGTGTGCTCTCTGATATTAAAAGAAAAATGTGCTTTTAACCAGGGTTTTAGTGAAAGCAGATGAGGCCATGGAGGCACAACAGGAATGATTATGAAAGACATTGAGATCCCTATTTATTGTGGTAACAAAGCTGTATGTAAATTTTGCTTTTCATTAAGGCAGAATTAGTTTAACCCCAGTTGTACAAAGGTTACAGTTTTCTACTATTTAGACAAACAACTTCCTACTGTAAATTGTATTGTGATTTATATGAATCTACTGAGTCACAGAGGTTTCTGTGCTGCAAATATATCTTCCACTCAATCATAATAAGAACTTCAAAGTAGTTGTGAATACATTTCTGTAATTATATTTAGGTTTTGGTGAAATTTATTACTGCAGAATTCTCATCAAATATTCACTGTTAGTCAAATAAGGAAATTAACTTCTCTGCTTGGATTTTATACCTTTAATAGTAACCACAAAAGCAACTGGTAGGCCTTGAATTCCAGGCACAGAGTGCAGGCAGCACGCTGACATAGTTCACCTGCTGGTGTTGGGTAGTGAGTGCAGTTTGTAATGAGTGCAGATGAAATTATAGCACTTGTTTGTATTTACAGACTGAACACACACAGTCACATTTTCCTGTTTGCCCCAGCCCAGTAACACCGAGCGCTGGGTGTTTTGGGATGCAGGTTTCAGGGTCTGAAGCAAGTTCTTATCAAATATACATGTGAAGTCTACATTTATTTTGAATTAGTGGCTACTGCTCTTAAGTAAATTGGACAATTGTATGTGAATAACTTGCTTTTATTTAGATTTATACCTCTTTGACTTGTGCTTGGGTTTCTATTGGATGAATTTAAACTGTAAAATATCCAGTTGTGTTAGTAAAGAAGACAGAAATGATCTTCTCACTCTTGTCTAATGACAAGACAAGAGGAAATGGATGAGAAATGAAACATAAAATTTAATTTCAACATTAAAACCAACTTTGTATTTTGAGGGTGGTAAACATTGGGACAGGTTGTCTGGGCAAGTTGTGCATTCTCTGTCCTTGGAGTTGCTCAGAACCAAACCAGACATGGTCCTGAGCGACCTGCTCCAGTGACCCTGCTGGGAGCACTGTGACCTAAATGATCTCCAGAGGTCTCTTCCAACCTCAGCTGTTCTGTGACTCTGAAATTCAGGAAATTGTCTATTTATCTATCTAAATTACCGAGAAAGTCATTCCATTCAATATCGTGTTGCTGCCTATTCTTACACCAATAATAGGTTCACTTTAACTGCTTCTTTAGATCATTCTCATAAGGATGCTGTGCCTACACTAAATCAATGAACTTAATGTTCTTCTTTCCCAGTTAGCCTCTCCCCATAGTTATTGCTTATTTGCAGAGGGTTTAATAGAGTCATCATCAAGCTTGCCCAGGCTATACAATCTTTCTAAAAGAATTCACATTTTTGTTGGGGGCGGCTGTCAGTGAATCAACAGCGAGACATCTTCTGGGAGAGCAGGATGAAAGCCTCTAAGAAACGAAACTGCACTAAAGGGCAGATTTCAGCAAGCAAAAATTTGTGTTCATGATTAAATACATATTGTGTTAATCTGAGCCTTAGAACATTTCATGTTTCAGTTTAGTCACAATGAATTGCGGTATCTGCTGTGAAAACTGTTGCTATTGGATTTAAAATACCCGTCTATTTTAGATATCTGGGGTTAGCTAAAGGCTGAATTCACAGATATTCTCTGTGACCTTGGTCAAGTCAGTTTTCCCATGATAAAATTATGGTGGTATTTACTTAAGTTCTCTGAGTGTTGTTAAGAACAGTTCAAAGCTGCTTAATGAACCTCAGGTCCTACATTTATCTTGAATGTTAGAGAAGGTTCGTAAATAGGCCAACAAGTCCCAGCTTGTATCCAAGAGAACTTAGGATGTGTAAAACTAGGTAAAATGTGATCTATTTCTTCCCTGCAATGCTGCTTTTTGTTTGAGAGTTTATGGAATTTTCTTGGTTGTTTTTGAACTTAAACTATATCAGGACTGGCCATCTAACTAAACCTCCACACTCCATGCTTGTGCTTTTCACACTTAAAGAAGAGTGCTCATCTTTGTTTTATTTCTTAAATCTGGAGAAGTGAGTTTGTTTGATCTTCCTGTTCTTTAATTATGTATATTGCAAGAACATGTTGATTTGTTCTTTATTTTCTTGACACATTCATTATGGGATGCTGAATTTTAGCAAGTGATTCTTGATGGCATCACCAAGTGCTGTTGCGCTGCTGCATGGGATTTCTTGGACTGGCATTGAGCCAGTTGTTTTGCCAAGTTGTAGATATTATTTTCAAAACAGCAAGATTTCTTTATGGCATTTCAGAGTAATGGTGTAACTTAGCATATTTGTGTTTATAATTTGACAAGCCTGGAAACATTAAACATTAGAGTTATTAAATAAGAGAGGAGACATTTGGAGATGTTTTCATAATGTTTTCTGACAGCATTATAATGAAGGCAAATCTAGAAGTATCTTAGTATCATAGATTTTTGTTGCAATGAAGAGTCAAGAGAAAGAAATATGACATTGTTATTATTGACTAAAATGCATAATAAAGAAATAAATTATGCTAAACTTTTCTGCTTTTTAAATCAAGCAGATGTTATGATGACATGTTACTGAAACGTGGAAAAAGGTGGTGATGGAAATAATGCCAATAATGGTATTTTTCATTCCATTATATGAGAGAGCATTTAATTTTATTTAACTTTTCATGTTATTTACAGCAGGATATTTGTTATCTTGAGACTGTTTTTTTATGAAGTACAGAGAACTGTGATGGCAAGAAAAAATCCAGACAAAAAAATGTTCGGTAGAACAACTCCATGAGCCAGAGGTCCGGCCAAACCATGGCTATTAATCATCACCGTCCATTATTTACAGAGGATTCATTCATTGTTCCATAAAGGTATCTAGAGGGTCAATTAGAGACAACATACAGGATTTTTCAAAGACACAAGAGGGTCAATTAGGCCCTTCTTGTAATTTTCTGCTTTAACAGCAAATGCCAGCCTATCCTGCAACAGATACAGAGGAGGTTAGAATTAAATAGTGAGGATTTTTTTTTAAGCTGTTACTTTGCAGCTGGTTTGAATTGGAGTCTTGTCAGTCCTTGATCAAAACAAAAGAAAAAAGTTATCACTGCATTGATGAGAAGCACAGATTTGGTTTTGAGTCAGAGTACTGCAAGTGCCCAGAAAATATCTGAGGTGAGTCTGTACTTATCACAGAAGTGAATAATTTCTCTGAGAATACAACCAGATACAAATAATATTGCTAAATACTACTGTTTAAAATTTAAAGGCATTTGATGCAGAATACTGTTTGTAATCATTTTGGCATCAACTGCTCACTTAAAGCTCCAAATCAATAATAGATATGAGATCTTAATATAAACAACAGCAGTGGCATTCAGTAAAGCATAGGCAGTTCCTTTAGAATAGAAAGGAATTAAAACAAAGATATATATACACATATATGTTTAAATGCGCAGACATATATCTGTACCCATACCTCACAACTCTTCCAAACCAGCAGAAAATTTTGGTAAAATTGCTTCCCTAGCTCATCCTTTAGCTGAGGACAGAGCAGCTCTTCAACACATTTCAGGCTCCTATGAACATGTGCACCATATGTACAGTAGTTGTACTGAAGTTATTTGTCTTTCAATTTCTGTTTTCATGAGAAATGGTTGTTAGTTGGCATTCTTTCCTATACAGGTCTGAAAATCTCAGGCTATATTTTTCCTCTAAACTTTCATTCAATTACATTGCCACAGTTTTTAATGCTGCTTAAGTCTGTTATAACAGAAAGCAGCCCCTATGACTGTGGTGTGTTAGCCTTGTAAAGATTTTTATCTTTACAAATGGGGTTTTTGGAATGCCTGAGAATTTGATGGGCTCCTGCGAGAGTAAGTCTCTGAGTGTGCTGCATCAGTTTGATCCTCATCGTCCTCTGAAACCCCCTATTCTCTGTAGGGTTTCAGCAGAGAGTTCTAACTAATGACTCAGGGCCAAATTCTGCCCTTCGATGCAGGCGTGTAATTCTCACTGATTCCAGAGGGACTTGTGTGAGCATATCAGAGAACACAATTTCGTTCTCAGTGTGTGAAATTATAGCACACATGGACAAAAGAATCTCATGCACATTCATCTTAGTGACCCCAAGCACGCAGGAACGTGATACCAATCCACCTGCTTTTCTCTTTGCTGAGTTTGTGCTGGTTCCTGTAGATCACCCTAATTCTTCAGCTGTCACTTGGGTCTACATTTTTTATATTGTTCTGTCTTCAGAAGTTTGCTCTTATGGTGCTTCAGTGAAATTAGTGACATTGAAAAGAATGTTTCTTTAAGTAGCATTAGTAACAGACACATGTAAAAGCTGGTTTTTTTCTTTTCCTGGGAAACGATGGTACACGAGCAGTCTTGTTCATATTCCATAGGGAATTTGCAAAGAGAGAAGACAAAGATAGATGTGTGAGTGCATGTCTGGGAAGTGGTTTAATACATACAGATACACAGAGAGAGGAGAGGTGGGCTTGCATCACACTTTCCTCTGTGACAATGTGATGTGAGGAGGCGTTTTGCCTACGTGTGAACAGACCAGGTATCTCCTCTCAGGATCAGCCTGTCTCTTGTTCTGCTCTGAGATTTTACTTTCAGTATTGTCCCTTTCAGATTCTTTATGCAAGAAAACAGTTAATTAATTTTTTAATAGTTTTTTCCTGCTTTTAAAATTGTAAAACCTTATGCGGTTTTCGTACCGTAGCCTTCCGCATTGAAGGCTGTGATTATTTTACTGTTCTGTTTTCAGGAACAGAGCTAGTCTTGTTCTGTGAATGTAAAAATATTGGAGGTAACTCAGTGAGCTTTCATGGACTTTTACATGTGTGGGTTACTGAAACACAGTGTCAGATCTTAGATGAGCACCAAATTTTCTTGTCGTCCACTGTTTGCACTCAGAACCTGAATGTAAGAAAAATCTTCCACTTTTTGCATTTTCATTGTGGGAATTTATGTCATGCCTGAAAACTCTGGACTGGAGGTTTTGTGTTTCTTGAACTGACTGCTTATTAGGCCTTTGCATATTTGTTTTGGATTTGGGATGTATCTGGCTGCTGACCCCTTCTGTCTCAGTCCTTGGCAGATAGATTTATCTTCTAGAGCAGTGTTATGGAAGACTTAACACTCCCAAAACAGGTGTTTAGGGACTTTGCTTCCTGACAACTCTAGCCAAGGGACCTTAGTAATTTTTGTGCTTTGATTAATGCTGTTTTTCACAAAACTCAAATTGGTTTAGATGTATCTGAGGAATCTCAGATAGCTCCAGTGTTAGAATTGACTGTCTTTAGTGTATGCTGTATTTTTAATTTAGTAACTTTAATTTCCTGGCATGCTGCCATGCTTGCTCTAGGTTCAAAGCATCTGACTTACTCAAACCCTTGAATCTCTGCTTCCATCTCAGCTTTTTAAAGACGTCTTGGTGCTGTAGCACAAAGCCCATCATTTATATCTCCCACAATGGTTTTAGTATGCACTTTAGTTTTGGATTCTGCTCAAGATGGAGCAGAATTTATATTGCAACTCTTGTAGCAGTCCTCATATAATGAATTGCTTTGTTGATAAAAATTCCTATTTTCAAATTGTCTGGTAAGTCTTCAGAAAGCTCATCACTTACCCAGAGTTATTTCTGCAGCTATTTGTGGAATCACCATGATTGTCTGGGGAAATCTAATTTATAATTTTGAACATATAATTTATACATCACTCTGCAAAAGCTTTCTTTAAAATCTGCTTTCAGATATGAATTGGAATGATTGGTGATATTAATTTTGCTTTTTTAACCTGAAACTGTAGTTGAACACATAATCCACAGTGATTTATTTTTACATAATATTCCATTTTCCTATTTGTGTAATATCTACAGGCAGATAGTCATTTTCTCAAGCTGGTTCATTAATTAGATTTATTGGATGGATGTCCTTTGTTATTGTTTTGTAACTTATGTATTGATCTCCATTATATGAAATTCTCAGTCTTTGCTGTTCACTTACAGTTGGATAGAAAACTCCCACGAATGTCTGAATTCAAACATGAGGGTTTGCACATGCAAACTGCCCTCAAAGAACACTTGGACATCTTTACTCGTTTGCACAGTTATGAAATTTTATGACTGCAACATACCAGTACTCACTGTGTTGTTTTTAAGGACTGCATTGGTAATTTTATTAGTTGCCAAATTAAAATAAAAATTTAAACCCAAAATATTAGTGTGTAGTGATCCTAGAAGTAGGTCAATTGGTGCAAAGAGATGATTAACAACTCTTTGTGGTCTGTATAAACTTCAGGTGAGCTGGAAATAGAAATCACATTGTATGTTGTGCCTATTTGGAGTATGTAAAGCAAAGATCATATTATGCACTCATATTTCATTCACCTTGAGTAAAGGAGAGCACCTTGAGTAAAGGAAAAGAACTGTCATTCCTTAAAGTAATTTCCAATGAACATAGGGAAGGTACCCAGAAATGGCTCATTCCTGCTTCCTTGCTGTGACATCCAAGGTTGTGTTCAGTCCTGATGTTTATTTTCCATTTCAATATGACACAACTCAGTTCTAAAACAAAGGTAATGCAAAGAATGATGGTGTTCTATAACTACACTGCAGCAAGCAAAACTCTCAATAGATAATTAATCAAAAAGAATAAACTTTCTTGTGTTGAATTGATTTAGTCCCTCCCAGGGCTTTTCATGTTACATGTTTTATCCACAGGGAGGTGTTGTCTGTGCAGAGGGTCTCTGTGCAGGCACGTTTTGGCTGCCCAGGTTGTGTCCCTCTTTGAGGTATTTTATTTGCTTGCTTTGAAAAAATAACATTGCAAAACTGTTCCATCAGAACTAAAACTGTGCAGATAAAAATAAAGAGGATGAAGAGGTATCACTCAACTATGGAGCCTGCTAGAAAACTGAGTTTTTAACTGCTGCATGAAGCCTTTGTATCCACTTAGGTGCCCTTCACCTACTACCTGCACATTGCTAAAATCCTTCACAAACACTTTTTTATGGTCAGATTCAGCCACTCTGACGTGAGCTGAGAAGCACCATATGCTTCAGGTAACCTCTCTAAGGCAGTTGCCAGTGGGACCACTTTAGTAAGCGCTCACCAATGTGAGCAGAGGTTACACAATCTCACCCATGGTGAATAATAATGTCAAAGAGCCATTAGCAGTGTGGAGTGACAAAGTGTGGAGAGATCCATCAGCTCATCTCGTGTTTAATGAAACAGAAATGAACATTGTATTGCCCTTGTTTTCTGTCAGATTTCCCGGGTTTCCACGAGGCTTATTAATCTTAGGGTGTAATGGAAAATGTGTTGCTGTGGTACATAGGACAGCAGCCCTTGTGCTCGCAGGACTGAAGGCGTTATTAGTCTTTGTCTTATTTACATACTGTACTCGGGTGCGTGCTGCCCAAGAGCACAGTGCAGACAGGAGTTCTAAAATGTTTGTGGGTGTCTGAAGTGTGTTCTAATGCCTGCAGCCAGATGGATCCGTGGTAAATCATTTTAACCTGAAGTAATGGTCAGAAACCCTCTTTTGAGAAACATTGTCAACAGGCCTTGGAAATTTACTGCTACAAAAAATACCAAGTAGATTGCATTTTAGTGCACCCCAAAATGAATGCTTCCACATTTCTGAAGGTGAGCTTTCAGGCTCTGAGAAACTAGAAGTAGAAAAGGAATAGCTAAATGGTATTATTGTAAAATACCAATTTCACTAAGTATGTCAAACTTCCACAATTGCTTTTATTTTTTAAATATAGGGCCAATTTCAAATAAGCTCCGACAAAAACCATCTTGAGTTTACACTTGAGATGTAATTACTGTCTTTATTAGCTAGACAAAGAAACAAAACCGAAAGCTGTTATTCCTGTTAGAAAAAAACCCCTAGCTTTCAGGGACAGAAAAATAATCCAAGTTCAAAGAAGCACAGAATCTCCTGAGCTGGGAGGGACCCACAAGGATCATTGAGTACAAGTCCTGGCCCTGCAGAGGACAGCCCAACAATCTCAACATGTGCCTGAGAGCATTTCCCAAAAGCTTTCTGACCTTTGTCAGGCTTGGGGCTGTGACCCCCCTCCCTGGGGAACCTGTTCCAGTGCTCAGCCACCCTCTGGGGGAAGAACCTTTTCCTGATATCCAACCAAGCTGGGCCATATGATGACACTGGCATCTAGTAGATGCCACTAAAATGAGATTCTTTTGCCTTATTTTCAGCACGTGTCACTTGCCAGGAACTTTGTACAGGTTGAGTGTCACTAGGGATGAGAAAGCATTGCAAAATGGTGCTGCTGAGAGTCAGAAAATGTTACATCTCTGAATACTATTTTATATGTTTATAAAAATAGGATATAACGATCTTTTAATTTTGTGTAAAGAATTAATAGCCTGGTGACATTGCAGCTTTTTTGACTCGTGTAGCTTTGGAAATTTATAATATTGAACAGAAATATCATGTGTTTATTAGAAGCAGCAGAAATATTTGCCTTTGGCATATCCATTATGTAAGCAACGATTTTTCTCTTTTTTTTTGGCCTTTTATTTTCCAACAGATTGTGTTTATCAGCAAGGTATGTGTTGCTACAAGCCTCATAAAGACCAAGGTGTCTGTAGACATCGCAACAGCTTTTTCCAAATATTTCTGGAGTCGTTTAGGTTTGGTTGGAGCCTGCGGGAGGCCTCACGATGGTTGACAAAACCCCAGGGCTGGGAGTCTCCCTTTTTCTTCCCCCACAGTGACAGGCACAGAGAAGGAAGATTTGCAGAGGATTGGGATGGGAGAGGAGCTGTTGGTAAGAACAAAGATGTGCTGGGATCTTTGCAGATTCTTCCTTCTGATGGATCCACTGTCACTCCCCATAACCTGGTGCAGTATCAGTAACAACAGTGAGGGGCTTTTGAGTGCCACAAACTGGGGGCAGTCACAAAGTTTTGGTGTCCTCAGCTGGCTGCTGCCGTCGGCAGTTGTGTTGTTTCCCTGTGCCTGGCGTTGGCCAGGATGCTCCTTCTCCTGCAGAAAAGTTGGTTTTGTTTTGATGGGAGTTCTGCACCTTTCTCTGAGCAGGCAGTACAATTATGAAGTAATTTGCATGACATGGACACTTTGCCAAATTTTGGAAATGGCCGTGTTTGAAAAGGAATGGCTGCCATTTGCATTGCCACGCTGATTAATCACAATTAGGGACTAAATACAGCACTTTTATTGAACTATTAAACATTAAAGTGAGTAACAAAATTAGCTCTTCTTGAAGTGATGGGAGTAATTCCATTAGCAAGAATTCCCATTGAAAATGTGGAATTTCTGCGCCATTTTAGAAAAAATTCTCACAGTGTTGAAAATGTTATAGCTGTGTGGAAGCTGCCTACAAGAACATTGCTGCTACATTTGCACATTGACCAGCACCCTGTTAGGAGTTAATTACTTTTTTTTTTCCATTTTATTTTCCTGATGTGGTTCTAGGTTAGATAAATGCTGAATGCAATACAGTCACAGTTTAAAATACACACAAACATATCTGTATATTTTACTGAAAGTCATTTATGGGACCAAATCTCAGACTAGACAATTGTCATGATAGAATTTCTAAGTTTTGGGGACCTTTTTTGCAGCTTCCTCAACTTGTACTTTGATTAAGGAGTGTTAATGCAATTTTCCAGGACAATGCAACTCTTTTCTTTGCCAGTTGAATAAGTGACTGATGGCAAGTAAATGTATTTTTACAACAAGTGAGTATCTTTAAAGAAAGATAGTAAATTATTCTAGGATGGAAGAAACCACCATATTTTCAGTGACCCCAGAACTGTTCCCACATCAGAAGTGGGTTGTCAGATAAATACTCCCAGGTTACTATCAGAGCAGGGAATCACTTTTATTCTCCATTACACTGAATATTCAGTTATTCCCTACAAAACAAATACCAAATGACATCCGAGCTGCTACCTCAAGTTCACAATTTCTGTCTTGCAGCCTGCCTCTCCCACAGAAATCTCTAAATGCCTGTGCCAAAGTAGTTTTTTAGCAATAGGACTGCATTTTTTCCTGTTTTATCTTGTATGAAGTAACTACTAATTGAGAAATAAAGTAAGTGAGAATGACCCTTTTGGCTGGTGATTGTGGCTTTTACCTGGGAAGTGGGTCACTGGGGTTCAGTACCTGCTTCACTGAGACTTTAATTACTTACAGAAAGTGGAATTGTAGGAGGAGAGGAATGAGCAGCCTCAGCCACGGCACAGCTACCACCACCGTGTTCCAATCCCCCCAGGCTGGGAAGGGAATTAAACCAGGTTACTCCCACCTCACTAGTAGGAGGCAGATGCTTCTGACAGAACTGTGAATCTAACCCTGTTTTCTGCTGGTTTTGTATAAAAGAGCCAAACACAGAATGTTGTGAGTTCTATAGTGGTTTTTTTTTCCCTGAAAAATTAAACATTATCAGGGAAATTTATTTAATAATTAAAAAAAAAAGCTCAGGGTTTAAAAAGAGTTGTTCTATGAGAACCGACATTTTATTTCATTTTATTTGGTTTTCTTGTGTCAGCTAGAATACTTCGAGTCTGGCCAATGAATTTAGGGTACAGGTAGTTTGTACCATATAATTTATATTCTGTGCATCACTAACACATCACATACTTAAAATGTAAATTTATTTATAAATATGCACACATACATAGTATATGTTTATATTATTTTAGATTTATGTAAAATATATTGATGCCTAGTTACAATAAATTCTATGAAATTACTGACAGATTTCTGTTGAGCTGTGGCCAGATGTAGTAACCTCTGAGGAGTTTTCCTTTTCTTCATCATCTCTTTGCTGCTTAATGTTAAAAACCTTGGTTTTTCCCATTCACTTTAAAAAAAATGAACATTATCATAATTTGTTTGAAATAATGTAAGCTATCAATATGTGATATATTTCAGTGCTCATAAAAGTAAGATTTCTAGATAAACACCAATAGAAATATTTTTAACCATGTAAAAAAAAAATCAATTTTCATGAGGTTACATCTTTTTACTTCTCTGTATATACAAAAACTATATTAAAAGAGAGATTAAATTTTACTCTGCAGACTAAAATGCAAACAGAAAATTATTTTTCATTTTTCAGAGCAAGCAATGGATTATCATTTATTTATGAGCCTTTTTTTAATCTAGAATATATGGAAATATTTTCTTGAAGCACAATGTAATATTGAATTGGGAATGTTGTCTGACAGTTTTCTTCTTACAGTTACATAGAATGATTCCACTGTATGAATTTTTTAGAAAGACTTCAATATACTCTGCGTTTTAAAGGGGGGAAGTAATCAGGGTAATCTTGGAGAATCTTATAAATGTATCTCCTCTGTCCCTTCGTTCTTCAAACAAACCTCTGCACAAAAGGCTGGCCTGTAGCGACTTTTGCCATCAAGGGAAACGTCCAGATGTTTTTCACTGTCCCAGTGTATCTGCATGCAGGAGTTTACTGCTGTGGCCTAAACACATCCTCACACACATTTCTACTGCTTTTTATTCTCCCAAGGGAATGTAATCAGCACAGAGGGATGGATTTTAATCAGAGATTGAATCTAGTGGTAAATGGGTCCAGCGTTTAAAGGGTTTATTACTTCCTGTCTGAGAACGTAGGGTAGAAGTAAAATTAAAAAGCCATTTTATCCCCCAGAAGTTTTCATCCCTCAGGACGGCCCCATCTTTTTTTTGGAATTGGGCATAACTCCCCTTGTTGTCAGAGGAAATTACCCACAGAGCTCCTGAGGTTGCTGTGCTCCTCCAGTGCTTTGTCTGTGGGTGCGTAATTAGAGGGCTCCTTAACGAGTCCTGGTCAAGAGCCTGTCTGGCTATTGCAGCAGATTTGTGCTACAAAACACGTGTTGGAAGTTCTAGTTTGTATCAGAGACCAGGGGTCAGCCGGTTGCTTTTGTTTTCCTAAAAAACCCCAGTGTGAAACAGGCCCTGTGGAACGTGGGCAGGTAAGCCAAAACACAGGACAGAACAAAAGATGCGGAACAGAGCGTCTTTATTATGAATAAAATGATCTACAACAGTGTGTCCTATAATTCTGTGTTTTTGGTATTCGTAAATTATAGTGACAGAAAGATGTAATGCTAACCTATTCATTTAGGTTGGTATGAATTTTACATTAAAATGCTTACGGTTTTTATACATTAAAAGAGTCCTTAGAGAGAAATGAAGCCAATTAAGGAGAAATAAAGACCTGTGTGTCTTTCTGTATGTATACCTTCATCTAAATGCAGTCGTATAAACAATAGAAAATCAAGGTATTTATGCAGCAATTGCTTTTCCCTTTCCTTTCTTCAACAATTACCTGTATACTAATGATTATAATTTGAGGTTTATATGGAGAAAATAGCATCTATTTTCTGCAGAGAACTCCTGTGACAGAAAATAGTTTTCTCTGAATTTTTTTAATGCTTTGGTGTCCAGATAATAAAGTATTTTGTATTAATTTCAAGTAAATTCTGCTTTCATCTCCAGCTTTCTGTTGTATTCCATTATACTGAACTCAGGAATAGGCTCTGCCAGTCTCTGTTTTTGTTGGTATTTTTATGTTTGTAACAGAGCAACTAGAAGTTGTATTTGGGACCAAATCCTAAATTGATGAACTTATATATAGCACTTCTTACTGCAAGGAAAAGGAATGTGGGAATACTCCTTATATGAGGAATAAAAGCTTTTACGTGCTGAATCTAAACTTTCTAGGGAAGCTAATTTTCACATAGGTTCCATGTGAGCCAATTTCTTGCCTTCAACCAGTGCCATATGCTTCAAAAAGGGAGACTGTAAAGCAATCTACATCCTTGCCTTCATTTCTCTCAGAGTGTAACTTAAGCTGTAAAGCAGGAGATAACGCTGAGTCTGAGACGTGGCTGCACCGCGCTCCATGGTGTTCGATAAGCGGAGCGGCTCTGCAGGAAGGAGCCGTGGTGTCTCCCCAGGTTCCCTGTGTTCTCTGCTGGGGTCGCTGAGGGGACACGGTGGCCTGGCTGTGCCTGGGGGCCCGGGCAGGGCTGGGCTGGCAGGCCCTGGCACTGGTGGCCCCGAGCCGAGGGAAGTGCGCGGGGCGCCGGGGTCGTAGCGTTGTGTAGCTGCAGAACATGGGGCTGCCACTCCTTCGCCCTTCCCAGCTCGCTGCTGGCCTGGCATGGGGATTATGGCAAGGAGCTGGCCAGTGGGGCTCTGAAGGAAACGGGGGGGTGAAGGTTCTGCAGTGCCTACATGTGTGCTATACCAGGCTGGGTTCTGATTTTTTTGTCCGGAGAAACCACCAAAACTGAACCAAGCTGGTTTTTGACAGCTCTGCTGCGACCTCATCATGACTGTGTTTTACCATTACATGAGATAACAAAATATGGAGTTTGGATTGCAGGTTCGAAAGAACAAATCTGCAAAAATCAGCCTTATGTAGGAAGCTGAATCAATTTTAGACAGAGCCCAACAGAAGAAGTCACAGTATGTTAAACACAGATAATTCTGGAACTCCTCCTCCTGTTCAAATCATTGTGTTTCATAAAAACACATCGTGGTACATTTGGCATTCTGGTCATAGAAAGAAAGAGCTATTTGTAAAAAGTTACATATGGTCATCTGAACTAATTGCTAAAACGACACTACATTAATTGGATAATTAAAGATTGCGAACATGTGGCTATTGTATTCCTTGGGCATTATGCCAACACTTTCTGTGGCTGGAAAAAGGTCTTTTAACATGCTGTATCCTTTTTCATAAAAATAAATAAGCGACAAGGGTCTTAAACTTAGATTAGAAAAGCTTCATATTTTTAAATTGAGTTTTAAAGCACATTTATAATTTCCATTGTGTTTATGTTTTAACACTTTTGAATGGTGGCAGCTTTGATTTTTTTAGCATCCATCTCACAAATTAATAGTATTGATTTTTGTTTTAGATTTATTGTTAGCATTTTGGAAAGTGTTCTGTAATTGTTGATACTTTGTAACATGAGACCTAGCGCTCTCTGGTTTATTTTGAAGAGGATGAGTGTTGGCACTCAGTTTGAAGAACTTTGCAATAGCAATAAATTGTCTATGTGCTTTATCTTTACCTATCAAGGTTATTTGTCAGAAAAATTATGTTTGGTAAGTGGGATTTCTTTCAGGGGGTGACACACAAGCTGCACAAATCCCTGTGCCAACTAGTCATTTTTTCTTTTTTTTTCTTTTTTTTTTTTGTGTGTGAGGTTCTGGTTATTACTCTTCTTGTTCTTAATTTGAAAGTAAAATCTGTGGTCTCAAAATGACCTTAAAGCGACTGACCCCTAAATCCAATCACTCCAGACTCCTTTGAAAATTGACAAATATGTCAAATTTACCTTTGACTATCAAAACATTTTAAAAGTATTTCATTTGCTAGAGGCAGTAATAATTCTTAAGTTAGTATTTATTGTTCCAGTGTGACTTGGTCTCACTAGTTCATTGATATCCACTCTGTGAGTTTATAGCAGTATAATCTCCTTCTCATTTTATTGTGAATTATCAATTTTGTAAGAGTAAAAAATTCTGGATGAGCAATTTATTGATTGGTTTAGTCTGAGAAAAAGGTTCACAAATGGTCAATACATAGTCAAAAGGGTATCAGAGGAATGAAAAAAATAGATCTGTGGTTTTTATTTGTATGTTTTGTGAGTTGCATATGCTTGCTTTGTTTTTGCTTTTATATTATTTTGTTTAAATCAGTTGTAACAAGTATTTTAATGACAGGAGTGCAAAATCATTGAGGTGGAAGAAATATAGGAGTACCTTCTATCCAGACAAATAATCATAATTACACTTTTTATTCACTGGTTTTAACCACAAAAATGTATCGTGCTTCCAAACTTTCACTAAGTTCAGATAAAAATTTTCATTAGAAGGCACGGTTGCCTTATTTTCTCTGGATATTTTCCCTTTTTTCTACAAAACCTTTGCAGCATTGTGTATTGTACGGCTGTGTCTGTGTTCATACCCAAAGCAATATGAGGGATATTCTCATGTTTGTGTCAAAACTGCAGCACCACTTCCACTCCAACCATGTGATATCTGTTATATCACCATGGTCCTGTCGAAATAACTAATGAAGGTAAACTTGTCCAGGCAAAAGAATGAGAGACACTCTGAATTAGCTGAAAATGCAGATTGCAACTGAAGAGGTCAAGAGAAGAAAAAGTATTTCTGTAGGTGGAATTCCATCCAAACGTTGTTGGATGCTGCTTTCTGAGTGCTGGGTGTTTGGAATGAGAAATTGAGTTGAAATACTTGTTTAAGCAGTTGGTGAAGCATTAGAGAGCAGTTGACTGAGATATTGAGAGTACTTCACCCTTTTCTACGAAAACTATCAAAGTGTTTCAAGAAAGAAAAATATGCAAATTGTGTTCATGGGTGTGTGTGAAGAATGGATGACAGATGTAATGTACTTGACAAAAAATTTCCAGATTTCCTGAGATTTTATTATAGCAAAAAAAGCCCATAGAGTAGCAATACCTAGATCTGTGAAAGATCCCAAAATGTTCAAAACTAGTAAGTGACCAGGGACTGGTTGTGCTTTTGAGGAAAGCTGTTGCCAGAGACTCCTTCATCACCATTTTGAATAACAGTCTATTGATGATTTTCAGAGTGGGAGGAATAAGGAAGAATACAGAGGATTCACTATGATAATAAAGAAAGTTGGTAGAAGCCTGGAAGGCAGAGGGAAATGAGTGCACGTTCCTGGGTTTTGACAAAGTTGTCTCATGAGTTTCAGCACTGAAAAGTGGTCTGAAATTTGTCTTGCCCTGGTGAAGTTCCATCTCTGAGCAATATGTACAGCACAGAGGCTGCTTGTGCACAGCAGCACACAGGTGTGATGCCCATTTTTAAAGGCTAAATATTTCACGTATATTATTTGTTTGCCACTGCTTGAATGCAATTCAGCAGCTGACCCAGCAAGGGGAGCTGTAGATTAGTGTGGACAGTTCTGTGGCTTCATGCACCAGAAATGCTCAAATAAGAGCATTTTCTTGAGGGTCTATCTATTTCACTAAATTTCTGAATTTTCACAATAATTTCAACAAAGGGTTCCATAAAATATTTGACCGCAGGTTGTGTGAGAGAGCTGTATATTCTCTCTCAGCACCAACCCCCCCCACCTCCTCCCCACAAATTAAAATGTTTATAGAGCTGTGCTGGTTCTGTCTAATAATAAAAGAGCATCAATATCTGTGTGTGTGATATCAGTTCATCTGGTCCTGGATAATCTGGTACAGGAGTCAATGAACTTAATGCAGTATTGGTAATCCAAAAGGTTTGAGTTAAGTGTTTTTGACATGCAGAATCAAGAGTCAAGGGCAAAGCAGACTTTAAATATTCCTTCAGCACAGTCTGGTAGGGATGTAATTGAATACCTCAGGTAAAGCATCTTATCAGGACTAAAGCTGGTTAGTGTCTCATCGCCAAACAGGGAGGTGCTGTGTGTCTTCTGCACACAAGGGCTCTTTTGACATTGTTGGAAGTCCTTTGAGGTCTCAGTTCACCATGAAAAGTCTGTCAGGGATGCACATTATAGACTTCACCCAAGTTGCTCGATGGTCCTTGCTCTAGCATTTTAATAGTTAATGCCAAAGCAGTTGAAAGATTGAGAAATACAAACAGGAATCAGGAAAGGAATAAATATTGCATGTTTGTGTTGTTAATGTGATATAAATTTTCATAGTAAAATACAGAAATGTTTCCACTCAGGCTAGATTTATAGCTCATATGTTCCTTTAAGAGGCATATGGAGAGAATTTAGTGAAAAGACATGTATCAGGAGACTAAACTGCCAGAAATTTTCTATCGCAATCTATCTCTGGGGTTGCGAAGGATTGTGCAGAGGAAGAAGCCTGAGCATAAACAATGTGTTCAAATGTCTGTGAGCAGACGAAGTTTTATGACTCTGATTTTGCCATATCTTAAAGCTGCATTATGGGTATTTTGATATTTGATATTTTTACTGAACAGCAGCCCCTGCGGCCACGCATGCAGTTCAGGGGAATTCTCATTGCAAGTAATGTGAACGTGGGGAGTATCTGGATAAGGGACAGGGCTCAGGTACATCCTCAAATAGAGTTCAAAAGAGATACAGACATTTTACTCCCCATTTTTAATTTATTTTTGGGTTTATTACTAAGCATATTGAAAAATAAAGGCATTGTCATTTGGCCCTTCAATTTGCATTTTTTTCTTTGTTCATGGTGATCCTTAAGACTCCAGTGTCCCTTTTGTAAAAGCAGACCTTGCCGGGGCATTACTTATTTTTTCTGTCTATAAAATTCCCTATTATTTTGGGGAGATGCAAAATAGTTATAAATTTGAATCCAAATTTTGCTATTAATTTGTGATGAACAGAGCCCATTTGGATTTGTTTTAATTCCTCATTTAAATATGAGATGTGAGTCTGGTTAGAGAGGGAGAGGATTTTGATATCATGTTGACCTAAATCTATGTGGATTGTCAGGGATACTGTTAAAATTTAAAATGTTGTGCTAGACCAGGAACCACCTTGTTTTCATAGGGTTTCCTCAACATGTTAGTTGTGTTTGATGGTGGAACTCCTGGAGTGCTGTTGGGCCTGTGTCAATGGAGACATTGGTTTGTGAGACAAATTTATCCACAAAAATGTATGGAAGTAAGGTTTTTGTTGTTTATCTCTTTCAATGCTTTCCTGCTTTTCATTTGTGTATGCTAAATTTTTAAAAGATACGTTTTTCATACCTTAAAAGAAGAAAAGTTACTTGTAGCAAGAGCTGTATTTCACAGTAGTGTGGTAGTCCATGGTATTATAGTAGTATATACGATATTAAAAATAATGTCCTTAACACCTAGTATTCACTGAAAACATGGTAGATGTGTTTTAGAAATAAATATGCTCAAGTTACCAGATTGATTCCTGAAGATGGAATAATTCTGTAGCAGCATTTATTGCAGAGTTCACCCAGGCTGCATCACTTACAGGAGTCTGGCAAGATGGAAAAAATACAACTCTCAAATGAACAAATCTCAAGCCAGTAATGTTCACCTTTTTCATTTTCCTTTCCATTCATAATTGATTCTAAACTTATGTGAATCTTTCAAAATAACTGTCTTATTGATTGGAAACAAGCTATAAAATGTCATTATAAGAATAATTCACTTTTTCTCTCTGATTACTATAAACAGACACTGATCAGGCAAAATGCTGTTTTTTCTTTTCATATATTGTGTGATTTGTACCATTATGCATGGAAAACAGCATAAGGAAAATGTCACAGATAGAGAAGGGCATTTATCATTGGTGATATCTTGTGTTATACAGTGCAGGATTAAGGATTTTATACATATGCAAAAGGCAGGGCATTTCTTGGTCTGTGCTGTGTTACAAAACTTCTGCCAAAACCTTTCATATATAAGTGTAAAATGCTCTAAAACATGGGAACTCACTGCTGTCAGGAACCACTCAAATAATTTTCTGTCTTATATGTGCATTTACATGCATTGTCTTATATAAGATACAATTCCTGTCTAGAAATTGCTGTTTCCAAAAGATTTGAATCAATTTTTGCAGGTGGGTGGTGCACACGCACTGCTAATAAAAATATACCTGAAGAAGTGTTAAAGCAGCTTCCATTTTTCACTCCTTTGGTAATTAAGGATCCATCCATTTTCAGCACTTCATCCTTTATACACTCGGAGAGGAGTTCTTGGATATGGCTCTGAATGATGGATGTTCACAATGAGGAGACCTAAAGAAGTTTGTGCTCTATATCACTGTAGGAATGAAACCAGTAAATTTAGAAGACAGAGTAAGAAAGCTTGTGTTTGTTGGCAAAACTGTTACCCTGACTAAATCATCGCTGTGATTCGTGTGTAGGTGTATTTGAGAATTCCCAGAGGTAATATTGAAGAATTTATTAAAAGGGTCGTTTTTCAATAAATTACCCAATGCTGTTGCGCACATTCCTGGCAAACTGCAGAGATGGTTGAATTCCTTTGGCTATATCCGTGTTTGGAAAGGACTCAGAAAGATGTGGTATGCTGCCTGCATTAAGGCAAACGAGAAATGGTTTCCTGGGAGGTAGCAATAATTGTTGTCTTTACTCTGAATTTCTGTTGCTTTTTTGTCATGAGATTTGCCACTTCTAACTTTTAAGCAGGTACATTTATTCGAAGTTTCAAGCACTAAGGACTCTTCAATGGCAAGGAGATTTAGAGCAGTAAAAGTTGTTGGCTTATGCACTTCCTTTCTATCAACTGTGTGGGTGTGAAGAGCAGTGTCCTATCTCTTCACTTATTTGTAAACATGTTGTTTTTGTTCTCCCCACTTAAATTTCAATAGTAACTGGTGGGCCCCCCTAGTTCTCTTGCACTTGGTTCCTATTGCACCATTGCCAGTATTGGAACTGCTTTTTATTAAAGATATTCTTCATGGAATCAACTGGGGAAGCCAAATAAAAAAAATAAATTGACAATATAAACTGAAAGCAAATAGTGGAGAATTTTCAGTGTTAGTTATTGATTTCCTTGATTGTGAGCACACAGGAACGCTGACACTCAGTGTACCTAATTGTGATTTTATTGACTATCATTTCTACCTTGTTTACACTGCCAGGGTTTGTTGGTTACTGTGACTGATGGTTTTCACTCATTCCAAGTCTTGCAGCTCTGACTAAATCATCCTTTGTTTTTTTCCTACATTTTTTCTCAATACAACATCCCTACCTGTTCAAGTTTTCTGTGTACCATGACCACAGATGACTGCTATGGTCATAGGTACTGATAATTTTAATGTTTTCTCAGTTTGTAGTCCTTCTTTTTGGTTCACAGGTAATATGTGAGCTATTTTTCATACTTTTCCCAATCCAATTACCTGTGTAATGAGCAGTCACTATGTTACAGAACATGGCACCAGTTCCCCAGGTCAGAAATATCTTGATTCTCCTTAATTTATAGATCTCCCACCACTAGACCAAGATGCCAAATCTAGGGACTATGCTTAATCTGTAAATGGGGCTGGACTTCTGCAGAGATTTTAATCTGTGGACAAACAGGGAAGAGGCACAGGAACAGGGGACGTTACCAGTTTTCAGACATGGTGTAATGTGGGGAGACGTGGATGAGTGGGAATCAGTGTGGGTGTCCCCCTGCCTCTTGCTGGGACTGCTCTCCTGGAAATGTTCTGCTGTCTCAGCACTTGCAGGGGTGGAAAAGACACATAGAATAATGCAGTTCTCTATGGTTTTCTCTTTCTTTCCAGTGCAAGTTGGGGTACTTCCCTGACCCAGGGATATTCAGTGTCTGCCTTCTTCCCAAAACAGATCCTGACAATGTAACATGATGGGACCGATGTCTATCTTCACGCTTCTACACGAGAAGTATTCTATGAAGAGATATTTTCTAAGTTCATTTGCTACCCACAGATCCTGCTGTAGAGGAATTAGAAACTTTGGCCTATATTATTCCTTCTTTAATCTAGTTATGCTGTAAGAAAAAAACCCCAAGCAAACAAAAAAAGGAGCGGGGAGCAGTTTACCTTTTAAATAACACAAGCACCATGAGTAAAAAATATTCATGTTTTTCCTCTAGCAATTTTAATCTTCACATTTTTCTGGTGCATTGTATGGCGAGATGTCATTAAGAGTTTTATGGTAATGATTACGTTGGCCTTGCAGACTATTTTTTACTAGCCTTTTTTACTGTCACATTTGCTACATAAGCTTAATTTTATGTTATTGCAATGATGTTCCATGGTGTGTTCAAATAATCGATAGCAGTACAAGGGTTGTTCCATTGGGATCACATTATATGAGTTTATAATATACAATATATGCTTTGATGTATACATGTAGTGTTTGCTGTTTTTTCCCCTCTCCTTAAATACAGAAATTTCTAGTTGTGTTTATTCCCCTCGTCAGCATACTTTATCATATCAAAGCCTTTACAGACAGTGTAGAACTACTGAGTTATGTTTGGGTCATGTTTTGCAGTGTGCCCTTTAATACTGTAGCTTTAGAAATGCAATTTTCAGCCTCTGCTTATTAGAATATGATAAAGTATTCCTGGTCTATGTCCAGCTCCACTAATCTCCAGACTACACTTCATGAATTAGGCATGAAGATTTTAGTCAATGTGCTTTCAAAGACCAATGTTTAGGGAATCATGGATTTTCTACAAGCTGAGGGAGAAATCTATAATAGGAAGAACTGATTTTCAAACATCATATTCTGTAGAAAAAAATGACCAGTTCTGGCTTGGAAACCAGAAACATTTCCTTTTAGAATACTCAAGAACTGGTTAAAAATGTATTGTAGGTTTTAACTTATAAAAGGAGTAGCTTTTTAAAATGCGCTGTAAGCGCTGTGTAGTGCACAGAGGCTCATACATATTAGATACCACGTAGACACCCCCTGAATTGTGGGTTAAAAAACAAGCCACACCAAAGTTGCCTCGTTTTAGTGGTATTAACCTAAACTCACCGATGGACCCTCCTCTGCTTTCTCTGTTCACACACAGCAGACCCTGGTGAAGTCTGGCCAAGGGGGGCAAGTAAAGGTGGTGTAAATTGGAGCATATAAACAGAATTTAAATTCTGTCCTGCTGCTTTAGCTTTCACTGAAGGCTAGGTCCAAATGAAGCAAAATCATAGAGAAAAATACACAAATATATATTCATAATGCCACTCAGCCTGACTGCCAGGTGTCCACTTGTGACCTGAATTATCTTTTATTTCTGGGTAAGACTCATCATCTTGATTTTTGTGGAATATAGGCTCAAAATTGATTTATGAACTCGTCATCTCAAGGAAAACCTGCAAGCAGTCAGATTTGAGAGAACTTTAAAAAACCTTCACGTCACTGGGAAATGTCACCTGTTTGCACATGCAGAACTTAACCTTAATAATGATTTTCAGTTGTTGAGAGAAAGGAGGGTATCCAGGCAGTGTTAGCTGGATCACAGTCATACCAATCTTGTACATTAAAAAAGTAAGTCAAACTTTGCAGTATTTTCATAGTTCTCTCCTAGACTCAACAACACAACCCTTGGCTTAGGAAGCTGCAGCACTGATAGTCCTAGAGTTGCTGTGTTTCTTGCAAAATGAGTAGTTAAGGAGTAAATGGGAAGGTAGCCTTTCAATTTTTTTGGCATTTTTCTCTACTAATGAGTGTTGACAGTGTATAGCACTTGGTGGTTCCTGCTGTAATTACACTGAGAATTAATACACCATGATGTTTAGTCATTGAGGAATTAAAGGACAGTTGTAACTTGTCTGGATGCAAATGGGAACCTTTCTGCCTGAAGGAGACAGCGGGGTGTAATGAATCCCATCACCCCTGTCCCCTTCCCCCCAGACACTTGGGAGACAGAGGGGAGAGGGTCTGTCTGTTCATGAGTATTTTTAATAGCCCCCTCTCTATTGCTTGTCTATAGAATTAAGTTAATCTACCAAACCCAGTATTTTTCTCACTTCTGGTAAATCATAAATAATACGAGATGCTGGCATTGCTTTTGCTTACTTGTGTTTGGGTGAATATTTGTTGTGTTTTTTGGAAGGGAAGAATTTTTCCATCCTGTAAGACGTGTGTACAAACACGTCTGTATGCACACATCCGTCCATATATCTACTACCCATGTGATATGCTTGTCTAGGAAAAAAAAAGGCTAAATGCTGGATTTTGTGTTCTTTTCTAAAATATTCAATACATTTTCTCTTGTAAAAATTACTTAAAACATTATGTAGTTGAGACAAATCGCAGGAAACATAGAAATCTGTCTCAGATTTACAGACTATTTGCTACACTGATAATTATTTAGATGGGAGTAATAGCAGCAGACAAGAGCTTTGTGCTCTTTTTCAGCACTATTACAGCATTCCTGAAAGGAAAATGAGACCTACAGCTGGACATAAATTGTGCCAAACATTGAATACCAACCTGCATCCTTCTGTATTCCCTTTAAAGTCAAGGAGAACCATAAGCAGCCAGTGTTAGTTCTGGCTCGTGATTACCAGAAATGTGTTAGAAAGCTGCCAATAAGCCAGGGGCTGTGGAAATGTCTCTCTGTAGATTGCAGATGTGATGGTCAGTGCTGGACACAGGCACTTTAGCAGTGAAGCATCCACATGGAACAGGGTGTCTGAAAGACCCTTGCTGTTGGTAGAAAGAGTTACTTTGCATCCTTCCTGCATGAATGCCCTGCCTGAATCAGAAACGAAATCCATCCTTGTGTTCTACCATTTCCCTGTATTTTGCAGCCAGGAATCAGTCAGTCCAAAGGTTTTAGTAAAGGCCCTACCTTGATATCTGTGTAACCAGGGAAAAGTGGAGTAATAAATAGAAATCCTCAATTAATTACACAGACTTCATAATGCAGAAGTGTGTAGTGGTTCAATATAAAGTGAAGGGATGTATTAATACACTGATAAGAACAGAATAAAATAATTGTGATGGAAGTTGCAAACTGGAGTAGTGACCAGCACCAGTTCTTTGAACAGAAGATTGAGGTAGGCAAAGAATCATAGTCTCATTAACTGATGGTTTGAATTATATTCTCTTTGGAAAACTGGAGACAGGTGAGATTAATACCAGGAGTTTTGGACTATGCAGATCTCAGCTCGAGTGCACGGCTGGGTTAAATTGCCCTGCTGTGCTTTGCTGTCATTCAGTTGTTTTGCTAGAAAAAACATCCCGTGTTTCACTTTGCTAGATAAATTTGCAGCATCAGCCAAACACAGGTTCAGACAGAGGGAGCTGGTTAGGAGGCTCTCTTTCAGACACTGGGAAATTTAGAATTTTAGTTTTACATTCTACCAGGAAAGTTGGTGCTGTTTTGTAAAACTTGCTATTAACTTGATAACCCCTTTCTAAAACTTGCACAAATAACATGTTAGCATAGGTGGAAGGTTTATGAGGGTCTATTTGAGAGTTCCTTCAACTACAATAAAAGCCTCAGAAAATAGTTATCTGCTAGTCTTTGCCTTCTTTACGGTGCTTTCGGTGTTCTTTCAAAAATAGACAGAGCAGATATACCTAAATTATTAGGTATTATGTTATCAAATAAATGGTTTAGGCACTTGGAGCTACAGAGAAGCACCTCATGATTTTCAAAACAAAATTCAAGTAGCCCGGGAAGGTCACAGCACTGCACATGTGCTTTTGGAAATACAAGTAGTCCCATGGCTTCCCTTTCAGGTTTCTAAAATCCTTTGAAAATACACTCAGTGATGCTTCAAACTTAAGTCTGTTAAGAGCCTAATTGCTATTTTAAAAATTAAGTTCCCAAATCTTATCAAATTTCAGTGGTAAGTACACTTCCTAGTGCCTCAGTCACTTTATGAAAATGAGATGTGTGGTTTTCAGCGCCACACTTTCCTAACAGCACTTTCTTAACCTGGGCTCGTACCTGCCCCAAGAGGAATGGCAGAGTGAGGACAGGGGCTCCTTGTTCTAGATTTCCAAAAATTGAAATATCATTTATTCAGCTAAATTGTGCGCACAGTTTACCTGCCTGATGTCGGGACCTGATTCGTGCATAGGGAGCTGGAGTAAATCTTGTTGGCTGAGGATGCTCTGACAGGCTGCTTTGGATGATGCACGGTGAGTGTTGAGGTTCCTCATTGAGTTTTGCTATATGGTCTTCAGTGATTACCTGAACTATCTCCATGCAGCATTTTTAGCCCTTCAAGGGTCATTGTTTCCTATCCATTTTGAAATCTTTTTGGGCACACTACAGAGGCTGTTAATAAAACTGCATTTTTCAATGGGTTTATAGGGATTAGAATCTCCAATTGCTCTCATTTTTCTCTCTATATTACAGGAAGTTTCTGTGGTATATGGTTGGCAAATGTTGACATTGTATTGTTTTTTCCTGCATTTGTGGGCAATAATGGATTGAAGAGCTTCTTATGGGTTTTTATTTTGCCAAAATCCATACTGGTTAGTCATATGCCTATAATTCACATTTTTCTATCTATCATTAGAGCTCCTGCTGATGATTAATGAACTGAAAGTTCTAGGACTGAGTCTTGAAGGGTTTTTAATCTAGAAATCCTTATGAAGGACAAATGTTACTTAGTAACATCTATATTTATACCAAATATTTAATGTACTCACCTGTTTTCTGACTAAAGTGGGATAGTAATTTTGAGACTACAGGGAGAATATATGGAGACAAGTCTGTAATTTTTCTCAAGGGAAGTGGGAGCTGGTCACTGTTTGGCCATCAGTCCTGGGTGTTTGGAGACAGTGAAGTAGTCCCAGTGCTCTCATGATGTCAGATTTTCAGCAGCAGTGGAGGATTCCATCCTTATTTTTAAAAGAGGGGATTCAGAACACCTGCAGATCAAGGTGTTAATTTTATCATTAGTACAAAATTTATTATTGAACAATACCTGTATTATCATATATATTTTTACTTCTTTGTTTGTTTTCCATTTGGTCCTATTGGTTGTTACAGAAGCTTTATTTTATCCTCCCCTCTCTTTCTTAATAATTCCTGGATAAACCTATACCCTGCTGTAACACTGCAATGTTATGCTGCTTCCAGGATTTTAGCCAAAACCAGCATATCTTAGGCTAGGTCTGGAACCACTGCGAAATGACTTTCTTACACTAGCATTTTGGTTTCTTTTTTATGATTTAAATTAATTGTTTTCTTTGGTGTGAAAATACAAAATGACTGTCAAACAACAGCCAAGTACAGTTCAGTGGAAGAAGAAGCTGAAGCAAGCAAATTTGTGACAGAAAGAATATTGAAACTGGATTGGCAACCCTGGTTTTCCCTTATGGCAATTATTCAAATTGTTTTCAGAATCCACCTCAGTTACAGAATATGTTGTTAAATTTTCCTTTTAAAGCTCAGATTTACAGAATGTAAAGGAGTGATCTGATACCCCAAACCATCCTTTGGGAGTTAATTCTTTGCTACCAGGTACATGTGAATCTTGGCTCTGAAATAATCACTGTATTTAATACTGTTTGCCAAACTAATAACATACTCATTGTCTGGCCAGATCCTTTATAATGTGGAAATTATGATCCAGTTATGTACTGACTACACAGGGATAATATTTTTCTGTATTAAATTTAATCTAAATACAATGCTTATGTAGATGTGTTTATATGATCCTTAGTTTTACCTTTTTATCTCTGCTAAATGCTGTTTATCACAATTAGCTTGGATTGCCACTCCAAAAACTCTATTGTGCTTAAAATTCTATTTATTTTAGGACTTTATCTTAAATGAACAAAGATTGTTAGGTTTTAAATGACCTGCACACACACGCTTTCCCATCCCTCCACAGGCACAAAGCTGTGAAGTAACAGCTGGCACTGTGGGACAGGAATTGAAAATATGTGGATTTTTAATACAGTGTAAAAGGTCACCATTTTGAAAGTGACAGAATTATATATAGAGATGTTTTATTTTTGTTTATATGTTCCCTGAATTTAGTGGTATTAGAGTTATCTGGTCATGTTAGAGCTTTTTTTTTTGTCCTGTCTGTCCCTCACCAAGACTCCAGCTCCCCATTACCACAAGAAAAACTTCCTTCTTTTTTAAAGCAGGTATTTTTTGTCATCAATCCTGTTTGATTCAGTCCTACAGAAGTTTGATCAAGCTACATATCCTCTCACTAGGATCAATTCTAACCATGAAGTATAGATTGAAATATCTGTGTGTGTCAATTTGACAAAGAGAACAGAGGAGATATCTTTACTGGAATTGTATTGCACTTGACAGATTCCTCCCCCCACCTGCAGGTATTGACAGAGCATGGGGGAGATCATGAATTGCTTCAGCTACAGCCTGGCCTGGCTGTAGCATTACTGGTGTCTGAGTGTGATCCTCTCCTGTGGAATAGTGGCAACGTACACTTTAATTTTGTGTTTCTTATTTTGAAAATGTGCATTTTAAAAGTCAATGGAAACTGCTGGAGGCAGGTCTGAGCTAACTTGTGAGCATAAGTGGCTGGTAGGAAGATACTCATCCCATGGGCAAGTGAAAAGCCTGTCCTCTTTGAATCCCCCTTCATACTGCAGAAAACTCTAAATGCATGGTTGGGGGCAGGCTGGGATCAGCCCACCCAGTGTGTGGAGCTTCTCCAGTGGCAAAACCCCTGAGTAATGCTGGCAGAGCTCTCACAGTCACCGCTCTTGCATGTCAGGCTTTCTAAAGTCATCACCTTTGTGACCCAAAATGCAGCACCATCCCTCTCTGCTAAGACAAGAGATGAGGAGAAATGTTTGTTGTGTTTTGGTTTTTTCTTTCCTTAGTTGCAGTTTAGAATCACAGAATATGCTGAGTTGAAAGGGACCCACAAGGGTCATTGAGTCCAACTCCTGGCCCTGCTCAGAACACCCCAACAATTCCACCTGGGGCCTGAGAGCATTGTTCAAATGTTCCTGGAGCTCTGCCAGGCTGGTGCTGGGACCACTTCCCTGAGGAGCTTGTGCCAGGTGCCCAACCGCCCTCTGGGGGAAGAACCTTTTTCTAATATCCAACCTTAACCTCCCCTGACACTTCAGGCCATTCCCTTGGGTCCTGTCCCTGTCACCACAGAGCAGAGATCAGTGTCTGCCTCTCCTCCTCACAAAGATGTTTCTTTGCAGTGAGGTCTCCCCTCAGTCTCCTCCTCTCCAGGCTGAACAGACCAAGTGCCCTTGGCTGCTCCTCGTAGGGCTTCCCCTCAAGGCCCCTCACCATCTTCGTTGCCCTCCAGAAGCAGGAGGTGAATAAAAAGAACATGAGATTCCAAATTTGGAGACTGGGGGCCTCGTTTGTATGTGGTTTTTCAGCACTGTTGTACTTTAGCTAGCAGACAAAAGGGAGAAAATTGGAGAAAATAAGGTATTCCCTCAGGGAGAAAGCATGAGGAAAAACCTGGCTTGGAATATTCCTGACACTTCTGTTTAGTTACCTCTTAGTCCACTGTGCTTAAGGGCCAAGGACTATGGTTCTGATTTCCTTTTTGGTATGGAAAATTAGGGCTCTGTTTTGCCTGTGTAGGAACTCATCCCTCAAAATTACAATCTACTCTTAAGATTATTCTTACTTAAAGGAAAATTACTTTAGTTACAGCATATTGGCTTACTAGTCCAGTTTTATCTATAAATCTGTTTTCAGCAATACAATATCCAGTCATCTTTATTAAGGCTTTATTCTGTAAATTAAGTTCTTTTTCTGTTGTGGACTTTATAATAACAGTACATGACCTGCACTGACAACAGCTGACTGAAACATAGGCTAGATGTATCTTAAAGGTCCAATGCAGAAGCACAAAAGCATATTTCATCTTGCAAATGAACAAAGATAATTTAATGCATTCAAAAACTCTGAGCTTTTCTGTGGTTCAATTGTATCTAGATCCTGAAATTGTGAATATGCATTTCAGCCTCTCTGTGTACCAACGGGGCAAAAGCAATGGCACACCTTTCTTATATCAACATCTAAGAGGCTGAATTATTGAATGCAGTACAGTTGATATGCTTCTATCACAATACCAGATATGACTTCTGAGTTTGAACCTATTTTATATTTTTAGTGTTTTTACCCCAAAAGCATGAGATGTGCCATTTAATTCTTGACTGTGTGAGATAATCACAAAAGTCACAAGACTCCAGCTTTGTGACTCTGGCAGCACAGTTAGGAAATGACTGCTAGCAACTGGGAGATTTCTCTTCGTGGACAAAAATGACCTGCAATATTTTCAGCCCAGATATAAGTAGAATGCAGTTTATGGTATCAAGTTATATAGCAGAGACAAGTGAAACAGCATTGTGAAAGTTTCCTAAACTGTGGCTATACTGAATATACTGACACAACTAAGCAAACATGAAGTCACCCTAATTACTGATGAGCAAAGGGATATTTTCCACTGAGTTTCCTCCTTTTCTTTCTTTTCTTCCTTTTTTTCCTTTTTTTTTTTTTTTTTTTTTTTTTTGTATGTTTTTTTTTTTTTTTAGTGCAAGTTGCTATTGTTGTAGTTCAGAAAGCCCCGGGCAGCTTAGAAATCAGGCAAAAAAATCAATAGCCCACTTGTTGAAGATAAGTGAATTAGCTTGTGTTGAATGTAACTGAGTACCTGAACACTCCAGTGAGCAGCCTTTGTTTTGTGAGAAAGGAGATTTGTGAGGTTTCTCTTCTGAGGGCTGTGGTGGTGCACATCTCAGATTAATCACCCTGAGTAAGAGGAAGCTGACCACTTACACAGAGAAATAATTTGTGAATTTTCATTGTCCTGTTCCTGTTTACCATGCTGAGCAGTTTTCCACATGTTTCAAAAAAGATGATGAATCTCGTAGAAGAATTTTAGCAAACAATAACAGAGGGGACCAGAGTAAGTAGTGTATTACAAAGCAGTTTGCCATGGGCCAAATTCAAAATTTCTTTCCCGCTCTATGCAGGCTCAGGTTCTCCTTCCTTTCACATCTGTTACATCTCTGTGACGCTCCTCTCACGTGTCTGTGCACTGCAGGGAGAAATGCTCCTGTCCGGTGTGGTCAGTGTTTGGAGCACAGGCCACTTCTAATTCCCATATCCAGAGGCAGCAGCCCCCTTTCTGCTCCTGACACACAGGATGTGTAGTGCCTGCTTGCTCTGTCCTCTCTGCAGCCTGAGAAACAGCTCTGAGCTCTTCCCACTTTGCCACTGGCCTCAGTGTAAATTGTACCTGTCACTAAGATGATGTTGTCCCAGTCCAGCTGCTTCTGAGTCTCTGGTCTGTCTCCAGAAGTGGCAGAGAAATGCAGAGAGGTGTTTACCTCAACTTTACAACTTCCTGATTCTTGAGTCAGTTGCCAGCTGTGTTAACAAGACAGAGTGGGAAGATTCCTCAAAGTGGCCCCTGGACATTGATAGTCCTGGAGACCTTATAGCAATGGGGCATGGCCTCACCTCTTGTTGACAGCTTGTAATTTTTCTGGGTAACCAATTAGAGAGATCTGAGGCAGCCCCAGAGATGTGTTCTTGCTAGGGCCAATGCTGTCCTGTGAGGTGCAGCCACAGGGCTGAGGAGGAGTCAGACCTGGCACTGGCCAAAGTATTCCCATCTCATCCTGTTCTCTCTGAGCAGGTCAAAACCATCCTGCTTAAATTCACAGAGTTAATAGCAGAATTGTCACCTGGACACTTTAAACATGGGGTTAGAGGAATTTTGATCTCATACCAGTTGACTTTAATTCACTTTTTATGTTATGTATTTGGTGTGAATTTCATGAGCTTTTAAGGCAACCCCTGTGGCTTTTAGCTGCAGGGGCAGCAAGGCAGACTCACCAGTTCTGGCAGCAGGTTATTAAAGCAGTTACCTGCTGCCTTTTGCAGTGGTAGTTCTACCTCATCCAAACAGCCTGAAAGGCACTAGCTTTTTTCTACCTGTGCTCAACAACCATGTAAGCAGAAGGTTCAGTGCCCAAACACTGATGAACCTCCTCTTTTCAGGCCTGTGTTGGCAGCTCTGGCAGCACTGGTGATATATCACCTTGGCTCATTTCCCTCAGTCACTCAGGCCATCAGGGCTGGGAAGCAAAACTTTTAAATGTTGTCTGCGCTGGCTTGTTTTCAGGTAAAATAAATCAGGTCTGCAGTTCCTCCTACATGGTACAAAGGAGGAACCCTTAAACAGTTTCTGAAGAGTAAAGCTGGCTTTTGCTAGTTTGGCATTTCTGAGCTGTGGGAGTTTTGACAGCCTGAGACTTTAGCCAGGGCCCTTTCCTTTTGGGAGAGCTGGTATCAGGTATCAGAAACGTGATCCTCTCTTCAGTGATGGTGTTTGAGAAGAGTTTCAGATGTGGCCTGTCCTCCAGTGTGCATCCCACAGCTCAGGGCAGGAGCTGAGCCTCACCTCCTGCCTCTCTGTTGTGCTCTGCTTTTTCCAGCTCAAGCTGGGCACCTGTAGGCACCTATTCATGCAGTCCCCGTGGCTGGAGAGACTATGTAGGATTCCTCCTGTAATTACTACTCCCTGCTGCTGGGGACACTGTGGCAT